>LPNX010055449.1:113009-154182 GCA_001517045.1 Pseudotsuga menziesii
AAACAACAACTATATTTGAACTATGGGTTGGTTGTCTTCACATTATTGTAGATGATGTTGATAGTTCCCTATGGCACAGATGTAGAGGACCAGTCGGACGCTTATTGAGCATGGCTAGTGGTTTGAGCTTTGTTCCATTTCTTTTTTTGGGTTGTTTTTTGTTACAACAGTTTTGACTCTTTTCTTTTTAAATGATGATGGATTATTATATTTCATTTTGATTTAAAATGAGAAATACAATGATTCTCCTATTTTGAATACCAATTTTCAAATTGTGTAAGTGCTAATTGGATCATGAATATTGTTACAGATTCAATTGTATAATTGTGTGATCAATTATGCATAAAAAGTTCTGTTATGTTTTAAATTTAGGATTTGTTGTGTTTTAGCTTTTTTATATATTTGATATTTTGGGCAAACCCCCTATGATGGGGATCCTAACATCCCCTGAAATTTGGGGTATCTCTCCACATGTCCCATTGATGCATCCCCATGTCCTCATGTCTCTGCATCCCTTAAACTTGGTGGAACAATGGTTACATGAGATGATTTCATTAAAACTTAAATCTTAATATTAACTGGCTTAAATTCCTATAAATTTCTTGATAGTATCATGAACTGAAATATTTCTTTTACCTTGCAGATCTTGTTCTAAAAGACAAAGTTTTTGTGTATGACCTATAAAATCAGTGGATAGGCTGGACCAGCTTTGATTGTAAGTTTCTATTTCTGGATCTATTTTGAGTATATGAAATCATTTTCCTCGTAACATCTGTATGTTTGCCAAATTAGTCTCATATCTACAGTCTCAGAGACCTATTCTTGATGCTTAGTCAATAATGTGAATGCAATATTGAATTTATATTGTAGTGCTTGAGCTCTGTTCATTTTGTTTGCTAAATAAAGCTTGCACATAAGAACTAGTCTATATATATGCTTACATTATGGTTGTGTTTTCATTCGCCCAAAGTGCAATCATTCAGGCATCTATAGTTATGTTCCTAGGTTTACATGTTACATGGCTATATCTACACTGTTTATACTGACATAAGTCAATAGGAAAATCATAGTGTTTTAGACTATTTGACTCTGCATGTTGCTGCCTTGCTTTGTTTGTAGTGGCTCTAGTCGAGGGTCAAATGCATTTAAGATTTAATTGTGATTGAATTTCCTTGGAAAACTTTAGGCTCCACAACTGTTAATGTCTCAACAAATTTTGATGAAGGCAAGTCCATTGACTCTGCAAAGCTGAATAGCAATGGAAGCACACCATCCAAAACACTGAAAGAGCTTGCCATAAATTTGTGTTATTATTTCTTGTTCTTGTTGTCTTCTATATTGTAATTCTTTATAGCAACAAATGAGAAAATTCTCATTCTTTATAGCTCATCTTAGCAAATTGCAATCTGATAACTTCATTGTATTTTGTATATCGTGGGCATGGAATTGTAGATAATACAAAAGTTAATTGATCATTCATAAGGTTTAGCATGCCCCATTGGATTGGTGATTAGAGATGATGTTACATGGATTTTCTCTTTTTCTACAATATCTATTCAGTGGAAGAAGAGAATTACAACAAATCTTGTTATATCTTACCATACTGGTCTCTTTTTGGGGAAATTGGGACTTATGCGAATGAGGATAATGTTCACCAATGTGTAAATCAATATAATAAAAATGTGAAAGAGGATTTTTATACTCACATCCTTGGAAAGTTTTATATTATTGTTTTGGTGCATTATGTTCTGATCATGAATTTTTAATTATGGAGAATTTTTAATTTCAGCAAACTGAAAAGCATATTCCAAGTAATCTTTTGATAAGAAATGTTAGTAAAAAAATTCATAATATGGTCCCCTTGGCATCAATTGGGGAAAGCTATACTCAAAACAAAACTGACAGAGTGTGAAGAAGTGCTTTGGGGAAATTTGTTTATGTTAAATTTCCTTATTACATTTAAATTCCCTTATTAGATTTAAAGGAACTTTGAATGAATAGATGCAAACATAAAATTAACAAATTATATATATATATATATGTGGGCCGTTAGGTTGCAGTTTTGACAATTTAACCTGGCTAAGATATTAAGTGAGGTCCACAATATTCATAGAGGTAACTTGTGAGACTTGATTTTGTGGCCTACTGCTTACAATTCTCATTACCAACTACTTTACCCAACCCACTGGATGTAACAAATTCAAAAATATGTGAAGCTACTTTTTCCGGCCCAACCCACAGGATCTAACAAATTCAATAATATGTGAAGCAACTTCTTCTGGAAGCAAAAATGTTAACTATGATGATGATGACCGACTCA
Source organism: Pseudotsuga menziesii (assembly GCA_001517045.1). Taxonomy (NCBI): domain Eukaryota; kingdom Viridiplantae; phylum Streptophyta; class Pinopsida; order Pinales; family Pinaceae; genus Pseudotsuga; species Pseudotsuga menziesii. The sequence continues at coordinate 115,330 of LPNX010055449.1, forward strand.
ATGCGAGTTCTTATTACAGCACATCAAATCCACAAAAGGATAACATTAGAATATACAATTAGAAAGAGCTGCAATTTATGGAGAAGTTTCTACAAAGATAAAGCGAATGAAATTGCTTTTGACATTCCATGGATCTAGCTTTATAGGTAAAGCAAGGCTACTCTGTATTTCTAATTGCTTCGAAGAAATAGACTTTCATTAATACTGTTGCTTGGTCCTCACATCCTTGGTCTTTGGTCATCCTCTTTCGGGTTTGTGGTATACAGTTGTCACTGTGACAAGTGGTTAATCTGGAAATATAAATTCTGGAAAATCTTTCCTACATCCACTGCAGAACGTTACCTTTTGCAATAGTTCCACTGGATTTAGCAATGGGGAAAATAAGAATAACTTCCCTACTACTTCCTTGATAGAGATTATTATAAATGGATCCCTTCCCAAATTGGACAATCTTGGTTGTTGGTTCATCTCTATGCAAGGAAATTAAGTGGATTGGAAGCATGGATATGCAGAAGATAGAATCCTTGTTACGCCGTAGGTGTTTTTCTATATGAAGTTCGCTTTATAAACACTGTTCACTTTGTCGTCTATCTAGCGAATAACATTTCTCCACGTGTCTTCCTCCATAGCTGGGCATTGTCCATTATTTTTCGTCTGTTGTCCACTCGTTTCTGCAGGTGTCCCCTTCCCATCAATGACCTTTTACTATGTGTGTATACCGTGAATTGTCTACTGGTCCCAGATAGTTGCCACTGGTCTCCTCTTGTTCTGCTCCGCCAGGCCCATCCTGCTAGTAAAGCAACGATTCCCAAGGGACGTTGCTTTGGTATTTAACCAAAGTGAGAATACGTACGTCTGTCGCATCTATAAGCTCTCTTCAATAGTGACAACATACTTTCATTGACATACACTAGAGAAACACTGATACCTATTATCAAGAAAATTCCTATTAAATTGCACAAGAAAAGAAGTAGAAACTATGAGATCTCGCTGAAAAGGAATCGAGCTCAAAATTATAGAATCTATATGGTTAAATCCAATCCACTGAATGAATAAACTAGAGAAACCAAAATTAAAATCTGACATGGGTTACATATACTCATAGGATACGAAGGTATGATCCTCTTAACTGTAGACTAACAGAGTTTCATTAATTCCTTGCGATTTTCCAAAACCAGGCCTTACGAAAATCAAAGATGAACGAAAATTCCTTGTGATTTTCCAAAACCAGGCCTTACGAAAATCAAAGATGAATGAAAATTTTGATTGCTTCCGTTCTAATATCACAAGGGAAAGATCCCTCTACAGTTATGGATTCAATGAGATGCATTGCCAAGTATCGGTGATATTTAATGTATTCTGAAGAATAAACCCAATGGATAGTCTGGAAATTCTATTCATCAACACCGGTTGAATTTTCATTCTTTTTCTACAAAGCAAAAAGTGTATAATGTGCATAAATATTAAAAAAAATTGATATCAAGGGAAACTGAATAATCAAATAAGTAGAAAATGACCAATTATAGAAAAGTCAAGATTGGAATGCCACAACCAATTCACCTTGCATCGAAGGATTTTGGTGAACAACATATGTGTAAAATTCGAAATCTACATTGTTTAAATCCTAATTTGGAGCGTTTGGGTTGCTTTAAAACATATAAAAACTGCTAGGATGGCAATCTCCGTCACTGAAATTGTAGCAAATAATGAATACAATGACCTATCTAAAATGGTTGCAAGAAAATAAACCAAACATTTAGCTGGAAAAAAACCAAAACCACCAGAAGGTGGAGGCTTTTTAGTTAGAGTTTACCCCACCTAACAAAAAATGGAAGGGTCGTAAGCAAGTGAATCTCCAACTTAGTGTCCCATAGAAACTCCAATATCACGAAGAGTGCTTTTTTTTAAATGTTGGACCATCTGTATTTTGGCCATAAAATGTATTTGTGGCAATAAAATGAGGATTTTTTTTTTAAATTTAATTTTGAGTTTGTTTATTTATTAATTTATTTAGTTTTTATGTGATTGACAAGATTTTAAGATATAATATCTTATGAATATTAATAAAAAGAAAAAATTTAATTACTAAATTGAATAAATTATATAGTTATTTAACTAATAACTAATGAATATGATAATGAATATGAATATTCATAGTATATGAAGTATTATTGAAAATGAATAGTTTGAAGTGTGATTTATTTTCATAAATAGTTTGAAGTGTAATTATTTTTATTTAAAACATTATATATTATCTAATTGAATTCCATTAAACTCACAATTTATGTAAACTTAATTTTATAGAATTTATAATTTATGCAAATATAGACATGTAAAAACTTAATTTTGTTTATTGTTAAGACAATTCTTTTTACATTATATCTTTGAAGTAATATTATTCTTTTTAATGTCTAAATTTGGTATTTATCTTTTTATCTTTTTATATAAAAGTTTTATATTAGTTATGCATATAACTCTCCTCTTCTATTAAAAAAAAGTTAGATAGATAATACAAATTTAAATTAGTACATATTTTCTCTAACATATTTGATTATAATTATTATTTGTTATAAGTATTATATGCATCTACTTTCCATGCAACACCATTTTTCTTGAATAGTGAACATAGTGTTTCAAAAGGTTTTATAATTGAAGTTGAAGGACAAGCTAACAATAAAACAAACTTATTGTTACTGAGGTTTTAATGAATATTAAGACAACATATAAGCATTTAGGTATCACATATTTGGCATCTTGGAATAATTGTTATGACTTTAAACAATTTTATCTCACATTGATTGTGAGTTCTAATTCATGGAAATATATTCTAAGTCGTAACATACTTTGCTCCTTATCTCAAATGAGGTTGTTCACAAAAATATGCCCTTATTATTAACATGGAAAATATCCCAATGAAGAAATTAGCCTTTTAAATTTTCCTTAATTGCATTACATACCCATAGTTGAGTGGAAAATTGCTAATTCTCAACTATTTTCTTGGATAGCCTTGATTAAAAAATAAATTTCATAGCGTAAATCTCTTTTAGAAGGAGCTAAACATGAAAGCAGTGAGCTTTCTAAAAGAACATTAGTTATAGTATTTTTAAGCTAGTAATCAAATCATTACATGTTCTTTGCATTTGTTTTTAATGTTGTGATGTTTATATATGTATTTTTTATTATATTGTGAGTTTTTATATATAATGTATACCCTAGTTAGAGGTTTTTCCAAGACGTATACTACACATATGGAATGTAATTTATTTATTCATGAAATGAAAATTGTGATATATTTTAATTAGAAACAAAATCAATTACACAAATATATATATAAGAAATAGTGATCAAATGTAATTAAAGAGGTGGTTACAAGCTTAGCCTTATAAACACCAAACACTTAAACCAAATCCTATCATTCCTAGAAATGAGTTACTTAGTGCATTTATATTATATGTCTAAAATTATCATCGATGGCTCAATTTGATCACTTGAAATGGTTGCCATGCCAATTTTATGAATTACAAGAGAGCTATTATAACATGGATAATTGGATGTGTTTTTTTAGCGATGCCATGAGCATTATATTTTGATATAAGATTTATGGTGTACTATACATAAAACAATGGTCATGCTTACATAAACAAGTGTAATTAACACTATAAGAAATAAGCATTGGTCACACATAAGTGGTTGTCTGTTACAAGACCTAAAAAACGTTAGTTTCATGAGCATATGGGTGATAGGCGAATTTATTATTGCCAATGCATCAATATGCGGTTGGTGGTGGTGGAGGTGAACTAATTATTTCCAATGCTGGCATGAACACAGTTGGTGCTATCATCATAAGAGATGGGATTAATTTCATGGCATCTGATCTCGAAGAATACCATATGAGGAGACTTATCCTGAGTAGCGATGGAAATTCAAGAGTCTACTCTTGGAATCATAGTTCCTCCGGTTGGATTATCGCGTGGAGGGAAATTCAACAACGGTGCAAAATCTGTGGTATGCACGAGGACCCAATGCTCTCTGTGTAGACAAACTTGATGATATTCATTCTTGCATATGACCTCATGGTTTCCATGCCAAAAATAGCAATGATACATGCGCGATTTTGAATTACAAGTATGGACATCACATGTTCACATCCCATTTGTTTAGAAATCAGGTGCTCTATTCTCTTGATCCTTAAGTGTAAATTGAAAGCATTGGTTAGGGTCTTAATTGAAAGCATTGAGAGCATGTGAGAGGCATGAAGGTGGCAGGATTGTAAGAGATATCATAGGTAAGCAGTGATTGTGAATTCCCTCTTTCTTTTACTACTGGACCTTGCATTTACACACCTTCATAATGGTGTTCAATCAATACCCACCGTTAACACTTTTCAATTCCATTTATGCAGCATTTAAGCTTCTCTTAAATGTTTATTTCTTTGTTGCATGGGATACCGAGGGTATCTTATCGATGCCCAATAAATTGCCAACTACTTTCAATTAATCCATGAGCAAGATATAATGCTTTGTGTGTATGGAAGTTGCTCTTATTTTCCCTTCATAAATTGAAGTTAGGGTTCTGTTGATAGCATGGATTTGCCAGCTTTTATTACACCTTGTAGATTTTTACCTATATTATCTATTAAGGGATAGTAAATTATGTCATATCACCACACATACCTGTCATGTTGTACATCAATTCGCTGAATTCCAACTTTCTCTTTAACTCCAACAATTTATTACGATCATTGATACAAAGGAAAAATAAAAATCGAGAATTGTTTCACATGAATCCATGCAGAGGGATGTTTGTATTTGTTTTCCATGTTAATGAGCTATTCTAGTTTTAACTACTAGAGAAAACTCTGTTGGCAACAATGATTATGAACAACTTGCAAAATTAAACTCTCAAATTGAAACTAAACACATAACAATTCAAACTAGTAAAAAATCCACTGTAAAATATTTGCAAGATAGTTTAATTTTGTTTTAAGATCCTTAAATGGATGGCATAAATTAACTGACCTAAAATGAATGACTAAAATTAAGAATTCCAAGGATTAATAATAAGTCGTTTGGTTAATCTGTTGTGCTTATTCAAGACAGGTATGAGATGAGATGGACAACATGATAGGGTTTAGAGGAGTTTGGAAAGGGGAGACAATAGCAGGATATTTCAAAACCTAGAAAATGAAGCTAGAACTAAAATAATTTACAGACGTTTCCCTGGTGGTATCCTTGACATGTGGCTTTCTAGGAATGCATGCTTATTTGAGGACAAATACATTCCCTCTTTCCAATGTCTTGTTCAAATCATATCTATCTTTTTCAATTACAAGTCGCCAAAGTCAGTGTCCATAGATAACATTTCCACGAGCCTCTTAATAAAGCTAGCGAATGACGCTATTTTCATGCAACATAGCTAAGAAATAAATGCCTCTTTAGCATTTATTCTAAAAGTTTGATTGCTTCTTACAACCCACCTTTATTGCAATGTTAAAATCCATTATTAAGGTTGGTGTGACTAAAGATATTGGTAGAGTTTCTCTCATTTCCATTTCATTATATAATGGAAAAGTTGTGTCAAGGTTGCATTCTTTTTGTGCCCTTTTATCACAAAGTGGATTCTAAAACCATCGGGTGGAATGCTTCATTTCTCCAATTCAAAGAGAAGAGTGGACATCTTCTCAATTTTACATTTTTTGAAGTATCCAACATTTAATAGCTTGTAAATAATAATGTTTCAAACAAAAACATTAGCTGAAACATTTTTGGGAAATCCTCTGCATCCTCCAAATAGCCTTCCTTACAGAGAATGTGTACGAGTGTACAAATGTTATCAGGAAGGCACATATTTTGAACTGTTCACCCAGCCCCGGTAAAAAAATATTATAGTTCAGATATTGTGTATACATATTCAAACACACCTACCTCTTGTTTTGTTCTGCTCTTTGAATGTATTTCCAGCCGTGGAAGTCTTATATAACATATTTTTATCTGTGTGAACTAATTAAGACCAAATGTAGCAGTTTGTATTATTCTAAAGAATTTGTTATATATTATAGTGGATTTTTTCTTTTTAACCCTATGAGACAGCGTGTCTATATCTTTTCAATATTAAGGCAGGCCATACTGTATCAGCTATGTTTTCCCTAGGTTTGCTTATACAGTTTTGGATTGTTCACACTTCGCAGGATTTTGATTTTTCTCTACCAGATTGATGGGTTTAATTTTAAATTAAATATAGTAAAGAATATGTTACTGTATTTGTATATAATATTAAACATGAAATGACCTTCTATGAATTTGTATAAAATTTAAAATGACAGGCACCAAAAACATTTACCCTGCATCAAAATTTTCACTTTTCACTTGACAGGCACAGATATTTTGAAATTTAAGGGCCTGCAATTTCACAATTTTCACTTGACAGGCACAAATAGTTTGAAATTCCAGGCCTGCATGGAACTAAAGTTGTAAAGAGGATGTCACACTTCGCTAAAATGGAAATAATGTACGATTCACATAAATAGTACATACATTATAGAATGAAAAAAAATAGTACATACATTATAGAATGAATAAAATAAATGTACAGAGTTGAAGGCTGTTAATGGCAGATGTCAAATGCTTGAATAAGAATCAGATTAGAGTGATTAAAATATTAGCCAACTTTAAAATAAAAATTGAGTCTTGTCTTTATACTTTGGACAGTAAGCTTTAATAAGCATTTAGTCTATGCTAATTTGCAACAATGACCCTTGTGTCATGTCATGTGAACTAAACTTGTCTATGTCATGTCAACTAACAGGGAGGGCGTAGGAGTGACAACTGACCACCGTAGAACTTGATGTTGACAGAAAACATGGGAGGGTTGTAAAGAGGATGCCATACTTTCCTTAAAAGCAGTAATGTGGCAGGTATGAGTTTTGACCTGAAGTACATATATTATAAAATGAATAAATAAATGTACAATGCATGCACCCTTCCTCTCCCTCCTACAGACATAACTCCATAATTTATAACCAAGTGTTGCTTCCTTTAAATATTGGCATATCCCATTTTGGTAACTAGGGATAGCGGTTCCCTGGTCTCCACCAACCTACTAAGATTGAAATCGATGCCTCAAGGCATTGTATTGGGTTTGTGCTTAAATAAGGAGGTCATCTGGTTGCTTATCATTCAGAGTCCCTTTCAAACACCAAGTTGAACTACCCTCATATGATAAATGAGGGTATGCTCATCTGGTGATGAGGGACATGAGCCTTGCATGGATTGGGCGTGAGGCACCTTACCCTACCCCTTATATAAACCTTCCCCTAAGTGGGATTTGTTTGCACTTTTATAATGGGATCTCTAATGAACTTATCTGGGTGTGAAACTACAGAAAAATACACACATAAGATATCTATATGAAATATTTTAAGTTTCAAATGAGAGGAAGACTCCAATACAACTAAATCCATAAACTCTAGAAGAGAGGAAATAATTGGTTTAAAGAGAGTACTACCAACAAAAACAAGTATTATATTTTGTCTGGCTTGTATTACATACATATAAATAATAAATTCTATTCATTCAGAGTTCAAAGGTGGTTTCCAACTGAACTAATATGAAAATTAGTTTTAACTGAGTTTACATAGATTATTTTCCAACTCATAATTACTATAAACAAGGATTCGATTGCCCATTAATATTACCTATTTAGTTCATCCCACTTACAATTTCTCTTGACTATGCAAAGCCCAAATTGGATGCCTGTATATATCTGAATGGAATAATTATCTATAGCCAAAGTCTAATGTCTATATTATTGACTATGTGTTCTCTTCATTATATTACTTGCATAATGGATTTTTTTTGTCAGTCATTCACGGAGATGTGAAGTCTTTCGACATCTTGCTTTCTGAAGAGTTTGAACCACAAGTATAAATATTTTCAAGCAAGAAGCATCAAGACTAAGTTTGATGGTTCAGTATTATTATAAATCTTATTCGTGATCTAGATTTGTAAACTAATACTTGGAATTCTACACCAATGAACATTTTCAACAAAATTAGTGTGGCTTTAACTATAATAGTTGTAATATTTTGGGCTAGCAAGGTGGGCGTCAACATCTTCATATATCACATACAGTGATGTTTTAGGAACATTTGGGTATGCAAAAATCTTCCTGGGTTCAGTTGGTCATTTTCAGATTAAGGTTTTTCGATTGCTAACCATACTATTCAGTAATTGTGATAGTAGTTTAACAGGTATCTTTCTCCAGAATGGAAGAAGTGAATTTTCTTGCCAGCAATATATTTATTTATGATTGCTTATAAGTTTTCCATCGCCACAGTGGTTTCATATTCTTATCTGAACAGGAACGTGAATTGATCATGCTTTACCTCAAAGAATAATTAATATTATCTAAACATTGACTTCTCTAAAGCATTCCTTTATGTCAGACGCAAGCTCATGGATGGAAAGGAGGAACTTCATACTCCCTTATCTTGGTTGCAGATCTCTGCAATGTTTACCTAGAGGAACAAATTGTACACATGAGACAAGGTATGTATCAAAATGAAGAGCATGCCTCATCATCCACAAAGGAGAAGGAACCTCTTGGAAATGCTGAACAATTGAAGGAAAAGAGAGTACTGCGTAGGTCTCCCTCATCAGGAGATTTATCTGATCATGCTACGAAACAAGGAAAACAACATTCTTTTTGTAGGAAATCTGCCTCATTCCATGAAAGGGATTTCACCGGATAGCAATCTTAGAACACATGATAGGGCTTTGGAAACTGGAGGTTTTCATAGAAGACAACTGTCTCTGGGCTCTATACCAGACACCCAGAGCCTCTTCTTTCTATCCCAGGCTATGAATGGTAGCCTTCATTTTTACAGGGGGCTTGAAGAAACAAAGGAATTAGAACTCTCAACAGAGCAAAGGAAATCAAGGATACCAGTTTTTAGCCATGAGAAAGAGAACCAGTTGCATTTGAAAGCTAAGAACCTACATGCTTTGCCTCCAGACCAGAGCTCAAAAACAAATCTCACTCATTCGTACAGCTCTTATCAACCCCTAACACCAAAGAAAAAGGTAGCAAATTTGGAATCCTGTATGATATCAAAAGACTTGCTTAAAGAACATACATTTTTTTATGTGCACCTGCACTTTAACAATATTATATGAGTATTCATTTCAAGTTGTAAAGAACATACACTTTTTTTATGTGCACCTGGACTTTAAAAATATTATATGAGTATATATTGATTCAATTATGTATAATATTATGACATCTGCCAGACACAGCATACTCCAGTGATTACTCATTTTGGACCAACGAAACAACCATCTCTGAATATTTTTGAAGATGGGAAAAGTACACAACAAAATAAGCTTTCTAAAGATATTGTAAAGTGCTTGATGAGTATTTTTTTGAAGCTAACAAGGCCATCGTTGGAAACCAATAAGGAGACACCATCAATAGCTTCACGGTCAACTTTTTTAAGTGTAAGCCCAAAAAGCTATGGCTCGAGAAGCACTTTAAACTGTAAAATACCTATGGAATATTCAGAAGAAATACATTTCAAAGATCCTTATGGTGTTTGTTCTAAATCAATTATGAGAGATATTGGTCCATACAAACATTTCCATGATATCTCTGCAGTCTCATTTGACTTGGGTCGGCTCCCAAGCTATGCTTCTTTACTCAGAAGATTGAGGTGTGTTTGTCACTTTATTGGAATACCAATAAACATCTCTTAAATGTTATTTGGCCAAATCATTCACCTGTACTAATTCCTTTACTGTAAACAATCTTGATTATTTGTGTTGATCATTGAAAGGTCAATTAGAATCCCTTACAATGTTTCCATTCTCATTTAGTCATTTTTAGGTTTGGCCTAATTTATAAGTCTCTGCTTTTCAGATTTCTTGTGAGCAAACTGTGTTCTGGAGATGTAAAGGGCTTGACATATCAGCAGAAGCTAGCCTTTTTTATCAACATTTACAATGCATGCATGATGCATGTATGATGGTAACATAACCCCTAATTTACATCTATAGCTTCTTTTTTTTGCTATCACAACAAACTCATTAATGGGCTCTCCCAGTTTTTGTCTATTGCTTTCTAAACAGCCGATCTTCACTTTAGGATGCATCTTCTTGTGACTAATACAAATTTAACTTTTACACTTGAGAAACTTTAGGCCTTTGTTGAACATTGAATACCAAGCACCCCTCAGAAGGTTTTTTCACTCATGCGCGAGGTATGATAGCCAAAAATGAAGAATGCAATCAATTCACTTTATTGCTCCTTTCCTATAGTAGTAGTTGCCTATATTAGGAAATAAGATTATGAAATAATTTGTAGAATTTCATATTGCCACTGTTTTGCGGTCATTTAATTTCTGTGAATACTGTGATGGGAGGGTTACACATAGTCCTTAATGTTGGAGGGAAGTCAATGAATGCATTGGCTATTGAACATTTCATACTTCGACCACCCTTTCACTCAAAAGATGTAAGTTTGTTTATGTAATAATTTTCCATTTCAGAAGAGATATTTTTAATTCTTCCAATTATGTATCTAACTGACCTTCCCAAGTTGATTGAATGCTAGGCCTATTGGAAAAATAGAAAATCTGAAGAGCACGAAATGATGCACAGTGTTTATGGTTTAGAGTGGTCTGAACCATTGATTACCTTTGCATTGTGTTGTGGAAGTTGGTCTTCTCCTGCTGTAACTAGTAGCTCTGCACCTGGGCTTATGTGTTACAAATAAATCTGCCTATTGGTTCTGGAAATGAGCCTAAAATAAAATGCATGGTGTTCTGCTTGAACCCTAAGCTTTGCAGCTCAAAATTAGAATCAAATTAAAAGGAAACATATAAATAAAAATAGTTGTCTAACTTGCATGGAAATTCATATGGGTTTGCTAGACTCTTTGAAAAGTCAATATCTAAATTTGCAAAAATGGAACTTGGAATGCTTCACATTTGAAATTGCTACAACTTGGTCAATTTAATCTTGTAAGTTGGTCAATCGGTGAAATTCTTATGTGTTTGCCAATGATGTTTTTTTTCTTATTAATAGGCTATGTTGGTTAGGCAATGATAGACACTGGACTACCTGTTTCTCTCTTCTTCAGATTAGTACGTGGGGTTTGTATTTTGCTCTCTTTATCTTTGCTTCATGTTAATATTGGGGATTTGTATTTTGCTTTGTTATTTTCATGATAAAACAGAATTTTATATCAAGTTTAATTTGTTCTATTTCATCAATGGTTTGCAGTTTCATATCAATCCAAAGGAGCTAGACAATGAGGATCTTGCTTTCCTCTATCACATCGAGGCGTGTACCTCAGTTGGGGATCTCAGCTTGCCTCTGGTTCAAGAATTCCAGAAGCATCTGCTCAAAACCTTCTTCAATGGACATTAGGTTCACAATGAAAGTGCCAGCCATCAACAGAGAAGGAATAGAAAAATAAACTGCATTACTGTAACAGCCATGAGTCTAACAGCCATTATGGGTCCATTACTGGTTCTTGGAACCTTCTTCTTTTAAAATGATGGCTGGTTGTACTGGTTGATGCTTTCATTTATATGTAAGAGTGCTCCTGATTTTTATTTCTGATTTTTATTGTAAGAGTGCTCCTGAATAGCGTTGGGATCTCCATAAATTCTCCTTTGGCATAGAGTAAATATATTTATTCCCCATTCACCTCTCTCAACATTCGCACAAAATATATATTTATTCTCCATTTTTTTGGCTCACTTTAATGTTGCATTTTTTTTTCTCGCTTACCCACTAACAATTACCTTCACGACGTATTATTGCACCTTCCTTGGAGCAATTGCTAGTATTTAAAACTGAAACATTTAATAACGAAGCCCACATTATACAACCTATTATTTCCATAACTTTTCATTTCATATGTTAGAATAATAAATATCATTCTCTTAGCATACACTCCATAACCAAATAATATCCGTCTCATAAATAACATATAATCCATAACCCACTTTGTATAGGGATATCTCACACTTAATTATCCATTTCTATAACATATATTTCATTATTTATATAACACACTTCCTATCTCACACTTAATTATCTATTTCTATAACATATATTTCATTATTTATATAACACACTTCCTAAATAACATTAGTTTTCTATAACATCCCTTTCATAATTAACATTCACTTGATGGACTAAAACATTTATTTTATAAATCATAACATTCACTTCATAAGGGAATCCCTAAAAGAGGGAGGGAAATAGTCCATGGCCTCAGTAAACACGGCCATTTGAGGTAAATTAATAATAATGATAAAATTTTATATATGAGTTTATCATAATCAATCATTAACAAATGATTATCCATGTTTTTAAAATAGAGATCATGAACCCATTGGGTGTTAAGCTAAGCCATAGATCAACATATTTGTTAGTATCGAAGAGAAGAAGAAGTATCAGATCACTTTATATCTTGAACATATCATAACCATTGGATTACATAAGTACAAAGTATTCTCTAATGATTTAGGTTCAAAGAGACATATCTAATGTTGAATTCTTTCCTTTCAACTTCCCATAAAGAGGTCCAACAAATTATCCACTAGAATGTTCTTCACCCTAAGACCCAATTTATCAATAACTCTCACTTGCAATTCATTTTTATAAAAAAATAATATATATTTCTTTATTCATATAATACTTTCTTCGGGGATATTATTTAGCTATCACAATAATATTATTTAGCTATAAAAAAAATCATAATAATTTTATTTATAATACATATTTTATAATAAAAAACATATTATTTCTTCATTTTACAAATAATTAGCATAGATTCATCTTAAACCTAGATTTATCAAGCACTCAGAAAGATCCAATTTCTTGAAATGTAAATATTTTTTATCTTAATTTTTTACATTTAAAAAAAATTGCATCTCATGAATAAACATGATGATTAAATTAATATAATTTATATGTAATTTTCATTAAAACATATGTAAAAAATTTTAAGGCCGTATGTTTTCATTTATCTAATTTTTAATTTTAATATTATTTTTTAACTTTTTATTATTAAAATATGTCACGTTACATAACGTTACAACATCTCCTAACTCCCCCATACTTGGCTGTAGAGCACCTCACTGCTCTCGGTGCAATAATAAACAATAATAAATCATAATGAAAATAAGCAAAACGTACAAAAACATTGCTAGATCTTAGAGAACTAGGGTGCTTGGGGGTTTTCTTGTCATGTCATTTTATTTCTGCACTTAAAATTGTCCAACAAACAACAAAAATTACAAGATTTTATGAGTTAAATTCACGGGATTCCGGCTAAAAATCAACCAGAAAGTCAAAATCATCCCCTAGTTAGACAACTCTCTTTCTATTGTTGCAGAGACTCGTGGGTGCGCAAGTCCATAAGTCATAGTGTTATAACCACACACCACTTGTAATGTACTCGATTTTTTGCTTGTTTATTTTTGGAAAATGGAGTAACATTTTTCTTTCTCTTAATCATCTTCTACTTCAAGGAATATGTTAGTATTCATATTAATTTATCATCATAATTCAATATAGACAATTCTACCAAAAAAAATTTGCACACAACCCACTCTCATCTTATATTTTAAATTTGTTCCATTGTTAATAACATTTTATTGATAAAAAAAAAAATATCAACAGTTACACCATAAATAATAATATAGCCAAACACAAAATAAACACATATTCTTGCGAGAAGACAATGATCAAAAGCTTACCATTGATAGGTTACTTATTTGAATAAAGGAGACGATGCTAATGACTACTTGACATTGATGTTGCACCCAATCATCTCACACTCTTCTTGGCCTGCATTCCATCAACCGAGAGGCCACCCCCTAGCTGGTCAGTAATCCATTAGGGCAAGGATGAAGGTTAGCAAATCCTTCCATGGGAAAATCTCAACGGTACTTCTATTCTCAGCTCAAAATCTTATTCGCTCCAAGGAACTTGTGTCCAAAATGTCTTTCATTGATTTTTATATAAACTTTTCTTATGTAATGATCCATTACTCATCTAAAAGATATTTTTCTTTTACCTTTAGCTAACTCTTCTTAGTTGACTTAATTTAGCCATAACTAACTTATCTTTATCTAGCACTAACCAATTAACAAATTTTAATTATTTTTATGCCGAAGGTGTATATATGTTAGAATTTTGGGGTGGACTACCATCTATGCTTTTTCATCTACGGATGAGAGGGAGACAAGTGTATTGTCCAGTTTGATTCTATGGGCGTCATCCAAGATTAAATGAGAAAGAGACAAGTGTGCTGTCTAGATTGATTCTATGGCTGTCATTCAAGATTAATAATTAATAATTTCAAAAAAAATAAAAAATAACTTAATTAACATGTGATAAGTACAGTTAGTGATAGTTGTAAAAATCAAAATTAATCATCAACTATTTGATCATTAGATACAACTAAGAGCTTAACTCCATTGATTATTAGATACAACTATTAGCTTAACTCCAATGATTCTACAACTATTAGCTTAACTTCAACTCTAATCACTTAGGCTTAGTCCAACTACATTTGGCATCTAGGATTATAGCTAATGTGAGTTAGGTAAGAGTCGAACTCCTAATAAAATAGTTGGAACTCCTAATAAACTCCTCCAAACTTCTAATAAACTCCTGCATCTCGTAGTTAGACATCTAGCTAATATACAGTTGTTTAGGTTTTCATATAGATATAATTAGGTTTTCGATTATTTTTAAAGGAGTTTAGTCTAACTCATAATTAACAATTTTAAAAAAAATAAAAATATCTTAGTTAATAAGTACAATCAACTTCAACTATTCGATTATTAGATACAACTATTCAATTATTAGCTTAAATACATTGATGATACAACTATTAGCTTAACTTCAACTCCAATCATGACTTTTACTTGAATTGCAATTTCCAATATATTAACTTTTAAATTAACTATTAGATACAACAATTAACTTAAATCCAATGATTTTACAATTATTAGTTTAACTTCAACTCTAATCAGTGTTATATTGCGTAAATATTAGATTAACTCCAATGATTCTACAACTATTAGCTTAACTTCAACTCTAATCATGGCTATATAACATAACTATTAGATTGTTCCAATAGTGATACAACTATTAAAATAAATTTAGATGAACTCCATCTCTTAGCATGAGAAGTTGACCTTGATTAAAGTGAAACCATGCACCAAGAACAATCACTTAGGTATTGTGCAAATTATGTGACAGTTAAACTCCATATGGCACTTGGGAGTCGAGTTAATGTGCATAAGGCATAGTCTAAGCTTTATATTAACTTTTAAATTAACCATTAGATGCAACTATTAGCTTAACTCCAATGATGATAACACTATGAGCTTAACAACCATAAATTAAGTTGTTATTATATTAGCTTAACTATTAGATACAAGTAATTGACACATTCTTTAGTAAAAAAAACATTATCAATATCTCAAATATATACAAATATATACCTCTCGGCTTATTTCAAACATATTAATCTTAGTAATATGGTTGGTGCTATTTTAATATATATAAAGTAAACTTTAACTTAGCTAACATAACTAATTAAATTATTCAAAACTCTAATCTATCCAATTAATTAATTAGTCTTCAAGATAAATATTTTATTAACTTTAACCTAACTTGTTTTAACTTTAGTTAACTTCTTAGATCCTAAGATTGTAAATCTATGTTTAACTCTATTAGTTTATATTTTTAATCTCAACATAATCATCTTAATTTAATTTTACTCCCACCATGATTTATCCTTGGCTAATTCAACTAGTTAGCTTTAACTTTATCAAGCTTTTAAGTATTTTAACTTAAGATTTAACTTAGCTCAACTAATGGTTATCTTGTGATGACGATTGGTTATCCATTTATGAGTCACTAGTTATCCATGCATCACCTAAGTTATCCATGTAATCATTATTTATCTCTTTTTTCTCATAAATTTCAAAAGTAAATAATTTATTTACTTTGTTTTATATGCAAAATCTTGAATGATGCTTTCCATGAGTACTTATAATTACTTAATGTAATTATTAGTGGTCTTTTGTTTCCATAGAATAATATTATTTATTTGTGTAATTTATTAGTAATTTAATAGGGAACTTAACTTGTTACTATGTAGAAGATTGATCCTTCTTAGTGGCATCATTTGTGGAGGCTAATATATCAATGGTGTCTCATTTAACTTCTTCATTTTATTTATCAACATTTAACACTAGTTATACTTATGCTTTTAGTTATGTCATATTAACTTGTTTATATCTTATGGCCACTAATGGTTTCTTCCGCGTCCAATCCTAGGACTAACTTTTTAATCATTTTTATGCTATGCGTCACTTATAAACTTAAGTGCCATCTAGTTCACTTTTCATTATTTAAGTGTTGCAATACCAAGATGATATTGGTCATCAACCCATGGCCAACTATCCATTCAACCTCTCCCCCTAGTAGATTCCATGCCCATGTTGTTTTAGTTGAGTCAAGTCTTCATTCTCCTAAGTCTACAATTCACAATATGTCATTTTAGTCGAGTCAAGCCTTCACTCTCCTAAGTCTACAATTCACAATTTATAACTTAGGAATTTACATTTATACTTGCACAGTTTTACGTGTATAGTTTGTGTTTGCTCCCTTGTCATGAAAGAGTAAGCAATATCACTTTCAGTTACAAATTTAGGAGCATAATAGAAAGATATTACACCCTTATACTAAGGCACGATATCTAGAAATTCATCAGAATACAACATGCAGTGAATATCTCCAACAAGAATAAGCCGAGACTAGATTAGGGAATGATTCATTCCCACCTATCGTGTAACTTTCTGTGCACGGTGATACCAGCATAGATCCATCTAAAAGGGGATCTACCAAGCACCCAGAGGGATCAAATCTCTCAAGGTGCAAATCATTTTATAGAGTGGATTAAGGAGATGTGTAATCCAATGTTTATGATTTTAGTTTATCTAATTTATGTTGTTTTATATATTTGTAATTCTAAATAATTTAAATTTAATTTAAGTAAACTTGTTATTTTTAATAATATTTTACTATTTTTTATAAAGGACATGTGTCAACTCTAAGATGAGCACTCAAGGAAATACACGTCCCTCCCTTACTAAGCTCTAGAATGCACATTTTAGATGCAATCAATTTTCTGCATAATGACCACATCACTCTGCATCATAATGACAACATCGTTTTTTTTATTTAATCTGGTTCAATGTCACCTATGTGCAATCCTATGCTGCATGTCGACACAAATGTTCAATAAATGCAATGGTGATATTCTACATGTCGACACAAATTCCTGGGATGTGCAATATTCGATTGAACAATGACGGTAAAGGGAGAAGTAAAAGACAGACTGGATTGCTTTAACGTGACATTCGTTAAGAATATTAAGTCCTATATCATTAGGTCACCGGCTAAAAAGGGAAGAATCATATTGTCTCTGACTTTCTGGTCATCACGAACGTCTACTTCATGTATTTCCAAACTACTAAGGATGGGAAAGGAATCGCCGGAAATTCGAAAACCTAACTTTTTATTTTTGTCCTTCGCAAAGCGAATCTAAGCCTCCATTAAGATTTTCATATTCGTTTCAATAAACATTCATATCATTGTCCACATGTGATTGTCTTGATTCGCTATGAAAACAACATACATGTCACTTGTGAGTTTAAATTTCAGACCAGTGCCATCCATCAATATACCCAGATCGTTGAAACTTTTAAACATTTCAAAGTTTTTTTTTTTTTCAAATGAAAGATATTTTTGGAGTTTGGGTTGTATTTGACATTTAAATTGATGATGATGATGATGATGATTAACATTAGTCCAATGAGACCAACTTTAGTTTATCTGACCTTAAAGAAGTATAATACTTGGTTTACTTTAAAATCTTGTTTTTGTGCTCAAAAAGCTTGCCAAGAAGCTTTCCAAGCTCACTATAGTTTTGGCAAGTTATGAGGTTATAAAGATTTATATTGTCCCAATACTATGAAACTCAGATCTAATATGGGTGTAAGCAAGGCATTCTCAAACAAAGAGATTTTCATTCTCAAAGCTCATTTTCATCCTCAAAGCTCATAGACTGACAAAGATGAAAACCCATTTCAGCCCATGGAGTTTTAGGAATAGACCAATGCCATGTTTCACTATGGAGTCTAATCTTGGCTATATTAATTTTCTTGTGTAAGCTAGTTACTATCCAGAGATACTTCTGATCTTCCAAGTTAGGATTAATGAACTCCTTATAGTATCTTAATTTTCTCTTAACCATTAATTTTTCTCACAGTAACCCAATGGTTTAACCAAGCCATGGTATCTTTACACCAACACCGTTTGAGGCAATTTTAGGAAGTCTCTTGTTTCCCATGTTATTTTAAGATCAGTGATTTATTCATCAAATTTCATCATTTATCAATATGATTTAGGAAATCGAAAATATGAAAATCTTATATGATATAAGATCATTTAGCAATACCTCATTTTTATTGTGTCCGAGGCACCCTCCGTACTAAAATGATTTCTTATTACTTCAATTTTCCTCTAACTTCCATTAGTTCAGGTTCATCGGCACTTCATTCTCTTGATCGGTACTTCATGCTTCATGGGCCCATCAGCTATAACTCTGAATTATTTCACGGAGCTATTTTTTCATATCCCACGTATGCTTAAGAGCTCCATGCATTAGTCCAAACTGTGAAGAAATGGAAGATATATGCTCAGGAAAAAAAATTCGAAGCCATTATATTCTTATGGAATATATCAAGAAAGAATTTAAAGCTAATTTAATTATCATAATAGTAATTAGATTTGATAATTGTATTAACCTTGTAACTACGAAGATTTTTTTGAGTTGTCTAAGTAGACAACGATTTCACCCGGAATTTTTTTCCCTAGGTATGGTTATGAGATTCAAGCGTGTGTTTAAGTTAGAGAGCTTGTTGGCATGGGATTTACCTTAGAGAAATCGTTGGAAAGTATCTTAGCATGGGATTTTCGACGCAGGGAGTGTGAAATGCTTTGGAGATATTATTTTCAGTCGTTCTCTGGATCACATCTCAACACTTCAACCAGGGCAATCTCTATTATCTTACTCCTCTCTCGTCTGCAAGCTTTAGACTTTGGAACAGGCTACTAATTCCCATCCAGAGATTATTTCCACTTTGTCCATAGACGGAAGCAAAGTTATGTGCTTTCATTTCTTAATTTGACCAACGTAAGTTTTGTATAGAATATTGTTGTAAATGAAGTGCTAAGTTTAGTGAGGGGCCATCCCACCTCCACTTATAAGATTGAGTTTACTTCTAAATGGAAACCTAGCGTTGATATGATCTCGTAGATCAACAGTAATCAAATCGGAAACCAAAGTAGACTTTGTTGTTATATCTTGTTCTTCCATTATTTGTTAAATTTTAGGGTTCAAATCATTTTTAATGTGCAGAATCATATAACATAGTAGACTTTAGTAGACTTTATTTTTTGTTTTATGTTCTATCAAATAGAAGAGTCGTTTGGCTGCAAAAGAGTAACAGTTACATTATGTTAGAATAATCCATATGTTTGTACTGCGAGAGAGTTGATATATTTTAACTTTATTCTTTTGGAGGCATAGCTTAACTGTGTTTGGATCTTTAACACCACCGAATCATGTGAGCATTCTATAACTTAACATAAATACAGTGATTTATTCTTTATCGCAGATGAGTTGCAAAAAAGTCAAACCATTTTAAACTTTTGATCTATTGAAACTGAAAGTTTTATATTGTTTTAAAACCAAAATTCATCGAATTTCTCGAGTTTATTTTCTTTTTTAATGAATTTACGCCCACATGGAGTTTTCTGATGTTGTATATTTCCTCAAAAGAAATTGAAATTTTTTAGTGCGATCTAATTTTGCTAGTATATTTGTTGATTTTCATGCATGTATAAACATTTAAAATAAGTGGAAATGATGAAGAACAACCAACGAAGGAGCCAAGGTAGAGCAGTGAAAAAGTAGTTGGAGCAGTTATTGTGTAGTTAAGGAAGTTGTTGAAGGATGCCATATGATAATATGTAAAGGAGGTTGTAAGTGAATCCTCTAATGCTTCTAACTACATAAGGAAGCAACAAAAGGCTTCTAGAAGAGGAAATTATGTTATATTTTAATGGTTATTCAATATCTCAAAACATTCAGCATCATAACATCATAACCATATGCAATAGGATCATTGAAAGGTAGACAAGCACAACACAAAAGAAACACACAAGATTTTTTTCCTAGGAAACCACAAGGGAGAAAACCCAACAAGTTCTTCTCTATAAATTCGCCACTTAGTACAATGTTAGATGGAGATAGAAAGACCAAATAATAACTTCCAAAGGTTTGTATTCTTCTCTTCCGCAGAGAACTCATCTTTCTCTCTCTTGGTGTGAACTTACTTGATCTTGCAGTGTGTACAAATGAGGGAGGGTGCCTCCCTATTTATACTAATCATGTGTGTGACCTTTTGATCCAACGGGATCGACTTCCGGACCCTACTAGGTCGAGCTATCCTGGGGGTACTCAAAAATATATATTTTACAATATTCTTTTGGGGACTATTGCCCCGACTTACAATGGAGTTTTTACCTTCACTCTTTACATGACCAATTAAAATAATGACACCTTCCAATCGGAGGCAAACAATCCCCAAAAGGACATATAATAGAAGTACAATAAAATATAATAATAATAATAATAATACAAATAATACAATGAAGAATATATTTCGAAGTTACATTTACAATAACACTCCATCTTAACAAGGAAGTATTCTTTCAAGTCGGTCATGACAACAGCTAGACATAATATATGGACGTCATCATTACTAGATCATCATCACTCTGGATGCTCAATCATCACTACTTGATCACTATCACTCCGGATCATCATCATGGCTGCAATAGAGTCTCATCCCCTTGACCATTGACTAGTGACATCTCTCATATATATGTCCTCATAAGGTTTACATAGCAAACCCTTCTTTTCATGCTAGATGTAGGACTAGATCCCGTCTAGGGCTTCATCAACTACAAGCCCAACCCTTTTTCATGTTGAATGTAGGTCAACATATACATATAGCTCTATCCCTTACTCATCCTAGATGTACATATGTGTAGTTCCAATCCTGTTTCATGTTGGATGCCTTTGCAAGTCAATCCTTTTTCATACTGAATGTGGATCTTTGTAGGGTCAAACCTATTTCATATTGAATGCAGACCTGGTACCATCTAGGACTTCACAGAGCTAGTCCTATTTCAAACTGGATGTCTTCGCAAGGTTAGTCTTGCCTCATACTGAATGCGTATCTCTGCAATTCCAGTTCTTTTTCATACTAGATGCCTTCGCAGGGTTAGTCCTTTTTCATACTAACTATGGATCTCTACAATGCCAGTCCTTTTTCATACAAGAAGCCTTCAAAGGGTTAGTCCTTTTTCATACTGAATGTGGATCTCTGCAATGCCAGACATTTTTTCATACTAGATACCATCGCAGGATCAGTCCTTTTTCATGTTGAATGCAAGTCGTTGCATGGTCAGTCTTGATTCATATTGAATGTAGTCCTAGTACCATCTAGGACTTCACAGAGCCAATCTTGTTTCATATTAGATGTCTTCGTAGGGTCAGTCGTGTTTAATATTGAATACAGATCTCTACAGTACCATTATATTTTCATACTGGATGCCTTCACAGGGTCAATCCTTTTTCATATTGAATGTGGATCTCTGTAGGGTCATTCCTTTTTCATATTGAATATGGATCCCTGCAGGTTCAGTCCTATTTCATATTGAATAAATTCCTAGCACTATCTAGGACTTCACAGAGCCAATCATGTTTAATATTAGATGTCTTCACAGGGTCTGCCATGTTTCATACTAAATGTGGATCTCTGTAGGGCCAATCCTGTTTCAAAATGAATATAATTCTAGCACCATCTAGGACTTCACATATCTAGTCCTATTTCATACTAGATGACTTCGTAGGGTTAGTACTATTTCATACCGAATGCGGATCTCTACAGGGTCAGTCATGTTTCATATTGAATGCAGGCCTAACACCATATAGGACTTTCATCTCATGATGGACACTGATCTGCACAACTCCAAGCTTATCCTTGAAGTATTTTGTAATGTCCCCAAAAATTGAAGAAAAAAATTGTAGGCTAGTGAAAACTACCCAAAGGGGATCATTATTACTTATGCGGAATTACATGCGTGACTTATACTTTCGATCTCTTCAGAAAATGCCCATATTGTCTTGTTAATCTCTTATCCATTCAGTGATTATTAATTCGTTTAATTCTTATGTCTTAATGTTGTTATTAAACTATTTATACATCTTAGTTATTACTGTCGGTGAATTAATGAATTGTATAGATCTTTGTTTTACTCCTGCACATGTGTACTTTGTTTATTTAATAAAAACTAATTTAACTTTGTTGATGGGAACAAAGTGGTGGAGTGGCGGGACTTGTTCTCCCATGACGATCTGAGAGGTAAGGTATTTCTTGGTTACACAGGCTTACTTAGTTCAATCAAACTTAGGCACCTCTTTTATTTACTTACACAGTTCATTACTTTGCGACGGGATCTGGTGTAAAGTGTGTCGACTGTCTTATTCCTAGAGGACCTATTGCTAGTTGTTATGCTGCTTATCAACTTGGTTTTATAACTTGGTAAGTGTCATTATCGTCAATTTAACTATTAGAGCTAAATTTCCTGTACAGTAATTATTCTTCGTTATGTTTTAAATTCGCTATTCTATGTATCATTAATACATTCTATGTTCTATGTACATTTTTACTATATTTATTAACATCTATTATGTTCTTTTATTTGACAGGTTATTATAGTCAAAGATGTTAAAAAGTTAACATGGCATATTGCATATGCCATGTTCGCTAAGCATTTATGCTTAACACTTTTCGTATTGGATTTTAATACAAGGTTGTGAGCCTAAAGTGCATTTTGTTTTAACTTCCAAGGTGTATGACTTATGGCATTATACCTTGGACTAACACCACCTATGGGCTATGTAATATCGTGACCTTACCAATGCAAACCTTGTAAAACATTAATGTTGTGATAGAGTTTGGGTGGCGACATAACATATGGTATAAACATATGGTAGCATGGTTTAAGCTTTATGTGAGATGTGGTCATGTTGTAATGCAATGAAACAATACTATGGAGAGTGGGTTTTTATGTGGATTTTATGGTTTTCAGCTGGTGCATTCAATGTGCTTGGAGAGACATGACAGCCTTCCCTTAGGCTTGGCTCACGAGGGTTGTGCAATGTGTTGTCATCTGGGGTTTTTGTGTTTTGGCTCTGTGAAGGAGGAAAGCCATGGAGGCAACCTTCAAAATGTGAGGTATGCCTGCATTGAGTTTATATGCCTGCACATTGGTTTGGTTTAAGGTTTGATAACATGGCCATACTCCTCATCCCTCCTTTTGCTTGTGTTTTGTAGGTGTCGATGGGTAATGAGGAGCAACGTGGCTTCAACTCTATGGGCTCCAAGAATTGCATTCGTGGCCATGGTAAGCATGTGAGAAAGCCTCTACTTGCTATCCCTCGGCCCTCTTGGGAATACTGCATATAGATTGGTTGCTTGGTTTGGGTTTCACGCTGTGGATTTCAATGTGGGGTTTGAATTTCGCCTTCAGGCATATGATTACAGACTTTGATTTATTTAAAGGTTTAAATAGCTTCGACCGAGGAGTGAAGAATCATGCCTCCTCTGGTTCTGTGTATAATTTTTTGGTTTGTAATTTTAAACAATGGCTTGGGCCTTTGAGCCATGGGCTGCACCATTGCTTGCAATGGTGCCATAGCCCATTAGCATGCCCGTAAGAATTTATTTTTGCTTTGGAAACGATTGAGAGGAGACTCTACGATTTTTCCCTGCTGAGTAATGATATTTATACCCTGCATATTAAAAAATAACTCATGTCATTTTTGCTTACTGTGTTTGTAAAAGAATGTGCTAAGTTATGGTTTAATAGTTTGGTTTAGACAGAGGCATTCGCATTCATTTGAGGTCTGTGTATTATGTATATTTTAATGGCTGTGTTATGTGGACAGCATGGGTTTATGTGGGCATTCGCCAACTTGAAGGTTCTATGTCTTACGGCATGACTTAGTTTGTAAAGTAAAGAGATAGACAGCATGGGTATAGGCCATGTCATGAATGGCATGTGCCTTCCCACAATTCTGCGATAGTATAGCGTAGGGATAAATTTGTAGAGACTCTGTATTAGATTTAAAATCTGGTCGAGGTCGTGACTTATGTGATCGTTGTGCATTAGTGGGTTTCATAGAGACCAAGGTTGCAGACCCTCGATGGCGCTTGTTGTTTAAAAAGTAAATGGACTCTATGTATTTTTATTTGATCTCGACCAAGGTCGTGAATGTATTAGGGTCTTAGGACCTCCACATTAATGCTTGCATTTGTTATTTATTTTGTATTTGATGTATTTTAATAAATGAAAACATACTAAGCTTGCATACCCACAGGATTCGATTCCTTTTTCTGTTTGTAATATGTGGATTTATGATATGATTTTGATGTTGTTTTAATATGACATGATTTACCGTATAAGATATATTATTTTAATTTGTCTATGGTAATGTTTTTTAGTTATGTAATTGTGTTTATGGTTATGTAATTTGTTTATGAATTATGATCAAAGAAAGAATAGTAAAGGAACACATGGATGGTCACGGTGCCTCCTCTGATTATTTAAAATGTTGTTTCAATTATGTGGAGTATTTTTAAATGTAAATTTGTAATAGAGATACAGAACTTGAAAGGTCTTAGATTAGTTATTTAATTTTGGAAATAAATGTATAGATAGTTTTCATATACGTTTATACCTGATGACCTTATATATATAAAGTCATTCTATTTGTAAATAATACCTTAAGGTATATATTTAGTATATTTATTTCTTTGAACTTACTCTTATGATTAAATATACTGTAATATGAAACATGTCTCTAGTGACAAATGTAATATGTCAATAGAGATATAAATAGTAGGTGAACAATAAATAACAGCTCTAGATTTACCTAGTTTACAGTATTAATTTCTGAATATGGAATGAATACATAAACAAACTTTAGAGATGGAAACCTAGCTAATATACAGCCTATGAAAAATATTTACTACCCTAGGAAGTATTGAAGAGAATACAAAGCCTAGCAAAATCTAGGTAGAACATTAATTACATAGGGTTAGTAAATTCATTGGAAACATTCATCTAACATATTCATTATATAATCTAGAAGATAGCATAGGCAGTCTAGGGTTAGATTTTAAGAAATGTAACCCTAGGAGATATGGATAGAACCAATCAATTCTATAGTTAATAATATATATATAAGCTTTTACCGAAAGAAGCCATCATTTACCCTAGAAATGAACTTTGACATACTAAGAACTCATACCTGTAATTTATCTTCCTGAAGCTCCTTTAATGGCTGAACCTGCACACTTTTTAAATAACCAGCATTATGAATTTAAGACAGATCTGACCTCTGATTTTGATGACCAAATCACTTGGGAACTACCACGTTCCTCCCAACCATGACCCGGAACCGTTCCTGGTTCTAATCTGAATCCCCCCGAGCTGGACTCCAAGATGCAAGTAGCTTAGAGCTCCTAAGGTGGGGTTTCCTAACTGGTATTCAATTCTGAATCAATCCTCTTTTCCTTGCAGGAAAAGTTCTCCAAAAAAACACTTGAGAGCAAAAACAGGCAAAATAATAATTCTCCTAGATAAAAATCAGAACCCCAACCCTTTACTTGGCTTGAGTCTTTATAGACACACTTTTCAGTCAAAGGGGCAATTAAATCAAGAAATCCTTGATTTCTTGATTTAACCTTTTTTAATTTACTGGGGTAATTTTCAATTCTTAACCTAGGAACTTTTGACTAGTTCCTAATTAGTCTTTCATAGATATTTCAATATTTATTAATCCTTTAGTAATAAATAATAATTGGTGGATCTTTTCTTCTTTCTTTATTCAATTATATAATTAATCATAATTAATTCCTTATACATACTATGTATAAAATACATAGTATTGAAATACTTGTTAGCATTTGTCTTCGGGCAGCATGTATCATGATCCCTAGACTTAAAGGTACTTCTTTATGAAGGTCAAGCAGATAGATGGCTTAGGTATACTAGGCTAGGCAACTCTAAACATCCTTGCATGTTGGATTTCCCTCGTATAACATGGTAGCTCTTCAGTACTTGATGAGAATATAGAAATTCAAAATTTCATTTAATCACTTATAAATATGTGTGATGAAATCAATATTTTTCTCGAGTCGTTTTCACTCGGAAGTTATTAAATTCTTTTCAGTAACCCCTAGCGCGTACCAGATCCCATACTCAACACTTACAACAGGGAGTTACAAACATAGTGCAATTCCAGAGCTCTCGCTCAACACTAAATGCTAGGATGTACTTGTACGATACACCTAGGGATACAATGGCCAAGGATCTGATGCTCCAGAGCTTATGCTCAACATCAACATGGAATGTTCCAGAGCTTATGCCCAACATTTCCAATTATATTTTCAAGTGTTCTAGAGCTTTATGCTCAACACAAATGTAAGTACTCATGTGCTCCAAAGCCTCTCGCTCAACACAAAACATCTCATCAATCATGTGCTTCAGGGTCCACGCCCAACACAACCAACATATATATACATATATATCATCAACAATTGGCTTACGCCCCATATACAAAACAAAATCATCATGTTCATATGCAGTGGGGTCTTTGACCCAATATAAAATAAAACATCAATATAATCATCACAATCAATAGGCTCATGCCTATAAATGGTAGGTCTAAAATTCAGGATATTACATATTCCATATTCACTCTCGCTAGAGGCTTGGTCAATACATTGACTATATACTCATTTGTCGCAACATAATGAAGCTTCATTTCTCCTCTCTACACCATATCTCGGATATAGTGATATCAGATATTGATGTTCTACGACAAAAAAGTCATCTCTAACTCAACATTCAACGGTCACACAACTAGGTTCTGAAGCCACACTGCCTCAAAACTTGTTTAACAAGTTGGAATATACTATGCCTTGGTTGTACTCAATGCTACACTCATATACTTCTTGTTGCACTAAGAAATCATGTCAGACCTCAAGCTCAAGTAACACCCTAAAGTGCTCTTCGTATTTGTAGCACTACCATCCCAATCTGAGTCAACATATGTTGCAAAAAGATCCTCTAATCTCTCACATATCTGAGGCCATACTCATTTTTACCCTCCAGGTACCTCAGCATGTGTTTCTCCACAACCAAGTGAACACGTCTCGACTCCACCATGTATTGTCTCCAAGTATTCATTGCAAATCATATGTCAAGAACATCAACTAACCAATCAACTTCCTGTATACTATGGAATCAACTATATCTGAAGTAGGATCACGTAACAAATTCTAGTTCGATGCCTTCATTGTAGCCTTGCAATCCAACATCTCGACCACATATTTTCCTTAGCTAAGGAAAATATCCTCTCAGGATTCTACCACACCTCTAATCGCAAGAATCATGCCATATTATCAACCTCTGAAATCTATTGTAGTCACTCCCTCTGAAGTGGAGCACCATCCTCGATATGCATCTTGTACTCTCTCCATCGGGTCATTCTACACTAGAGTGACAAGTAGCCTCCTCTACTGCATGCTTGATCTTGTAGATCCACATGGAAGACACTACAGACTTCCCTTCAGGTCTCGAAATCACATCTCGAACATCATTCTCCATGATCAACTCGCACACTTCGATCATATCCTCCTTCCATTCTTTCTTCTTGGTTGCTTCTTCATAGCTGGAAGGATCTGCATCAATGATGTCACATAATAGTGCCACATAAACGGAGTGTTTCCTAGGCCTCTTACTTTCTCTATAAGTCTTGTCTAGAGCACCATACTTTTCTTCTTCTTGGATGATCTCTCATTCCCAAGCTGGTCTTCTCTTGTGGGTGTTTGCCTCTTGAGATGGATCTACAGGTCTCTGTGGCTCGGTCATATTCAGTTCCACTTCATGTACTTTGTTGTAGTGAATATTCTTTGAGGGTTATGGTTGAACCATCATCACTTGTTCTTCGGAACAAACCTCATCATTCTTCTCTTGTAGGTAATTTCATACGATCCATTATACAAGTCAAGTTTAGTTGCATGATTAGAAACATTTCATATTTTTAAAAACATATTAATAATGACAATCTTATCCACAAAGGCATATGTCACACAGTCATGTAACTATCTTAGCCAATGCAACATTTATCCACATCCCATATACATACGATAGCTTTATAGATGCCTTCAATCTCTACCAGAACATTATTAAGAGTGTGCACTGTTCCCAATATGTCAGTAAAGAGGTTTCATTCTAGATAAGTAGCAATGGAATGTTGTACAACACCATAGGATACTTACCCATCACATGCTAGTTAGTAGTATACTTTTCATAAATGTAGACACTCAAACATGCATAATACATCAAATGAACATAAATATGTACACAACTAAACAATATCATTTAAGTAATTATATATATAGGAAATGACAATTTAAGCACTTATCTTTGTTTGTTCCGTGGGTGGACTCCCTTTTGATCCTTGTCTCCTTACAAGAATAGCTAGTCTCTAACAGTGTGATTTTCTTCATCATCTAATTCTAAGGACCTATGTTTTTCTTTCTTGTAATTGATAGTGTTGAACAACTCTTCTATATCATAGATTTGGGTGTCCCTTATTCTTCACCAATCATAATTGCATCCCTTCTTATCCAATGCCGAGATGGATAAGAAGTTCTTATTCATCATGGGTTGAATCCTTCTGGATGAAAGTACATATTCCTCATCACTTGAGGAGTCCTCCCTTGTTCTCTTCATGACTAGTTCGGCATCTTCAACAGTGTGAGCATGATTCCTTTTCTTTTTGTTTTCCTTGGAGGATCCTTTGTTTCTAGGACAATCTCTTGAGAAGTGGCATTTCTCATCACATGTGTAGAAAATAATATTTGTGTAGTTCCTTCTTAATCTATGATTATTTTGGAATTTCTTAGTTTTTTTTTGTGAGAGTGATCCTCCCTCTTTCCTTCATTCTTCTTTGCTTGATCTGTTAGAGATTGATCATCACTTTCTGCCATATTCTCTTCTCTTGATCTTAATCGAGCTTATTCTTGAGTGCATTCCTCCCAAAGTCTGTTGAACTTGATTAGTTTCTTTTTGGTGCATATCCC
Organism: Pseudotsuga menziesii; assembly: GCA_001517045.1. NCBI lineage: Eukaryota > Viridiplantae > Streptophyta > Pinopsida > Pinales > Pinaceae > Pseudotsuga > Pseudotsuga menziesii. The sequence goes on from LPNX010055449.1 coordinate 144,719, forward strand.
TTGAATTAATGAGTCCTGTGACCTTGGAAGTCCATTCAAGATGGTCCACGATATTTCAATCTTTAACATTTTCTTCAATGGCCTTTATTTGTTCCTTGATCCAAGAAACCCTTGTGAAATAAGACTGAATGGTTTTTGAATGTTGGATCTTCACATTCTTGAGTTGATTCCTTAGGGTAATCTTACGGCTGATATTTGTTCCTTCAAATAGATTGGTCAAATCATCGAACATCTTCTTACACATATTCAATGATGATACATGATGGCTGAGGTTATCCTTGATGGGTTCTGCAATAATCCTTTTAGCTCTTATCTTGTTCTTCTTATGGTTTTCCTTTTCCTCTTCTCCCTCTCGTTCTAGAACCTCCTCATTGATGTATTTTTCCAAGCCATTCTCTTCTTAAATGAGAGAGATTCTATACTTCCATGCTCAGAAGTTATTTTCTCCTTCATTCATATCCTCAACCTTGGTATGATTCATCATCTTGATATGAAAACCTTAAATGGAAATAGAAAGTAAATAGATCTTACCAATTTGAGATGCCCAAGCTAATTATGGATCTAGCTGACCTATGGTTCCATAGAGAAACCCTAATTTTGCAAACTTAGAATATTGAACTTTTTTTTGGACAGAAATATGTGCCTCCTTGAGGCAAGTCATTCAGTGAGGTCTTTTTCCAAATTCTATGGAGGGAAACTCCAAAATCTCGATGCCCTAATTCCTTCCAGTAGTGTCCCACGGTGTCCTATCTTAATTCTAATGTATCTCTAAAAATTTTCTCCTCAAGGTCTGAAATTTTGTTCTAAGGTATCCTGGTTTGTCGTCTTTCCAACCCCATAGGTTAGAGAAATATTGGATACACCAAGTGGAACTTATGTTATGTTTTCTAAGGTGACATGGTTGTGGATTGGCTCAGTATAGCGAACTTCTACATGTCATTGTTTCAACTTCTAGTTATGAAACTCGCATCACAAAAACTACAATCCATGCCCTATATTTATAATCTTACAAAGTTCGATTTGGATATTCCTAGCCCAAGATAAAACAACACTTAAATATACTTCTTCTTTTTTTTAATAAATTATATTTCAATATTTTATTACCCGTTATCAGAAATTGATATTTGTCACAATTCTTACTGATACGAAGCATCAAGAATCATGAAAGTGAAAAGATGTTGAAAGAATTTATAAAAATAATGTTAAAAAAACAACGAATTTTATTGTATGTTATCTTTACCCTTCGTGTTCCAATTTCTCCTCTAAAATTGACTTCAATATCATTAAATGATTGCAAGAATCAACATAATAAATAAGCATAACACATTTGTTTAGGATCCAATGGATTATATGATCATCTTGTCACTTCATAAGCGAGATGGCTCCGAACAAGTTTTATGCAGCAATTCTTACTAATACGCACATCAAGAATAATGAAATTGAAAATATGTTAAAAAAACATTTGAGTTTTTGTGTCTAAGCTTATAGATTTGAGTTTTTGTCTTTAAGCTTATAGATTTGCATTGTTTAAAAATTTAGAGGTTGTTTTCCATAGAATTTCAACATCATCATCACTCAAGTTATGGCATAATAGAAAAAGAAGTTAATTTTTAATTTTCTTTTTATACTCTATTGTTATCTTATTTTCTTTTCTGCCATAGCTTCTTTTCTTTTGTGCCATAGTTTCTAATTATCTTGGAGGGTTCACAAAAAAAGAATAAGTCATTTCTAAATTTTAGATAATATAAATCCATAAACTTACACATATTACTAAACAATGTGAAAACATTCATTCACAAATAATTTGAATTTTTCAAAAATCATGTCGACCAGAACATAATGAGAAACTTCATCAATTCTAGAAATATCCAACCATCACCCATTCGAATCAATGGAATAAATTATATATCAAACATCGGATTGGCATCGTTTGTTAAGGCAACTATAAAATTTAGGGAAAAAAAATGACAATTGACAAAACTAAATCTAGCATGGCTCTCCAAGGAGATTGGAGTAACAATCATCTCAAGACAAGAAAAACAACCATCTTTTCAAAACGGTCAACTAGCCTGAGTGAATCTAGCCTACTAATCTTAGAAATGCGCATTCAAAACGTGATAAAGATCATGCAACAGCTGGTGAGTACCGTAACTAAAAATGATTAATTAGATTAAAAAATTCAAATAATGCATAGCTTTTGGCTAATTTGTTGCAAAGTTGGTTGTTGAAGTAGTTGAGATTCCACTGTCTCCTGTGCAGCAATGGCATTTGCATAACAATAAAAGCATTAAAGTCGCATTAAAACCTGCACAATAAGCTTGATCGCCTCTATGTGAAAAGTAAAGCTTGAATCCAATCCAAACCATTTGCATAACAATAAAAGCATTAAAGTTGCATTAAAACGTGCATAATAAGCTAAAAGCATTAAAGTCGCATCAAAACGTGCACAATAAGCTGGTTATTGATCGCCTCTATGTGAAAAGTGAAGCTTGAATCCAATCCAATACTGAAGCCGATAATGGAAACGTACATCAGAGGAGGATTCCATACCCAACGTATTCAAAATATAAAACCTTGCAGCTACCTCCATCATTGCTTGCAGCTTCTTGTGGTTCCATTTCCATCCTCATGCAGAGCGGGATGCTGCACCAAAGATGACTTGCGCACAAACGATCTTAAGGATAATTAACCCATGGCAAGAAAGATATAACTCAATTATTTGCCATTCTAATAATCAGTATGTCACGTCATGTAGGCAGGTCATTCTTGGCTGAGTAGCCCGCTTTACATCTTCATGCAAGACTTCCAATATATTATACCAGACTGATAACATGAGATCAGAGCGACCCTGTATCAAGTTAGTACACTAGCGCCTCCTATATATCTCATTAGAAATCACAAGCCCATTTTTGGAGTAAAAATGATTCTCTATCTTCTGGATTCGTAAGTGATGACACTGTCTCATAAATATTCTTTCACGGGACACTGTCTGACATGCCGAAAGAAGAGAGGCGATTTCGATTCCTAGCATAATTGCATCAGCGATGTCGGAACTAAGCCAACTTTGACCAAACACTTAGCCCACGAGAGAATCAACGCCCAACTTTGTAACCTAAGGCCGTTCAGAATCTTCGCAGGATGACAACATCGTTGATGATTCTGCGCATCAGTATCTATGAGAGCTTCAATAATGCAGGTAGCCTGTTGAGAATCAGCAGGTAGCCTGTGTGCCCATGCGCAATCGGCTGGCGGCCTCTCGTGTGTGTGAGGCTCATGTTGGCGGTGGCGGCCTCTCGTGTGTGTGAGGCTCATGTTGATGATATTTTTTCTGTGATATACTTGTTGTGAAGTTTTGGAAAAACAATATTTTTTTGATATACTAAATTTAAATTTAAAAGAAAAAGAAAATGAAATTAGTTTTTATTGTATTTAAGAGGTGCATTCTACATTCCAGTACGGGAGAGATGTGTAACTCTTTCTTTGCTCATCTAAGTTGAGTGGAAGAGGTGCATTCTACAGCTCAGTAGAAAAAGATGTGTAACTCGTTCAGTGCTCATCCTAGAGTTGACACGTCTCTTTTATAAAAAATAATAAAATATTATTAAAAATAATTTATCCACTTAAGTTAAATTTAAATTATTTAGAATTACACACACATACATATATAATAAGACAAACTAGAAAACTAAAACCATAAAAAAATTTAAATAAGGATTTACATGTTGAGAGATTTGATCCTCACATTGCTTAGTAAATCCCCTCTTCACATTGCTTAGTAAATCCCCTCTTCAATGGATCTATGCTGGTTATCTTCAAACCTTTATATGATTTGTAGAAAGTAAAATGATGATTTGAAAAATAAAATGATTTGTGAAGTTTTGAAAAGTGCTATCCCATTAATGATATATGTTTAGAAAAATATATATATAATAACATAAATTAGATAAACTAAAACCATAAAAAAAAAATTTAAATAACAATTTACCATCTGATAGATTTGATTCCTCATAGTGTTTAGTAAATCCTCTTTTAGATAAATCTATGCTAGTTATCTTCAAACCTTTATATAATTTGTAGAAAGTAAAATAATGATTTGAAAAATAAAATGGTTTGTAAAGTTTTGAAAACTGCTATCACATTAATGATATATTTTTGTTTTATGTCCATTGTGAAAAATGATATGTCTCTCTTGTGAAGTTTTGAAAGGTGCTATCACATTGATGATATTTTTTTTTTGAAGTTTTGGAAGGTGATAGGCGAGAGTCTTTTACAAAAAGGGTTATAACTAAATTCAAAGGTGTATGGAAATTTTGAACAGCTTTTATTTTCCACTTCATTAAAATTTGTTTCCAATTTGTAACACCTTTAAATTTCAGTTCTTAATCTAAATTTCAAAAAAAATGAAATTAAATCTTCTTATTCTCAAACATATGTGACTTGCCGAAAGTAAAATGAAAAATTGAATTGGTTAATTAACTATTTGGAAGCTAAAGATGTTAATTAAAAAAAGAAATTTATTTTAATTTTATTTTAAATTATTTTTAAAATTTTTAAAAAAATTATTTATTTTGATGAGAAAATACATTACTCAACAACTTTAGTGTTAAATATTGTCGCTCCCACAAATGTTCTAGCCAATGCGATTAGTAACATAAATACTAAGAAAATCTCCAAGCCTTGAATGTTTCTAAGTCAATGATAGCTATTGATTGAAAGAAAATACATTACTCAACAACTTTAGTGTTAAATATTGTCGCTCCCACAAATGTTCTAGCCAATGCGATTAGTAACATAAATACTAAGAAAATCTCCAAGCCTTGAATGTTTCTAAGTCAATGATAGCTATTGATTGAAAGATCAAAACTTTTAATCTTGGTCATCCATTGGTGACTAGAAGGTTATAAAAGGAAATCGATAGGCAGATTGGGAGTGGAGCATAAAGGGAGAATTTAAGGTGACATAAGGAGAGCATCTTTATATCAGAGAGTAAAAGTCCATATCTACATTCACTCGGGCATAGATAGCTATATTTCAGCAGTTCAAGACAAGGATTTAGTGCAGTATGAAAAAGGTTGATTTTCTTCCTTAGTCTCTACAGATCTTATTAGAGGAGAAACAAATCAGGTCTGAGTTGTTTTGTGGCAAGTCGTTAGGCCCAGATAGAGACAATAGTGTACAATCCAGGCCATGAGAAATACTGCAGATTTGGGAAGCATAATAAGAGAAGATCGATTGTAGATCAATTGGATCCATCTTTTCCAAGTTAGGAAAGCAAGTACTCTTTGATTAAGCATTTGCTGAAAATAATAATAAAGCTCTCAACTCCTTGATTGCTAATTTTCCCAACGATGGACATTCCAGGGTAAAAACAAAGTCAATTGTGTGATTTTTTTTTAATAGTTTCCACTACATATTTGGCTAAAGGTGATTGGTGTTATACATGTTTTGATTCATTATTTTAGATCTCAATTTTATTTTTGCTAAGAGTATGTAATCTGGAATTAATAACTGAGTAATTTAACACCGTCAAAGAATTTTAATGTGGTATCAGAGCTTGGTTATTGAAGGAGAATGCAAAGGTTTTATTGTACATGTTCTATTTCTTTAGATCTCTTCAGGTTACATGAGGTAACCGGTTTGAGGGATTCAAAGATGGCTTGAATAGGATTGAAGGTCGAAGATAGACTTGATGGTGAAACAAATTTTGGTGTCTTGAAAGAAAGGATGTTTTTACTCTTAGACGAGTATGGACTGAAGCAATATGCTACATCTACCATGGCAGTACCAATAGACCTAACGAAATCGATAACCTACAAGAAGGAAGATGCCAAAGTTAGGTGTATTATTCTAAATGGGGTCAAAGATCACATTATGCCTCATATATCAAAACTGGATACATGTATTAAGACGCAAAATGCCATCAAATATTTGTTTGAGAGTTCAAACTTGAATAGAAAATTGATCCTAAGGGAGAAGTTACGATACACGAGGAAGAATAAGGGAGAAAACATTGTAAGTTACCTTACTAGGGTCAGAAAAGTCAGAGATGAGTTACTAAGTTGTTGGGGAGAAGCTGACTGATGAAGAAATTGTGAGGATTGCGTTGAATGGGTTCTCAAAGCAATGGGATATCTTCATCAAGGTGATAACTAAATGATAAGAACTTCCTTCATGGGATCGTATTTGGAGTGAATTCGGTCAAGAGGAACTGAGGATGAGGTATTTTAGTGGAGGCAACAACAGTGGCCAGAAAGATGAGGAAAAAGAAAATGTTGCTCTTGCTGAAAATGGAAAACCTAAGAAAGGCTCTAGCAATGAGTCTACTTCAAAGGAGCAAAAGAAGAATAAAGATCTAAGAAAGATCAAGTGTTTTAATTTTCATCATCGAGGACACTATTCCAATCAATGTCATAACCAAAAGAAGAGTGATAAGAAGAAGAAGGAGTATTTTGTATCTTCAACAGATATTAATGATCTGTCTTCTAGATTTGAGGATGAGTTTGCTTTCATAGCTGGTCTATCTAACTTGAGCATGATAGGTGCTTGATATATTGATAACATTGCATCATGTCATATGATAGGAGTTAAATACCACTTCTCCAACTGTAAGGTATAGGATATGAGATTCTATTTAAATAAGGAACCAGACCAAGTGTAATCCAGTTGGGAGAGGGACTATCACATTTTAGAGGGAGTCAGACAAGAATCTTCATGTTACAGATGTGTTGCATGTTCCTAGGATGAGCATGAACCTAATTTTAGTATTTTATCTTCAAGATAAAGGGCATGATGTACTCTTTTGAGGATAAAAGGTGTATTTGTGTCACAAGAACTGGAAGTACACAAAGGCGATTGGGGTCAGAAGCAACAAGTTGTATAAGATGTAGTTTGAGTCTCTAAAATAAATATTCAGTAGCAGTACTAGAGAGTTGGAAGCATTTTGGCATAGCACAATGGCTCAAATACACCATGGAGCACCTAAGTTATTGAGAGAGGTGGTCATATGTATTCTAGAATTGAGTATTGAGCACAATGATGTGTGCAAAGGTTGTGCTCTAGGGAATTTTTCCAAGGAATATTTTCCAAAGGAGTGATAATAGATCCAAGGGTGTATCAGAATTTGTGCATCATGATATTTGTGGTCCCATGTCCATTTAGTCTCTTACGGGGTACAATTATTATGTGTCCTTCATTGCATATTTCCCCAAGAAAACCTGGATTCACTTCTTAAAGACCATGGATGAAGTCTTCAGTCACTTCCAAGAATTCAAGGCTCTTGTGGAGAACATTACAGCTAAGAAGATAAAGGTACTTTAGATAGAAAATGGACGTGAGTATACGAAGAAATCCTTCCAGGAGTTTTGTACCAAGGCAATAATCAAAAGAGAATGGATAGTTCCTTACAACCCACAACAGAAAGGGGTTGTAGAACGTAGAAACCGTATTGTAATGGGAGTAGTAAGGGACATGCTTTATGATCGTGATCTTCCTAAATTTATTTTGGGAAGACACGTGTATAAAAGCTGGAAATATTTAGAATAGGATCCCATGCAAGGTGTTGGGAAAGATGACACCTAAGGAGGAATTTACATGGAAGAATCCAGAGGTCATACGTTTCTATATTTTTGGTAGCATTTCTTATTGTCACGTTCCAATGGAAAAGGGAACAAAGATGGATTCAACTGTATAAAAGGGTCTTTTTGTCAAGGACAATGAAACATCCAAGGAATATAGAAATTATATTGTTGGGAAACGAAAAATCATTATTAGACAAGATGGTAAGTTTCAGAAGGAGAAAGTATTTAGGAGGTCTCAAGAGATGCAAGTATTTGAGCAAAGTTAGCAATACGAAGCTCAAAAGGATGAACAAGAGTCTTATCTATTGGATACAAGCACATGCATAGATATTGGTATAGTTAGATGTACAGTATTTGAGGCTATTTCATAAGTTTAGGAGCAACATGATGAGGAGAAAGAAGCTCCACCCACTTTAGTAGCTCTTATCGATTGGAGGAGGAGCCGTGCAACCACTTAGACATTGAGATATGCTCAAGAGTTTGTGGGAGCTCTTAGAACGAATGTTAGGAAAATCAGACCACCACAGGGACATTCATATTACATGGCATTAATGAGTGAGATCAATGATAGTAATCCTTCCATCTATCAGAAAGCTACACACCAGGATGTTTGGAAATATTTCATGGTGGAGGAGTACAACTCCATCACAAAAATTAATATTTAGGAGGTAGTCCCTACACCATTGGACAAGAAAATTATTGGTTCTCACTAGATCTACAAGATCAAGCATGTTGTATATGGTAACATAGAAAAATACAAATCCAAGTTCATGGCCAAAGTTTTTTATCAGAATAAGGGAATATATTACAAGGTGATAATTGCTCCAATAGACAGGTATACTTCTATTAAAGTCGTGATCTTACTTGCAACATATATGGGATGACATATCCATCAAATGGATGTCAATATGACATTTCTAAATAGAGTTATAGAATAGGATGCATGTACATTGAACAACCAAAGGGTTTTGAGGTTCATGAGAGGGATTCTCTTGTATGCAGGTTAAAGAGCGTGATATACAGAGTCAAGCAAGAACCTAGGGCATGGTATGAGTGTATGGACAACTACTTGCATGGAATGGGATTCATGAAGAGTAAGGTAGATTCTAACCTCTACTATACCATGGTGGGAAGTCATCAGCTCATTCTTGTGTTATAATTGGATTATCTATTTCAGATTAGATCATCGAGACTCACGGTAGACTACAAGAGGGACCTACCAACATAGTTCAAGATCAATTATTTAGAGTTCATGCATTATTTCTTGGGACTAGAGGTATGGAAAAAATATGGGGATATTTTCCTTGGTCACGGAAAATATACTATGGTGATCTTGAATATATTTAGGATGTTAGACTATAGACCCATGTCTACATCGATGGTCAATAATTGGTGGAAGATTGATGCAATGAAGAAAGATACTCTGGACCCTACATTGTGTAGGTAGCTTATTGGCTCTCTTATGTATCTAGCAACCATAAGGCCAGATATTTGCTTTGTCATTCATTCTCTTAGCTAATTCATGGTGGAACTGAAGACAGTACATTGGACAACATCAAAACATGTGCTAAGATGTATGTGAGGTACAATTGAGTATGGGTTGAGATATACTTAGGGTGATGGTGTCAAGTTAATGGGCTACACTAATGCAGACTAGGAAAGAAATGCAGTACTGGACCAGAAAGGCACTCTATGTTGCTTCAACATAGGATCAGGAGTTATCTCTTGGTACAACCACAAGAAAAATTGTATTGCATTGATCTCTACAGAGGCAGACTACATGTTAGTGAGCATGGAAACATGTGAGTACATATGGCTTCCTAATTTGTGTAATGAAAAAAATATATATATAGATAGATATGTATATATATATATGTGTATATATAT
>LPNX010055449.1:154571-170749 GCA_001517045.1 Pseudotsuga menziesii
TTGAAGCCCAATTTTACACCATGGCTACGTCCACTTGGGAAAATATTGTATACTCGCTACGCAAGTATACATGAACTCGGGTATCATTAATCACGATAAACGGCTCACCAGCCTAATATTTCATTACATACAAGGGCTCCCAAGGAGCAAATGTCCCCGGCGATATTCGAACCCGGGTGGGGAGCACAATAACCAAATCTCCCAACCACCCAAGCTACGCCCAATGGACGGTACATATATATTATAATTAAAAAATAATGTATAATTATGATGAACTAATAATTAATGAAGAGGCACCTTGATGAAAGGTTATGCCTCTTTACACCTAGTATGGTATTTATACAAACGTCATTCTCATTGAAATGTCATCACTTATCTTATCAATCTTATATTACATTACTTTTCTTTTCATGGATTATCTACGTTATCTGCATTGGGTATTTGTGTAAGAACGATTTTGTTGTTCCTGAAATGATTTTGTCCTTTCATAAATTTATAATACCTAGTTTATTATTAAAAGGGTTATAAAAAAAAGTTGAAAAAATACATTATAATAATAATAATTTGGTTATTAATTATATTGTTATAATATTTCTATTATAAAAAAAGCTATTATTTTGGAAAAAGAAAAAGAAAAAAGAAGATATTGAAAGAAGTTATTGAAACATATTTGTGTATTTATTGAAAAAAAAAGAGTGAGAAATCATGGATTCCATATATAAATCCAAATTTTGGGTGAAGTGTCCTTATTGTGAAATGGAATTCCAATATCTGACATGCTTTAAGAATGGAAATTACTCCTGTCCAATATGTGGTAAATATTTTATTATGAAAGATGATCAAGGTAACTCACAGTTGCAATCACAAAAACTGGAAAGCAAATTAGGATACTACAAGGAAAGCAATAAAAAATTACAATTTGAAAATTACAAGGAGAAGTATTTTAATGATTTAATAAACACCAAGTTGAAAGATCATATTTGGGAGTCCACCAAACAAACTAAGGAATTTGAAATTGTGAGAAATAAATTCAAAAAGGACATTCAAGAACGAGATGAAGATATCTCTCGTTTAAGATATCATAATCAGAAATTACTTCTGCAAATCAAGAAGGCAAAGGATAAAGTTCAATGCATTCAAACGTTAGAAGAGAAGATTCAAGCTCTCCAGCAAAAATCCTGGGAAAAGACAAAGAAAATCCCCCCCTGAAGAAGGTTAATCAAGAACTAGAGAATCAAATTGAGAATTTAAAGGAGGACAAAAATTCACAAGATGAAAGGTTTGAGAAGATTCAGAATAGTAATAACCTATTAGAGAACAAATTAGTTCAAATCTAGAAGGAAGCATCCAGACTATCTAGAAAAAAAACTCTAGTTGAGGAAGAAGAAACAAATACAAATTCATTTCCCATCATAGTTCAAAAGGAATTCGATCCAGCAGAAAAACAAGCAACAAGAAATCCTGACCGACACCCAAATTACAAAAAGAATTTTCACCAACAACAAGGTCAAAATGAACATAAACAAAAGGGTTATAAACACATAAGAGAAAGAACACAAAATCTACAACCTCAACAGAAAATGGGAATATTTATCCAACAAGACGATCAACAATCACCTTCAATGAAAATAGATCTCGGACGAACCACATCACAGACGATGTAGTATTTTTTCCATGGATTTTGTAACTTGTATCATCTCATTTTGTCAAGTGCCGCAAGTACTAAATAACGGATAGAGAAATGTCATTACAACCAAGACATCAAATGCCAACCTTGTCTTCAATAAATCTTTGAGGACAAAGCTTCCCTTAAGGAGAAGGTAATGTAATGAACAAAATATATATACATAATAAATAAAGTTTATTAATAATTATGATGAACTAATAATTAATGAAGAGGAAACTTGATGAAAGGTTATGCCTCTTTAAATAAAGTATTTATACAAACGTCATTCTCATTGTTGATCCGGTGGATTATTCATCTTCAAAAATTACACTGATCCAATATGGTACAATGGTTATTAATTTACGGTTCGACATAACATCGCATGGTGCGCGGTTCGACATAACATCCCATGGTGCGCGGTTTGACATAACATCGCATGGTGCACGGTTTGACATAACATCGCATGGTGCGCAGTTCGACACAACATCGCATGGTGCGCGGTTCGACATAACATCGCATGGTGCGCGGTTCGACATAACATCTCATGGTTCGAACGGTCAAGTATTACGGTTAAGACTTGGCATCTGGCGATTGGTGCACTGTCAAGAGGCAATATAAAATGGTTTGTAACATGCTCGCGCAGTTAGTGGCAACGTTCTAGCGCTCTTGTGCTCCGTCACGTGGAACCTCGAATGGTTCGTGGAAATCCCGCGCGATCACGTATGCTGCGACATTTGTGGAGTTAGTTAATTATATGCTGTGACAGCGGATATAACATTTGGAACAGCTCTAAAATGTGACGGATATCCATTGCATGTGGGATAGCAATACCATACATGGTATTAGATGGAACCATTGGGAACCGCTGTGACATTTGGTGGAACATAAATGAATGTAATGTGCAGCCAGTTGAAATGTTTCGATGGAAATTAAAAGATAGCATATGGAATATGAAAATACGGGTGGCAGACGAGTCGAGCCCGTTACTTATCCTCCCACTGAACGCTTAAATAGAGGATTCTTGCTGCAATGAAGAGGGGGGTCAGATTGTTTAGAGCACCGAGCATCGCTTTTCTGTCATGAGAAGCTTGCAGAGATAAAAGAAAAGAAGCACCGAGAGTTTTGTTGTGAAGTGTCCAGATGCTGTTGCTATGGAAGTCGACATTCTCTGTTATAATGTTAGCTTTCTTTGCCTTTTGAAGGCTAATTGTAATTTCCAGAAGAGAGGTCTTGAAGACTTTGTACAGCATTCTGTTTACAGTTGCTGAAGTTGATTCCAGAACCATTTTTGTACCATTTTAAAAAGATTAATTGGATCGATACCCATTGGAGAGGGACCCGGAGACGTAGCCCAGTGAAGGGGGTGAACTCCGTTATCAACTTCTGTTTGTGACTCTCTGATTCTGTGTTTTTTTTCCCACATCTGGTTATCAGTTTTGCTTTTCATTTCTGTTTAAGCATTTAATTTATGTTAATGTTGTTTCATGAATTAAGCAAACTGGTAAACGCATTCTTTAAAAACTTTTTAATGCACTCAAGTTGAGATCCGACGGATCATATTATGGTACCAGAGCAGGGTAACTGCTTGTGCAAGTTTGTGAATGCTTACCAAGTCCAGGTTAAAGCTTGGTGAAGGAGAATTAATTGAAGGAGATCCTGAGATTGGCTCAAGGAGAACATTCTCAAGAACCATGTCTTCTCCACGAGGGGAAGAAGAAGGACATACAGAACGGGAAAAACCTGTTATTTCTGAAACTGAGTTTTTGGAGGCTTTTATCAGCATGAAAGCCATGATGGAAATTCTACTCGATGAGCGTGCAGAAAGGAAGAAGAAAGAAGAAGTATCTTCATCCAAAGTTGCAGAAGTGAAGAAGGAAGAAAAGGGTAAAGGAGTAGGAGGTGATGGTGATCCTCCTGATACTAATCAAACTTTCTCTTCTTCTCATGCTAATGCAAATCCTAATATGCCTTATTTCAAATTGGATGTTAAATTCGAATTGCCAATTTATAACGGAGATTTAGATGCTGAAAAGTTAGACAATTGGATCAAGCAGCTTGAAGTATATTGCAGGGTACAGGGCATTAATGATGAGCCTTCCAGGATTCAATTGGCCACTTTGAGAATGAGGGGTATGGCTCTTACTTGGTGGGAGAGCAAGATTCAGCAAGATCTTTGAAAGAATGGTAAAATTATTTCAGTTTGGAATGAATTCATTGAAGTATTAAGGAAGCAATTTTATCCTTTAGGACATATTCAACAATTAACCATGAGTTGGAAAATGTTTAGACAAGCCAAAGGACAAAGCATTCAAGATTATACTCATGAATTCAGAAATAGGGCTATTGCATTGAATGTTTCATTAGATACCCAGGAAACTCTTCTTAAGTACATTGGTGGCATGCATTCTTATTTGAGACATACTTTGTTGATATTTAACCCCAGTAATTTGGATGATGTATGTGTTCAAGATACACATTTAGAAGCTAGGGGTAAGCATGCTAATGATACTTTTGTGAAGAAATCATTTAAATTTGACAGCAAATCGAAAGGTAAAGATAAGGGGAAAAAGAAGATGGCTACTGTTAAGAAAGAGGGTGAAAATCCTACATGTTCGCATTGTCAGAAGGGACATGATGTCTCTAAGTGTTGGAAACTTCATCCGGAGTTAAGGCCAAAGAAGTACAGAGGAAACAAAGATAAAGGCAAATCAAAAGCTACTGCAGCAGTTATTCAAGACTTGGGATCTGACTCAGGTGATTAAACAAAAGTTACAGCTATCGGAATCCAGGATAAGAATAAAAGTATCTCACTTCCCATTGATGCAAAATCAAGTTCTAGTGCAAGTACAAATCTGCCATCTACTTCTAAGCAAAATGATAAAAATAGAAGTGTATTGTTTCATGTTCGTGTCATTGCAAATCACACAAAGATTGATACATTGTTTGATAGTGGTTCACAAGTAAATATGATATCAGAAGAAGTGGTTAAGAAATTGCATTTAGTTACTATGCCTCATGAAAAACCCTATCCTCTTGGTTGGGTTACTAATGATACACAATTGCAAGTTACAAATAAATGTGTATTAAAGTATGCAATTACTGGAAAGTTCATGGATGAGGTAGAATTGGATGTAGTACCACTTGACAATTGTGGAATTGTACTTGGGAGTCCATATTTGTATGACCGGAAAGCAGTCTTTTATAGAGAGTAGAATAAGTATCATCTTTTTAAAGATGGTGTGGAATATATTGTACAAGCACATAAGACAAAAACAAATCTAGCAATAGTATCTGCAGGACAAATGAAGAGGCTGGTAAATGCTAGTAAGAATTTTGTGTTAATGATGGTTAAGGTGAAAAATGATGAGATCTCTAAATCTTTTGAAGGATGTGATCCTAAACATAAATCTGAACTGATTGAAATTATTTCTGAGTATGATGATTTATTTCAAGATCCGAAAGGGTTACCACCAAAGAGAGAAATTCAACATGAGATACATTTGCAGCAGGATGTGCCACTCCCGAACATAGCCATGTACCGGATGTCTGTAATGCAGAATGAGGAAATCAAGAAGCAGGTTCAGGAGCTGATTGAGAAGGGGGTCATCCAGCCAAGCACTTCTCCTTGTGGCTCTCCTATAGTCTTGGTTCCAAAGAAGGATGGGTCTTGGAGGATGTGCATTGACTATAGGGCCCTTAACAAAATCACCATTAAAAACAGGTTTCCTCTTCCTCGCATTGATGATTTGCTTGATCAGTTAAAGCATGCAATTTACTTTACAAAATTGGATCTACGTAGTGGGTATCATCAAATCCGTGTTGCTGAAAATGATGCCTGGAAAACAGCGTTTAAAACAAAATAGGGTTTGTATGAATGGCTTGTGATGCCTTTCGGGCTCTGTAACGCACCTGCTACTTTCATGCAGGTTATGAATGATGTCTTTCGACCATTCATTGATGATTTTGTAATTGTACATCTAGATGATATCCTGGTGTTTAGAAAAACCTGGGAGGAACACACTGTACATGTGAAGAAAGTTTTAGATGTACTAAGGAAGGAGAAGCTTTATGTAAAAATGTCTAGATGTGAGTTTTCCAAAACGTCTTTAGTATATCTGGGCCATATTATTGGTGGAGGCCACCTGTGAGTGGACCCAGCCAAGTTTGTTGTCATTGTAAACTGGCCACGGCCTAACACCGTTACTGAAATCAGAAGTTTTCTAGGTGTGGTTCAGTATTGGAGGAAATTCATTTCTAGGTTTTCTTCCATTGTTGCTCCATTACATGCGTTGACAAGCATTAAAGAAATTTTCCAGTGGGGAGGAGGGCATCAGAGAGCCTTCGACACTTTGAAGGAAAGGATTAGCACAGCACCAGTTCTGGCATTGCCAGATTTGCAGCAGCCATTTGAGATCGAAACAGATGCCAGCGGGTTTGCCATGGGAGTCGTTTTGATGCAAGGGAGGAAGCCAGTATGTTACCATTCAGAAATGTTCTCTACTGTGGTAAGTAACTATCCAACTTATGACAAAGATTTGTATGCTTTAGTACAGAGTGTGAAGAAGTGGAAACATTATATCATGGGAAAAGAAACAGTCATACATACTGATCATCAGCCACTTCAATATCTGCAATCTCAAACTAAAGTACAGCAAAGTAGGCATTTAAGGTGGATGGGATTCTTGCAACAGTTTCATCTCGTAATTAAATACAAAAAGGGAATTTGTAATAAGATAGTAGACATGTTATCGAGGCCACCTATAAATGCTTCAATCATTCTTCAGAGCAGTTGATTAACACATGAAAGTTATACTGAACAGTATGCAAAAGATAAATATTTTAGGAACGTATATGCATCACTGATACATGGTAAACAGGAAGAGAACTATTATGTGCATAATCAACTCCTGTATCATCTCGGTAAACTCTGTATTCCAGAGAAAGAGAGAGTGCATGTGATCTGAGAAGCACATAGTTCGTTGATTGCAGGACATTTTGGTGTAAGTAAAATGTTGACAATATTGCAGAATCACTGTTATTGGCCTCAGATGCAAGAAACTGTAGCTAAATACATACGCGGATGTGTTATGTGTGCAACGAGTAAGCCTAGCAATCGAAAATTGGGTTTGTACACACCTCTTCCAGTTTCTTCTTGTCCCTGGGAAAGCATTTCTATGGACTTTGTAGGAGGACTACCTATGTCTAGAAAAAGGCATGATTACCTATATGTTGTTGTGGACAGATTCAGCAAAATGTGTATCTTAATGCCATGTAACAAACAGATCACTGCTGAACAAACAGCTCATCTATTCTTTCAGAATGTTTGGGTACATTTTGGGCTACCCATGTCTATTGTATATGATCAGGATTCCCGGTTCTTGGGAGAATTCTGGTCAACTTTATGGGAGCTTATGGATACTAAACTTAAGAAAAGTACAGCTTTTCATCCACAGACCGATGGGAAAATAGAGGTATTAAACAGAACAGTGGTTCAGCTGCTCAGGGGATATTGTAGTAAACATCCTAAACTTTGGGATGAGCAGTTGCAGTATATACAGCATGCTTACAATCATGTAGTTCATTCTTCCATGAAAAGATCTCCTTTTGAAACTTTTTTGGTTATCTGCCAAAAACACCGATGGATTTCTCTTTTGGCAAAGATGCAGTGGATGGACATCATGATGCAGATAAAGCTCTAAGATTCATTCAGAGAATCCAAGCAGTGTAACAGGCAGTTCAGGAACAGTTGGAGAAGAGCCAGGCAAAGTACAAAGCCAGGCATGACAAGCATCGAGTTGATCATCAATTTCAGGTTGGTGACAAAGTTTGGTTACATATCACCAAAGAAAGAATGAAAGGTGAAGGTAAAAAGCTTAAGCCTATCAGGTATGGTCCTTTTGATATTCTGGAAAAGATTGGTACTAATGCTTTTCGCTTGAAGTTACCTCCATACATGCAAATCTATTCAGTTGTCAATATTGAGAATCTTAAACTGTATGAGCCTCCTATGATCATGGATGAGGAAACTAACATACAGATTCCTTCAGTTGATGATATGGCACCCGAATACATGAAAGAGTTGCAGGATGATGTTATTCTTGACAGAAATGTAAGGACTTCACGAAGGGGGGATGTTGAGTACCTTCGAGTGGGGCTTAAAGGCATGCATCCTGGCAAAGCAAGATGGATGGAGATTGGAAAAGTGGGGGAGCTGTACCCTCACTTACTTGTAGAGTGACTCAGGATTTTGGTGGTCCAAAAGCTCTCCAATGGGGAGGAATGATCCGGTGGATTATTCATCTTCAAAAATTACACTGATCCAATATGGTACAATGGTTATTAATTTACGGTTCGACATAACATCACATGGTGCACGGTTCGACATAACATTGCATGGTGTGCGGTTCGACATAACATCGCATGGTGCACGGTTCGACATAACATCGCATGGTGCACGGTTTGACATAACATCACATGGTGCGGGGTTCGACATAGCATCGCATGGTACACGGTTCGACATAACATCACATGGTGCACGGTTCGACATAACATCACATGGTGCGAATGGTCAAGTCTTATGGTTAAGACTTGGCATCTAGCGATTGGTGCGCCGTCAAGAGGTAATATAAAATGGTTTGTAACATGCTCGCGCAGTTAGTGGCAACATTCTGGCAGTCTTGCACTCTGTCACGTGGAACCTCGAATAGTTCATGGAAAGCCCGCGTGGTCACGTATGCTGCGACATTTGTGGAGTTAGTTATATGCTGCGACAGCGGATATAACATTTGGAACAGCTCTAAAATGTGACAGATATCCATTGCATGGTGGGATAGCAATACCATACATGGTATTAGATGGAACCATTGGGAACTGCTGTGACATTTGGCGGAACAAAAATGAATGTAACGTACAGCCAGCTGAAACGTTTCGATGGAAATTAAAAGATAGCATATGGAATATGAAAAGACGGGTGGTAGACGAGTCGATCCCATTACTTATCCTCCCACTGAACGCTTAAATAGAGGATTCTGGCTGCAGTGAAGAGGGGGGTCAGATTGTTTAGAGCACCAAACATCGCTTTTCTGTCATGAGAAGCTTGGAGAGATAAAAGAAAAGAAGCACCGAGAGTTTTGCTGTGAAGTGTCCAGATGCTGTTGCTATGGAAGTCGACATTCTCTGTTATAATGTTAGCTTTCTTTGCCTTTTGAAGGCTAATTGTAATTTCCAGAAGAGAGGTCTTGAAGACTTTGTACAGCATTCTGTTTACAGTTGCTGAAGTTGATTCCATAACCATTTTTGTACCATTTTAAAAAGATTAATTGGATCGGTACCCATTGGAAAGGGACCCGGAGACGTAGCCCAGTGAAGGGGGTGAACTCCGTTATCAACTTCTATTTGTGACTCTCTGATTCTGTGTTTTTTTTTCCCACATCTAGTTATCAGTTTTGCTTTTCATTTCTGTTTAAGCATTTAATTTCTATTAATGTTGTTTCATGAATTAAGCAAACTGGTAAATGCATTCTTTAAAAACTTTTTAATGCACTCAAGTTGAGATCCGACGGATCAATTGTAATATCATCACTTATCTTATCAATCTTATATTACATTACTTTTCCTTTCATGGATTATCTGCATTGGGTATTTGTGTAAGAACGATTTTGTCGTTCCTAAAAAGATTTTTTCGTTTCAAGTTGCTAATGGAACTGTTTGGTCCAGAGTTAGAATCAACCATAATTTACTGTGACAATCATAGTTTTGTTGGAATATCATAAACCCACTCACAACTTAGAATAAAATATTTAATCAGTTTTGATTAATTTCCTACCCACTAGCCTAGATAGTTGGCATCCACTTGCACTACAAAGTCAACGCTTTTCATCTATACCCTAGGAATGCTTTAATTTTGATTTTGGGTTGATCTTGACCACTTTAATGACTCCCAGAATTAGTAACGTCGCTTTCCTGCAAATTCTACCTTATTATGCTTTTATCCATCTTTTTTGTGGATAAGGTAAAACTAGTCAACTAGGAAACTGGTATCTTTTGTTGCCAGCCCATCCTCCATGATTTTCTATCCATTTTCCAGGATTAGCATGTTTATCTGTCACTCTTGACAACTCACTCATGGTTTGTATAATTCATGAGGTCCTTGATCGATTTGGGAAGTGCTTTATCCACCTATGGGGGTTTATTATATTTAGTAAGTTTACCTTTCTGGGATTTATGATTTGTCTCCAATACAACTCGATTTTACCTATGAGGGACGTACTATTTATGTATGCTATTATTCATCATTATTCAATGAAGGATACACTCCAATATTCATCTATTCATTCATGTGATTCAATCTATTTTCTTCTCTCTATTTTACCTATGTATGCTTGTGAGAATTATCTTAGTAGAAAGATATATTTCATGTGCTTATTCTTAGCATCTTTTCTCATAGCACTGGAGCTATTATTTATACATGGTATTAGAGCATTGGAGATATTGTTTCTACAAGTTGTGGCAATCTCTCTGAGAATCCAATATTTCACAGTCAGTTAAAGCATAATGACACATGATATCACTTCATCTAGGATTGTGTACAACATGGATTAGTTTTATTACAATATGTTCCAACAGGTGAACATGTTGCATACATTCTGACAAAGGCCTTGTCAAAAGGAAAAATTGCTTTCTTCATGTATAAGTTGGGTGTAGTAAAGAAAACCTTCCTCGTTAAGAGAGCATGTTAAATATTGTATCTTGGACATATGTTCTATTCATGAGAGGTGTCACTCAAGATAGGAACATAAAGACGAAGAAAATATCCAAACCTATATCATAATTAATCCAATTAGTTGGTTTAGTTAAAGATAAGATTGATTCCCATATAGAAACGTCTTAGGTCTTATCCAAACCTCTTTGAATGTTTCTAAGTTAATATTAACCATACATTGGGAGATAAAATTGTCTAATATTGGTCATCTATTTTTTATTAGAATATTATAAAAGGAAATCGATCGGAAGATTCGGGATGGAATTTAAAGAAACAATTCAATATGACATAAGGAGAGAATATTCAAATCAGAGAGTAAAAGTTTAGATCTACCATATCTATTTATCCTTATCTACTCTTTCATATAGATGGGTTGACCACTCTAAACCAAGTATGCACCAAACTTAAGTCTCTCTTTGGATTTCAAGATGAGTTAAGAGTGCATCAATTGGAGATTGAGTTATTCTCAATGAGTTCAAGCAGTTTTGATTCTATTGAGGATTTTCTTCACCAAATTCAAGTCACGTGTTCTAATGCTCAAATATTGTTGGATTGAGAAGAAATATAATCAATTAATCCTTTCCATTCTTTCTAAATTGGGTCCTGAATGCTCAGTTTTTGTGTCTACTTTTCATGATACTAGGCTTGTTGTTTCTAATTGGAAAATGCCTTCTTTGTGTAGTTCTTTGATTCACTGACAAAGGAGCAAGACAAATTGATCCAGATGGGTGCTCTTAGATATTCCTAGGTAAATTATCATTCTCTCATGATTCAAGGAATCAATATACTAAATCCAAAGAAAAGAAAATTGTGAAAGAGAAGAAGCCAAAGTCAGAAATTGAAGACGAAAGTTCAAATCCTACCAATGAAGATTCAATGAAGAAGGTTAAGAATAAAGGGAGCAAATCCAAGTGTTCTTATTGCATCAATGGATTTAATCTAGAGAATAAATGTTTCAAGAAGAATATGGACCCAGCTTCTTGAGAAGCACAACATCGAAGTTCCATATGAGCTAGAGAAGCATGTTGATTCCTCTTAACGCTGTCATAGTGCGCCGTTCCAAGGTTATATAAACTATGCGTTGAGTGCCAAAGTAAAATAATTTTCTCATGTATCTGATATAGATTCATTTTCTGATATATTAGAATCAGAAATATCATATCCTTTCTTTGATAATCCACCTATCATTCTCCTAGATTCATCTTCCAATAATTGTGATTTTTCACTAGATCCTAACTTGTCTTTAAGCAGCTCTTCCTCACTCCATAATTATGAATTAGAAGCATGTTTGGAGTCTGATATATATGTCATTAAATTATTCATACCACCATCCATACCATCTACCATACCTTTGAATAATCCTAAGACTATACAAATCCCAAGTTCACTAGTTGATTCCTCATTGGTCTCTTTGGGAAGGAGTATGCACATATGTCTTTTCCATTTCAAATTTTGTTTGCAGATCAGAGTTTTACAGTAGTAATAATCATTAATATAATTCTCCTAATTCATCATTTGATGAGATACCTGGAGTCTCTCCACTTCTTTCTTGCAGATTCTACAGTCTAGTGCATGATCATGGAGTTCATGATTTCTTCATCAAGTATTTCACCAAGAAGGATTTCATTCTAATCATTCAAGTAAAGATAAAGATATGTTGAAGACATATTGTTCAAATTTTGTGCCTTGTCCTTTCTTGAGGGAGTATTTTCCCCGTGTGGTTTTGCCTCTCTCCTCACTTTTTGGACATAATAATTGTTAAAGGGCGACCATATCCTTGTTGTTTGTCCCTATATGCATCCATATGCATCTATATATCATCATAAAGTCAGACTTAAAGGGGGGTGTTAGAATATTATAAACCCACTCACAACTTAGGATAAAATATTTAATCAATTTTGATTAATTGACTATCCACTAGCCTAGATAGTTGGAATCCACTTGCACTACAAAGTCAACACTTGCCATCTATACCCCAAGAATTATTTAATTTTGATTCTGGGTTGATCTTGACCACTTTAATGACTCCCATAACTAGTAATTGTTCTTTCCTGCATATTCTTCCTTATTCGGATTTTATCCGGCTTTTCTGTGGATAAGGTGAACCTAGTCAAATAGGAAACTTGTATCTTTTGTTTACAACTCATCCTCCATGACTTTCTCTCCATTTTCTAGGATTTGCATTTTATCCATCACTCTTGACAAATCACTCATTTTTTTTCTAATTCTTGAGTTCCTTGACTGATTTGGGAAGTGCTTTAGCCACCTATGGGGGTTTATCATATTTTTTAAGTCTACCTTTCTGAGATTTATGAGTTGTCTCCGATACAACTCAATTTTACCTATGAGGGATGTACTATTTATGTACACTATTATTCATCATTATTCAATGAAGGATGCACTCCAATATTTGTTTCTTCATTCATGTGATTCAGTCTCTTTTCTTCTCTATATTTTTCCTGTGTATGCTTGTGTTAATTATCTTAGTAGCAAGATCTATTTCTTGTGCTTCTTCTTAGAATCTTTTCTCATATAATTGGAGCTATTGTTTCTACATGGTATAATATCATTGGTGTAATCCCTCAACCAACCTAAGGGTCAAACCTAACCACCACAAGTCTTTCACCCCCAATACCCATAATTGTGAACTTTGCACCCCCCAACACCAACACCCACCAACCCCTACCTCTAGACACTACTACCCCACTAGCCTTTAGGCCCTTCAGACGGTCCCCTAGTCCAATCCCACTTTCCCTCACCATGGGACCCCATCGTTGCAGCCTTAAACCCCATACTCTCACCCCACCAATACTTCCATAGGCCCTCCTACTCACTATCCCCTTGGTCCCCAATCATAGCTCCCATCACCACCCCTCGGCTCCCTACTACCTCTTCCCCCGTCACCATAAATCTTGGACCCTTACAAGCTCCTTCCCCTCCATCGCACCCTTGACTCCACTTCACCATCCCCCATTGTTGCACCCCCTTGACCACACCACCCCTTCACCTCCCCCTCCTAGCCAATCCAATCCTATCCTAATCTACCTTAACCTACCCTAGCCTATGCTAAACTAAACTAGCCTAAGTACTCTATCTCATTCCCTCATTCCCTATCCTTGGGTAACTAACCCTCCTCTACACTAACCTACCCTACCATCTTGCTTAATCTAGTCTAAACTACCCTCACCTCTTATCTAATCTAGTTTAACCTACCCTATCCAAACTTAACATATTCTATCCTAAGCCTATCCGAAGTCCGAAATCTACCTACTTTATCTTAGCCAACCCTTCTCTACCATTCCAACCACCCTACTCTAACATCTAGATTATTCTACCTCAACTAACTATATCACACTCTATCCCACCCTACATCAGGAGCATGGCTTACTCTAAGCCTACCCTACCCAATCCTATCCTCTTTCCTTATATAGTCTAACCTACCCTTTCCAAACTTAGCACATTATATCCTAAGCCAATCATATATGCTTATACTATTCATAACCTACCCTTTTCAAATGAGTTGACTTCATTACAACGAAAATATGAATTTAAGCTCACAAATCTAAACCAAGCTCATGTTTGATTACTCTTTGGCCCTCTCTGTTATAGTTGATTTCACCACTCCAGGTGAATCACACTTTGTATGGCCTTCCCCTGTCCCGCTACAGACTCCTTAGACCCCATGGACCATTTTTTGTCCTTTGATGTTTCCCTAACCATCCCTAAAAACATGTGAAAAATGATAGACGCGACTTTTAAACCTATAAGCGCGTATATACGCGGGTTTGACCACTAAAACCGCGTACATCGGGATGTGTACAAAATCCAAATCCTTTTGGATTTTTCCTTGACATGGATCCGACTCATTTGACTCCTGGCCTTCCATATGCCTTGGGATCACTCAAATTCGACCTTTCATTACCCCTTTGAAAAGCTATATAAGGAACCCCTTGGTACATTGAAGGCATAGGAGAGAACTAAGAGCAAAGAAACTATAGTCCATTGTTGCCGGAACTTATGCTTGAGTCTGGATCCCTTTGTCCCTTGGAGAACTTTTGTGTTCTTCCCAAGCTTTCCTTTTGCTTGTGAGCTTGCTATCTAGTGATGGAGGATTGAAGTGGTGGAGGCCCAAGTGGGGGATTCAGTTTCTCCGGTTCGCAGACGTGCCATCAGAGGTTGTATCTTGTAATCTCTGATTTATATTAATAGAAATATCTTTTCCTATCCAATAATGTGTGTTTGAATGAATATTTTATCCATTGGATTATGTCAAATGCTTATACATTATTGATTATATATGTTAGAATAGATCTAACACCATGATATATAGAATGC
Organism: Pseudotsuga menziesii; assembly: GCA_001517045.1. Lineage (NCBI taxonomy): Eukaryota > Viridiplantae > Streptophyta > Pinopsida > Pinales > Pinaceae > Pseudotsuga > Pseudotsuga menziesii. The sequence goes on from LPNX010055449.1 coordinate 169,334, forward strand.
TTGTATTGTTTACTTGTTGTTGAGGAAGCAATCTATCAATTCAATATGAAGTTGGAAAGCTCAACGGGGATCTACTTCAACCGTCCGGAATAAGGTACGAGGTCTGATCCTTTAGTGTTAGACATTTAATTTCTATTGCATATTGGAAAGGATTAATTTCTGGAGTCAAGTTGTCTGTTGTGGTACCCCAAGCCATAGGAATTACTCTCCGTAACAGAATTGGTGACTTCGTTGGGGAGTTCCTAGTAGTTGTCCTTTGGGGGTTGTTTTCTCGGCATTCAATGAATTTGAACTGCTCTTTCTCTCTTGTTTTTGTGTCGGGTCTGGGGGCATGTATGCCTGGTAGAGTCTGATTGGTGTGAAGTTTGTCTCAGCCTATTTGTTTACCTTGATTTTATGCACCTTTCTTCCTGTACGTGAGTTTTTAACTCACAGTCACGTATACACATGGGTTTCTCTTCGATTTCCGTGTATACACACGGGTTTCTCTTCGATTTCCATGTATACACGCGGGTTTACTGCGAACAGTCGCATATGCCCTTGTTTTTTCCTTTTTGTGGAAGTTAAATGGTTGCTGGGTGAATTTTGGTATTTGCTGAGTCTCCTTTGGCACTACCTGAGTCTGTTTATACCTCTATTTCTGACCAGAAACGTTTTTTTTAGGCTAAAGTTTTTCTTTTTAAGAAGGTTCTTGTCATGGCATTTTCGATTTTTTGTTTGAGATTAGTGCATTAGAGTTCTTTTACCTTAGTGCTTTGCTTGAGTGTTGTTTATGTGTGCTTGCAGAGTCTAGGGGTTGTAGAATCATTCTTTTTCTTTTTGCATCTCATTTTATTTCAAAAAATCCAAAAACATTTGCTTATCATCATGCATTGCATTTGGCATTTGGCATTGTACTTGCACTAGATTTGCTTTGGAGTATTAGTTAGGACTTCATATAGGAAAGCTTGCATTCATCATTTGAAGAAAAATTGTGCATTTCACATAGTATCATACCCTGTTTTCATGGACACAATGCATTTGCATTGATTGTTAGGTGTGCATTTTACTTCATGTTGTGTCATAACACCATTAGTTGCACGACCATATCTTGTTTTTGAGTAATAAAGCCAACTAAAATCAACGCTAAATTAAAATGAACTACACTCTTTTCTTTTATAGGGTGCACCAACAAGCTTAGGTTTTAGGATCTTGGAATAGTTCATTGTAAGTCAATTCTCCAAGATCACTAAACAACAACATGTATGTGTCTGTCCAGGTGAGTGTGTGAAATCCTTGGTATAACCAGTGTTTCTCAAGATCCTCCTCTCGAAATGGAGTTAAGCACGAGGCAGTGTGAGCGGTTATTGATTGGGATGACCCCTAGTCATAACTGAGTAGCACCGAAGATATTTCCAGGATTGTATTCGTATCTGG
>LPNX010055449.1:171070-350020 GCA_001517045.1 Pseudotsuga menziesii
TTACTAGTGATTGCTCTGTGCACGATATTTGGCCTAGGGTTTATGTAAATAGAGAGTATTTTCTATTTTTTGAGTCATTGTGGATTCTGGTGTGGCTCCTCGCCATTCTTGTCGTTTAGCAGGACTTCCGCCTTCTACTTCTCCTCCTCCTTTGGGAGAGATACCTATACAATCCAGGCGGACTATGTCACACATTGATTCACACACCATGGGAGACCATTTAGAAGGTATTCCTGAACCACCTTCTCCCATTCGTGTAGACGATGGGGAGTTTACTCCTACTTACGATCCTTCACCCGACTTGGCTGAGTTAGGTCCTGTGATTTCTGAGATAGGAACCATGCATGATAGACCTACTCACTCTAGGGTTGATTCCCCATTGACGCGTTATCGGTATGGAATGCCGAAGGACGCCGAGACTCATTTTGAACCTTCCAGCACTAGCTATGGTAGTTATGGTATCACTAGTTTTCCTACACATGATTTGGCATTTCATGTCGAATCTGACTTCGAGCCTAACACTATGCCTAGGGGCACTCTCATTCCTTACCATGTGGAGAATTTTGGGAGCACTAGTCACATTGCACCCTCCGTCCCAGTGGTGGAAGTTACATCACATATTCCTCCTAAGTCTAGGGTTAGTGATCCTATTAGGATACCAGATCCGAGACGAGTGACGATAGGGAATAGTACATACTTGATTACTCAGATCCCTTCATCCTCTATCCCTAGTTCTTCAAATATCCACCCTCCACCTTATTTACGTGGTCCTTCGAGTCGGCACATGGCTACGAGTCAGGTCCATACTGCGGTTACTAGACCGATTGTGTCTCAAGTTTACATACCGCCCGTTGCTTCGGGAGGTTATGTTCATGCTTCTAGAGGTCATATTACTACTTCTAGGGCATATATCCCTACTTTCGGTATGTATATTCCTACTTCCGGAGCATATCTTCCTACCTACGAAGTGTCTCATGGGGCATCGCATGCGATGACCTATGGACCATATTATGGGACGCAGTATGGATAGGGTTCTTCACCTTATGGGGGCGGGTATCAACAACCTGCTTACTCTCCTAATTACGGCTTTGTAGCTCCTACTAGTCAAGTTCCACCTCACTATGGTGCTTCCACACCACCCTATACGGGTCATACGGGAGGAGGGCACTATGGCCAAGGCCATGGTGGTAATCAAACCTATATGAATCAGGGAGCGGTCCATCGACCTCATTATCCTAGGCTCCCTTTCCTTGCAACGCTTAATCTTCCTAACTTGTCAAGATTGACGAACGATCCTGTGGCTCATGACCCGGCTTGGCCGGCTGTCCCTACCAAGCTTCCTTTGGACATACCTAAGTTCAAGGGCAAACCGGGAGAGGATCCGAGCGAACATGTTACTACGTTTCACCTATGGTGCTCTTCAAATTCCTTACACCAAGACTCAATCCGTTTGAGACTATTTCAACGCACCCTCACAAGGCCTACCATGAAATGGTATATAGAGTTACCTAGGGGAGCTTTTTCTTTGTTCGACGACCTTGCGATGACTTTTCTTAACCACTTCCAGCTACCAGTGCATTATGACGTTGGTACTGAACTCTTGTCGACATTTCGGTAAGATAAAGCCACACATATCTCTGATCATATTCAAGAGTGGCGTAGACGAAAGAGGCCTTTTATACCGCCGGAGTTCCTCCTCGAATGGTTCCTCAAATCGTTATTACCATATATAGCGAAGGATGTTTCTACTTTCGAAGTGCAGAATGAGGAACAAGCGATTTTTAGGGCGCAAGAACTGGACTTGATCTATGCTCAGTCCGGTTTGTTGTATGAGATTATTCCCAACGCTCCACGTTCCAGTTTTGACCCCAAAGTCAAACCTGGACCACATGCCGATGGCATTGTGGGTTGTGCAAGTGTGAAACCTACGGATTCGATTGCAAAACAAGTTAGTCAATTGTCAATCAACCAATCTACTTCGGGACAAGCTATGACTTCGTCTCAACCCGCCCAAATGGCGAATGTACTTTCTGTGCAATCGTCAAACCAAAAGGGTAACCAGCAGCCCGAATGGAATAGAAAAAAGGGTAAAAATAATCGTAAGGGTGGGAATAAGAATGAGAATGCTAATAATAATGACAAGAATGATCGGAATGCTGGGGGGACAAGCAAGCTAAACGTAAGGTTAAGTTCCCTTGCAATTTATGTAAGGACGATCACCTCACTTGCTTGTGCCCTCGTATTTAGGAAGCTTCAAGATTCTTTGTACAAGCCCCAGCTGTGCTAACTAAGCCTTTACCGCATAATCCAAATATGAACTCGAAGTCCCATGACCGGTCTGGTGATGATCATGACCCGCCGGAGACTAGTGGTCATGGGTGCATTAACATGGTTCGGGCTGCGAAAGTTGTGACGCATGCAAAAGATTACAGTTCGTCACAACCCAGCCCAGGAAAAGAACCTGATCCACCAGGGTCCCCTTTGCGTATTGAGAAACCTATGGATAAACCTGAGGCTGCACCTCGCATTCCTAAGGGAGTCCTTAAGCGTTTAGGGCATAATCCAAATGCCTGAGCCACCCAGAACTATTTAGTTGTCGAGGATTTGGGCCACACTCCTTATGTGATGTCTGCATTGGAAGTGCTTCAGAGTTGTCCTTCGCAAAGGAAGGCATTGCTTTCTGCCCTTGGTGTGAACGATGATGATTCTTCCTCCGTGATTAAATTTGAAACCGTAGGAATTTAGCCTTGCTTGCCCTACTATGTGTCTCTTTTTATTCACGTAGAATGTCTTAATATGATCGTCAAGCACACTGTGATTGACGAGGACGCTGCTGCTTCTGTGATGTATTTATCCTGCTGGAAGGGTCTGGGTTCACCTGAGCTGTCTAAATCAGCGACCATGTTAACTGCGTTCGATGGGAGATCTTTTAGGCTGCATGGTATTCTGCCTTCCCTTAAAGTCTGTTTGGGAGGGAAGACTGTTGCGATAGAGGTTGAGGTGGTTGATGCACCCCTTGACTACAATCTCTTGCTGGGTAGGAACTGGATGCACATTATGCAAGCCATTGCTTCTTCCTTGTTTCACGTTGTATGCTTTCCACATAATGGGAAGATTGTAATGATTGATCAAATGACATTCAAGAATCCGTCTGTTACTGCATCTTCGGGAGCTTCGATCCCAATAGTTGAACATTCTCAGCCGGCAACTGGGAGTGTGGGTGTAGGCATGTATCCATCCCTCATGGGGAGCTTTAGTTGTCCTGCACCGATCCTCATGATAGGATCTAGTTTCGATCAGGCTTCGACGTCTACGAGATCAGTGTCTTTTCACACGAGTCATATGGAAGATCCTTGGATTCTTCCTGCACCGAGTACATCGAGTGAGCCCGTCGTGACGGACGTGCCATTGCCTGCAGCTATGATAACTTATCAAGCTAATCTCGAGTGTGCTGCAAAGCCTAGTCCTTCCTCTTTGCAGACAGAGGAGGAGGACCCTTATGTGCTGCCGGCATGGGCAGTACAGTCTTCTCACGCGCACAACTGCCTTGATAAGGTTTTCCCTTCAGATGAAGTGATTATCGAGGCTATGTCGGGAGTTGAGCCACCATGGGAGGAACTCCATCATAGATCGTATTTTCTTCCAGAGCTTGACTGCTTGGAGCGTGAGGATTTTAGGGCGGTTCTTAGTCAGAAAGTTGGTAGTCCTATGGTTCCATTAAGCTCTCTTGGTCCGATGGCTGATGGAAACATGGAAAACATATCTTCAACAACTCCTATCAACATCTCTCACAACCCTGGAACGATAGAGAATGTCTATATTGGGGTGGAATGTTCCCATGCTGAGATTCTTGAATACACCGAGCTATTTAAGGAATTTCGTCATATTTTTGCTTGGTCTTACGACGAGATGCCAGGTATTGACCCTCGAATTATCGAACACGAGATTAAGACTTAGCCCAACGCTAATCCTATTCGACAGCGTTTACGTGCGGTGAATCCTAGGAAAGCACCCGCCATTAAGGCAAATATAGAGAAGCTGTTGAAAGCCGGTTTCATCTATCCCATTCCCTTGACGGAATGGGTTTCAAACCCCGTTCCGGTGGATAAGAAGCAGGGAGCAATCCGCATATGTACTGATTTCCATGATTTGAATCGTGCCTGTCCTAAGGACAACTTCCCCACACCATTTATTGATCAGATTTTGGATGAGTGTGTGGGTAGCGAGGTGTTCTCCTTTATGGACGGCTTTTCCGGATATAATCAGATACATATTAAACCTGAGGACCAACATAAGACTGCATTTATCTGTCCTTGGGGAAAGTTTGCATATCGAAAAATGCCTTTCGGTCTTAAAAACGCCGGAGCTACATTTCAGCGGGTGATGACCTTGATCTTCCATGATCTCAAGTCAATTATTGAAGTATTTTTGGATCACCTTGCTGCTCATTCTCGTATGAGAATGTGTCATCCCTATCACTTGAGATTGGTATTTGAAAGATGCCGGCACTATTCAGTTAGATTAAATCCTCATAAGTGCATCTTTTGTGTGAATTCAGGTCGTTTGTTAGGATTCATCATTTCTAAAGAGGGCATAAGAGTCGACCCTTTGAAGGTTGAGGCAATACTTCAGTTGTCTCCCTCAAAAAATATTCGTCATCTTCAGTGTTTGCAAGGCATGGCAAACTTCTTACGAAGATTTGTTGTCAACTTTGCCAATTTGACTAGAGGCTTCATGTTTCTCACGAAGGACACCCCCTTTTATTGGGATGAGTGAGCCCAAGCGTCCTTTGATGCACTCAAGCGAGCCCTAGCATCGACCCCGGTGATTAGTCCCCCGGACTATAGCCGTGATTTCCTATTATATGTGGTCGCGTCCTTAGAGACGATTGGTATGGTTTTGGTTCAAGAGGATGAGGAGCTCCAAGAGCATGTCATATATTATCTGAGCTAAAACCTTATTGACGCAGAGATTCGTTATTCTCATGTCGAGAAGCTTGCTTTAGCTACCGTACATGCAGTTCAGCGATTGAGACATTATATTCTCCTTCGCCAGACCTTGGTAGTGGCCCATGTCAATCTGTTTCAGTTCATCCTCACCGGAAGGATGATTGGGGGAAAATATAATAAATGGATTGTCATTCTGCAAGAATTTGATCTCAAGTTTGTTTCAGCAAAATCGAAGAAGTCTTTAATCTTTGCATAGCTTATATCGGATTTCCTGAGCAAGGCTGAGGAGTTGGTTTGTGAAGATATGTTTGTCGATGAACACATATTCTTAATCTCAACATTAGACCCATGGTGTGGGGATATCATAATATATTTACAAACACTGAAGACCCCTACTCACCTTTCGCGAGATGAACGATGACGATTACATCACGTCTCTAAGAACTACCTCATAGTGGATAACACCTTGTACCGCCGTGGGGTAGATTCCATTTTACGACGTTGTTTAACTCATGAGGAGGCTGAGGTAGTGCTGAATGATTGCCACGGAGGGGCGTGTGGTGGTCATTTATCTGGGCTTTCTACAACTCAAAATATTTTAAGAGCGGGTTATTTCTGGCCGTCGATCTTTAAGGATTGTGTTGATGCGGTCAAGAGGTGCCACCCTTGCCAGGTGTTTGTACATAATATGTGCTTGAAATCTGCCTTGTTACATCCCATTATGACCACCGGTCCCTTCACTAAGTGGGGGCTCGATTTTATGGATTGCAACCCAGCTTCGGCTGGGGGGCACCATCATATTATAGTGGTTGTTGATTACTTCACGAAATGGGTTGAGGCTATGCCTACAATAAAATCCGATGATGAGACAGCCGCCCACTTTGTATTCAACCAAATTATTACTCTGTTTGGGACTCTGAAAGAGCTTGTCACTGACCATGGCTCGCACTTTCAGAACCGTATGGTGGAAGAGTTGGCATCAAAGTTAGGGTATAAGCAAGAGCATTCCTCTTCTTACTACCCTCACGCGAATGGACAGGTAGAGGCAGTGAATAAATCACTCAAATCCATTCTCCAATGAACCATTGCACAAAGAAAGTACAATTGGCACATCATGTTATATCCTGCTTTGTGGGCATATCGAACCGCTGTTAAGACTGCCATTGGTTTTTCCCCCATATCAACTAGTACATGGAGTGGAGTCGATATTGCTGGTTGAATGTGAGATTCCTTCATTAAAACTAGTTGTAGAACTCTTACTAGACACTTCACCATTGGAGGAGCGTTTGGTTCACCTTGAGCAACTTGATGAGCAATGTCGAGATGCCTTGGTGGCTCTAGAAGTTAATAAGCGTCGCGTAAAGGCCCAATACGATAAGTCTGTCCGTCCAATGGCGTTTAGTGAAGGAGACTTGGTCCTTTTGTGGGATCAATCAAAAGAACCCTTGGGGGCAGAGAAATTAATCCTATGTGGCGTGGTCCTTACGTGGTCAAGCGCATGTTAGAGAAGGGTGCCTATGAGTTAGTGGATTACGAAGGAACAGCCTTGGCAGAGCCTAGAAATGGGCTCTATCTTAAGAAATACTATGCATGATCTTCATCCAAGGCTGCTTATTGTATATTATTGTACAGTTTTGCATAGTTCGGTCTTTTTCTTATCGTGATCGGGTTTGTGATTAGTTTCCATTTCTTTTGGCAGATGTCAATGGAATCTTCCACCTACATAGGATTCGCGGATGGTGCAAGCCATCACACTCAACACTTAGCCTCTGCCGCTTGGGTGATTTATACTCCTATGGGTCAGGTACTGTCTTCAGGAGGCGTATGTCTATGGCCATATTCCAACAATGTTGCTGAATATAGTGCCGTTATCGAGCTTCTACGGGATGCCATTTCACATGGTGTTCTCTCTTTTGAGGTACATCTTGATTCAGAGTTAGTAGTGTCACAACTCAATGGTTTGTACCATGTTAGAGACCCGACGCTATTGAGAAGATTCTTACGTGTGAGATTGTTAGAACGACAATTTGACAATATAACATATATACACATTCCAAGAAATAATAATCAAGTTGCTGACTCATATGCTAACTACGTGTTAGATTGGCATTTGTTTTATTCATAATAAATTAATCACAAACGTAATTTTTACTCATGTAAATAAATAAACCGATCACCATAAAATTTCTTTTTATATATACATCCAAAAATGTGATAATACATAGTGTCATGATACAAAATTGGGGCTTTCGAGCCACCAACATATAATACATGGTAGTACAAAATGTATACACTCCCAGGTGTCTAATCCTGTGGAGGAGGAGGAGGGTTGTGATCATGGAAGGTCACTACGGCTCTAGCTAACCGTCGGAATAATCGCACCCATGCGCGTGGTACACCCACCACCTACCGCTGCATAGCCTCAGGTAAGTCCTCGACTTGCGCCATGGGAACTCTATGAGTCAGTCTCACAAAATTGGTATGAATGCTCTAGAATTTTTGCTCCGCATCCCCACCCGTGATGTCATTTCCTCTTCCCCTCCATCTATGACGAGGGAAGCCTTCTGGCCGTCGTGGTCCCACATCTGCACATACATGGTAGATGTCACTATGTATTGTCGCGCAAAAATATGTCTTTTTTATTCCATATAATCAAGAAAAAACAAAAAAATTAAATAACTCAAAAAAAAAATTAAAAAGAGAGGGTCGAGATTCGTCACCTATATCGCCATATGCCGATCCTGGTGGTAGCGGCATGTCCGGGGCCCCCTAGAAATCTATCTCTGCATAGGGGTAGTCATCGATGGAAACTATCTGTCGTCGCCACCATGGAAAGAAGTCAACTGGATATGGGTTGGCCACCCTACCACCCCCCATTCTGCGCATAGCATCTGCCCAATGCCGTTGGGCCAGATCTCGAACCCGGTGGAGAGGAACGTCCACTCTAGGGCTCAATCCTGGATCACGCTCGAAGAAAAACATGCTCAAGATACTGCTGAACCCGAAGTTCCGCACTCTACCTACCTTACACTCACTGAGCTGATGTTTCATGTTGCTCAGTAGTGTAGTGCTCCAGTCATAAATCGTGGGTCTCATGCACTCCACTGCATAGAACATCAGAGGCCACGAGGCCTGGTGGAGTGATGCCAAGCCTGCTATCCTGCCCAATGTCAATAGTATGGCCTTTAGGTCCAGCACCTGTATAGCATTGGTAGGGACTTGACTCCCCACCTTCTCTGTGTCTGGATAGCAGTACACTGCAATGTACTTGTCGATAGTTAGGCCACCTCCTGGCCCACCGCGGGAATGAATGTTCACCACTTCCCCTCGTCTAGAAAGCCCTGTAATGAAGTATATGTCCTCCACCTCTATGGTGAGGGACATCCCATCAACCTAGAAGGACTCTGAGTCTGGATCCCAGTAATCCACCAGCATCTGTAATAGTCTTGGTTTGGCCCTCAAACCACCAAGACACCAAAACTTGTAGAGTCTACATGCACGTAGAGCTTGTTGTGCCATTAGATCGGACCTTACTGCTTCCTCTACTTCACCATGTTCACGCTCTCTCCACTCTAGGACCATCCTGCACAAGAAATTGAAAATTTTCCCATCAGTTTATTGAAAAAACCATATGCACGGCCTCATACGCAACTGTTTTCAAAACAGTCGCGTATGTACGCGGGTTTGAGGGTGTTTTCCACATATATCCAGCCCTATACGTAGAAAAAACCTCGATTTCTATGTGGGACGCAAAGCTCATTTTAGGGTGGCCTAGAAACCTTGTTTGACCATGGAATTTCATGAAAATTACATCAAAATGAAAGAGAAGAGCATGGGTAAATACCTGGAAGAAACGGTAGTGGATTCCGCCGGCTGGATCTCCTAGAATTCGCTGTTGAAAATCAGAGCTCAAATGGGTAAAAGTTTCAAATGTTTTATAATATTTTGAATTGTTTACTATTTATAGAAATTTTTCAAATACTTGAAAATTTTTACCCCCTTTCCTATAGTTTCGACATTTTCTAACCATTTTGGACCGTTTTTGACATAATTCATGTTGTAGAGGACCTTTTTCAGTGTCGTTTCAGCCGTTGGATTGACCTGTTCGTGCCAATCTCATGTATCATGTCTAAACTAGCATATAGGTTAGGTTTCACCACCATTTGCATTTTGCATGACCTTATGACCATATCACCATGACCTTAGGTACGAACCCACTCTGTTATGTCATGGAACCTTCTTGCTATTTTAGAAGTGGAATGATATGAGTGGTAGAGCTTCACCTTACTGGGTACCCTAGTTAGCGCCTTATTTGCATTTGGTGCCCATGCCAACGTTTTCTCTTTTAGGGTGTGGGAGTCCGTTGTATAGTACTGCCATGACATTTAGCAAGAGCCTTATACTCCTCTTGATCTTATGCTGCCCTATTCCCTCGGGACTCCCTCGTGTCAAGTTGTGAATGCATTATCATGAGCTTTGCCTGTCTTATTGAGCTTTATGCCGGCTCTCCTGACATTGCATTTCATCCATATAGCCCGAGCTTGTCTCATGTCTAGCCATGCAGAGCCATTTTTTATATCCTTCGCAGCTTGTTTCCCTTTTTACCGGGAGGGGATTTTCCCCCGAGTTTCGATACCCTACACATGTATCCTTGCATTGAGCATAGGTATGTTCCACTGCTTGGAACTAGTTTGTTTGCCCTTATGACACTCGTCTCCTCCTAGTCTGTAACTATAAAGCTATTTTATTCTTTTTTCAAGCTTTTTAAATAATTGAAAAAGTCCAAAAAAAAATCAAAAAGCCAAAAATTCGGACAAGGAAAGATGTTATCTATGGCAGCTGTCGAGTCGTGTCGCTTTCGAAAAAAGCAATGTATATCACATCCATTGGTTGGGTTATAGTTTGACTTTTGGAGCTGTACTCATTTTTCTGAGTTTATTTCCACCGACTGGTTAAGCTTCTAGTCCCTATGGAGCCTCTGTCGATGCCTCCTGTGTCACAGAGATGTCCCAGTTTGTATATCGAGTCTATGCTGCCTTCATTTAGTCACCATACGTCGTTATGCTCTTGTTCAAAGGAAGTTCAAACCTGAGTCGGCCATTCCTCAGTTATCTTGACTTTGCATGTCGGCCATTCCGGTACAGTTACTAGTTCATGCACCTTATGATCGATTCCTTGCACATTATACAGCTTTGCTGAGTACCTCGTGTTGGATGATGGGGGATGCCTTAATGCCCTCCTTCCAGCAGATTTCATCCCATCGACTTCAGATCATTTATTCTGGGATTGGAATCTAGAGTCATTTTGAGTGCCTTGAGACTTGCAGTCATCAGTGGCAAGTTCTCTCGCCATTGATCGTCTTTGGGAATACATCAATGTCCCTTGATCGATGGATCCTCTCAAGTGTTCGACCTCAACACATTTATTCACACTTGTTAGTTTGCACTCTATTACCTTGATTCTCATTTTCATTATTGGTGGGTGATCTCACGTCTATTAACGGTATACATTAATGACCGGTAATTAGATGATGGACTACTATGTTCGACCTCGACACCTCTATTCGCATAGTAGGACATGTACTCGTAGCGGTTTGCGTAGAAGACTTTCCAGATTGGTGGCATCTCTTATATGCTACCTCCTTGATTGTGCCAATGTTCATGAGATTTCAACTCTCGTGACTTGATTCCAGTATATGTCAGATATTTCCAGCCACTATGGAGATCTTGATCTGTTATATATCTTTAGCCATTATGGAGATTATGGTCCTTTGTATATCTTCATCATGGAGATTCTGATCTATGTATATTGTATGTGGCGATGACAACTTATGTGATATCTTGTATCATTCCTATTCATGGCCATTGTACTCTTATGTATCCGGGACTACTATATATATTTGCAGTTATGTGCAGAGTTGTATTATTGTACTATGCTGATTGAGTGGTTGGTCTTCCATTTGGGATCCTTCATCACTCCACTTCTGGGATGGACTTATAATGTATTTCAGCCATCGCATGACCCCTATGACCTCACACATTAGGGGGCATCTGTTATAGCTGATTTCACCACTCCAGGTGAATCACACTTTGTATGGCTTTCCCCTGTCCCGCTGTAGACTCCTTAGACCCCATGGACCATTTTTTGTCCTTTGATGTTTCCCTGACCATCCCTAAAAACATGTGAAAAATGATACACGCGACTTTTAAACCTATAAGCGCGTATATACGCGGGTTTGACCACTAAAACCGCGTACATCAAGATGTGTACAAAATCCAAATCCTTTTGGAGTTTTCCTTGACATGGATCCGACTCATTTGACTCCTGGCCTTCCATATGCCTTGAGATCGCTCGGATTCGACCTTTCATTACCCCTTTGAAAAGCTATATAAGGAACCCCTTGGTACATTGAAGGCATAGGAGAGAACTAAGAGCAAAGAAACTATAGTCCATTGTTGCCGGAACTTATGCTTGAGTCTGCATCCCTTTGTCCCTTGGAGCACTTTTGTGTTCTTCCCAAGCTTGCCTTTTTCTTGTGAGCTTGCTATCTAGTGATGGAGGATTGAAGTGGTGGAGGCCCAAGTGGGGGATTCAGTTTCTCCGGTTCGCAGACATGTCGTCAGAGGTTGTATCTTGCAATCTCTGATTTATATTAATAGAAATATCTTTTCATGTCCAATAATGTGTGTTTGAATGAATATTTTATCAATTAGATTATGTCAAATGCTTATACATTATTGATTATATATGCTAGAATAGATCTAACACCATGATATATAGAATGCTTGTATTGTTTACTTGTTGTTGAGGAAGTAATCTATCAATTCAAGATGAAATTGGAAAGCTCAACGGGGATCTACTTCAACCGTCCGGAATAAGGTACGAGGTATGATCCTTTAGTGTTAGACATTTAATTTATATTGCATATTGGAAAGGATTGATTTCTGGAGTCATGTTGTCTGTTGTGGTACCCCAAGCCATAGGAATTTCTCTCCTTAACACTCTCTGCCACATGTTTAGTTATATATACTATGCATATCTCACTCCCACGGCCTCTTCGGATTCTGTCGTCTTTGTAAATTTTTTGTTTATATACTTAAATCCTAGTCATCTATGTTAGAAAATAATCTTCCCTATCCCTATTGTAGAAGCAAAAACTATTCAGTTTTATAGCTTTGATAGATTCTACACAGAAGAGGATTGGAGTATTTGGGCCTGAGAGAAGAGATTATTGCTTTGGAAATTGGGATTCAGAGATCAGGCTATTATGGGGCGCACACCTTGTTGTGAAAAAAATGTTGGGCTAAATAAAGGGCCATGGATTCCTGAGAAGGATCAAAAGCTTATAGATTATATACAACGCCATGGACATGGAAGTTGGTGTGTCCTTCCTAAGAGAGCAGGTACTCTAGTGTCCAATAGGATTTCATGTGTACAGTCCTTCTAGTATGTGATGTGATATTGTTTAATGTTTTCGGTACTAGGGTTGTGTTTTCAATGATTGAATGTCAATGTCCCGTCCAGCTCTGTCAAAATGTGTTCAAAACCCCAATGATTATGCATCCTCAAACTAGGATTAGGCTACTTTTCTTATATATGGATGCATAAGTCTAGATATACTTTTTCCTGATCGAGATCGACAATGAGATTACTCAAAGAATGATTCTCACTACAATTATAACAATGGGTATGAAAGATTTTATATAAATGTATCAAGTTTCTAGACCTAGAATTGTTGGTGCAAAGTGTATTGCTTAATCTGTGGGCACGGAGTAAACTGTTGGATTTGGTGCTTCCCACCGCCAATACAACTAATGCTTCTTTAAATGTCTCCTCAATATCACCAACTAGGTTTCAATCTATTGAGCTTGTAATCATCCAAGGCCTCATCTATCCATCCATCCAGTCTCTGGGCCTTTTTGTTTCCAGTGAAGGAGGTAGTATGTGGGTAGTCTCGGTAGTCTGTGGGCAGTCTCAGTAACCAAACCCCAATGCTCCCCCGCTCACCCTACTTCCTCCCCCCTTTTTATAATAAGACCCCCTACATATTACATTTGTTTAACCCATAAAAGAAACCCCTCAACCCTAAATATGACCCCAATATAATTTTTGTTTTATAACTATTAAGCCCCCAATATGAACGGACGTGATATGGTATCGATCTGTCAGTGACACCCCGATGAGCTTTAGAAATACAAATTGAGTGCCACTATTGCATAGAAAAGTAGAAATAATATATTATATGTGGTATCAATATCATATTTTTTACCAAAAAATTGGATATGTTGCAGTCCGTACAAGTTCTCTCTTTCGAAAAAGCCAAAATCGATAAAAACTACCATAATGTTTACCTAGCACATAGAAATTCAATGAAACACTTGGAAGTATAGAGTATACATGTTAACATACTACATAGTAAAAAAATTAATACTGAGAGACACAAAAAATTCAAATTTACAAAAGTCTTCATATCATCTCCCAATCAAGGTGTTATGAGGAGTTGTGCTTATTTAAAAATGTTTCCCTCATACAGTACTTAGAAAAAGATCCATGGATCATTTTTTAAACCTCAATATCACATAAAAATCCCATGGTAGAAGGTACTCCTCCCTATATACCACCTTTTAAGGCCCTAAGCAACATGAACACATGCTCTAATTCCCAAAGGTTTGATGAACTTCAAGAAAAATACAACAGTCTTCAAGAAAACATCTAGGACAATCAAGGCAAGATTAAGGAACATTAGAATGAAGTAAAAAACCTAGATCAAAATTTGGATAAGAAGGTGGAAATATAACTAAATCCCTAAATTGGATGGCATCTCATCACATGTCAAAAGCGTTCCTTTGGGATACACAACACAACAATCCAACCAGGAAGGAACATCTCACTCTTGACTATTTAGACACCATCAACACTCTTCATGGCCACACAACCCTAAACCACACTCCATGGATAATAACACATGAAACTGCTTTTCTAAGGTAGACCTGAACACTTTTTATGGTTCTAGTCCTTCAGGATGGGTTACACAAATGAAACACTACTTTTCACTTGCAAGGAATTACATATGAGATGATGAAACTTAGGCTGGGGGATTTGTATTTGGATATGGAATGATGGAAATGGTAGGAGTGGAATAAAAAATCCTACGGGAACCTCATTCCCTATATTTTATTTGTTAAATATATCCATTTCCATTACAAGTGAGATACTCACTATTTGGGACAACTTTCTAAGTTACGCCAAACAAGCTCAGTTGTAGACTTTATCTCTTCCTTTCAGCAACTAGCAATCCCCAAAAAGAAATTAACATATTCTTTCTATAAATAATGTTTCATTAGTAGCATCAATGAGGTAATTCAAGCACAAGTAAGAATCAAACAACATCCTACCTAATTAGAAGCATAAATGATGATCAATCTGTGTACTGACAAACCACCATTCATCCCCCACTCCATTGGGGCACGATTATCATTAGACCAAAACCCACAATCATTAATATTTGATACAATTTCCAAAGTTAAGATCCATGATAGGGGGTTAACCCATGTTGCGAAACTCATTTGGACCATTGGACGCAAATGCCAACAATCTTCCCCTGACATTACCTGAGTGAGTTTTGAGCTCAATATATGCCACTATGATACCGGTTATTGGATCATGATTGTAGTTAGACCAAAACCTACATGCATTAATCTTCGATGCAATCACCAAATTTAATATCCATGACAGGGGGTTAACCCATGTCACGAAAGGGTGAAAACATGAAGTTGGGAAACAATTTTGCTTGTTTTTTGACAAAACAAACTGCAAAATTTTATGGTTTTCAACTTCAACCCCTTCAAAATGATATCTCCCTTAGGAATTTCACCTTGAAGTAAACACATAAGTTTTAGAGAATTGAACTAGCTACGTACTCTTTTCTTTTTTTAAATAAATTATCAACATATAGTGGGGAAAATTTGAAGGGCACCAACGACATATACTTTAAAATTTTAAGTATGAATAATGAGTGACCTGTGTTCCGTCCATTTTTCTTAGAGATAGTTATTCATTTTACGGAAAGAAAATTTATAATCATAATCTAAATAGATTGAACTTGTGCATGGACTATATTTTGAGGTTTTTCAGACTTCATAACTATTTTTTATTATTTATCGAAACAACGTAAGTTCAGAAAATGGTGCATTGTCGACACATGTTGGTAAGATTCAATTTTCTTTCTAGTCTGACACTTATTGGAAAAAATAAAAGTACCCTTTTGAAGAGGACAAGTCAATTATGATCTCTATGAAAATTTCAAAATTTTTGGTGTTGTCTTTGTTATGATATTGAATTTTCATTTCGGGTGATTTTCAGAATAACAAAATTCTTAAGGGATAAGGTTTAGAAAAAAATTATTAATAAATAGAAATTCAAATTGAAATGAAACAATTTTTATATCATTGGAAACTAGATTCAAAGATGAATCCATTTCTACCAAGTCCGATAAATAATCTTTAAAATTTATAGGGGGTTGGGCTTGCTGAAGTTGCAGGTTCCAGAAAGATGCCAGATATTTTCACAAGTTTTGTTGACCATGAACTCTCGGCCGAAAAAATATCTCCAAACTCTCGGCCGAGAGTTTAGTTCAAACTCTCATCCGAGAGTTTTAAAACTCTCATTCGAGATTTTTTTTTAAAATACAGCGCGGTTATTGGTTCAAACTCTCGACCTAGAGTTTTATTAAACTCTCGGTCGAGAGTTTGAACTCTCACAAACTCTTGACCTAGAGTTTTGTAAACTCTCGGCATAGAGTTTAAGCTTGACTTTTTTTCGCTTTTTCATCCGTGCAGCCTCTTTTTTTCACTCCGTTTGTCATACAATTGTTTCCCAACTTCACGTTTTCACCCAAAACTCATGGGGAGTGTTGGATGCAAATTCCCTCTCTATGTAGGTCAATTCCTCAATCATAATTTATTATTCTCCCTTGAAAGTAAATACCAAAGGCTTCTCTATAATTTTTATGAAAAGTATGATCCATGTCATAAATGTAAAGAACAAAATTTATTTCAAATTGATGTGATTATTATTTCCCGTTCCAAAGAATTCATTGTGGAATATACCCCTGAGTTTGAGGATTTTCAAACAACTCTGTGTATGCAATAAAACTTGTATCCTCAATTCAATAAACAAGAACCACTCATCTCTCTGCATCCTTTATCTAGTATTCATTACCACAAAAATTGAAACTTCTAGATTACATCAAGCACCACAAAGTGTTATTTTTGGTTCATAGTGTAAGTACGCACAACTTTATTCATAGGTGAGCAGCTAAATAACTCCACTATTATTTCCACCCAGCGCCCAACTTTCAAATTTTGATATCCAGTGGTAGGATGATGAAATTTGGGGAGCCTTGTGAAAGTGTGAAACTCCAATTGGGTGACTATAATCTCAAAACTCATATGGTGTCCATAGATATGGGTGGTTTTTATATAGTTTTAGGGGGAGAATGGCTACACACATTGGGCCTAGTGACCATGGACTTCAAGGGATTATACTTTAGTTTTACCCAATGCTCTCATACTCACACCCTTAAAGGTACCTAGGTGGGATCCCCTAAAATCAAAAGTTATATGGAAATTTTTTTGAAGAAATCCCACTTTATAATTAATGCTCAATTCCATGCCATTTAGGCTCTAGATAACACTATGCCAGAAACCCAACCTGACTTATAGAGATTTTTGGACTAACATCAACAGGTATTTGAGACACCAAAGGGTTTACCCCTATCTAGAGGTGAGCATGATCATGGTATTCCCTTGATTCCAAGGAATAAACCACTAAATGTATAACCATATAGACGCCCATTTGCACAAAAGAATGAAATTGAAAAGATCATTTAGGATCTATTGGAGTTAGGATCCATTCATCCCAGCACTAGCCCATATTCATCTCCAATGGTCATGATTTTGAGAAATGAAGGTGTGTGGTGTATGTGTCACTATTTTTAGGACCTTAAAAGGTGAAACATAAAGGATAAATTTCCCATCTCAGTCATTGATGGTCTTCTAAATGAACTCCATCGTGCTAAAATTTTCACCAAACCTGACCTTCGTTCAGGATACCACCAAATCGAGATGAAAAGGTTGATATTCCGAAAACAAATTTCCTCACACATGAAGAACATTGTGAGTTTTAAGTAATTCTATTTGGACTTTGTAATGCCCCTTATACCTTTCAAATCCTCATGAATAAAATTTTGAGGCCATATCTTCATGATTTTGTATTTATTTTCTTTGATGACATCCTGATTTATAGTAAAAATTGGGATGAACATGTGCACCATGTTGATAAAGTATTGCAACTTATTCAGGAGCATCAATTATAAATGTTTAATGAAAATATAAATTTTCAACATCATGTTCGAGTTGAGTGGACATAAAAAATCAAAAGTAACCATTGAGGTTCTATCCATTGAGGTTAATCCATTGCTCTATTTAGGTTACTACTTGTGGAAGAGGTTATTATGGCTTCATATTCACATTAATGAGAATTGAGTTGAAAGCTCAAAGTTAAGCCCGGAGACCTATTCATTAGCATCAAGAAAGGGAAAATGGGTAAAATAACAATAATAATTAATAAAATAACAATGATAATATATATATATATATATATATATATATATATATATATAATGGGTACATAAGAAATTCATATCAGAGCCGAGGTTGCAACACTTGGGTACATANAGGTTGCAACACTTGGACCTTATGGACTCAACTACCATATTGAAATCATATGCATACATATATCTTTTGATGTATAAACCAACAAATTGTTTGAATTTAAGGTACAAGAAAATACAGATTGAAGAGTAAAACCAAAAGATCTAAAGCTATAAATACCTAGACCAAATGAGTGGTGCACCTAGTCAATCTGGGGTGGAAGAAGGACACCCACCTAAAGCGAATGTATGCGTTGAGATAAATTCATCCCATAGAACGAAAACAACAACACCTAATATAATGTTGGAAATACTAATTTTCCTATAACAAGAACTATGAATCTTCAAGTCTTATAGTGTAAAATCCTTGGAAGAACAGTGCAAGGTCAATGTTATCCCGATACATCATCTGACTGAAATCATAAACACTATGCAACCTACTCTTACCTTTAGAAATGGAGGAAATATGGAGACCCAAGAGAAAGGTTACCATACCATATTAAGGAACCCGTATCCAATGCTCCACCAAAAGGAAATGGCAAGGCGCCTAGCAACAAGGAGGTTGTCTTAGAATTCTCAAATAATGGAATTATAGTAAATTCACCTCCTAGGAAAAAGCATAAACAAAAAGTAAATTGTGAACTTCAAGGGGAATTCAAAAATATCAAACCACCTACCTTCAATGGAAAAGTGAAGACAGGTGAGGAATTTGAGGCTTGGTTAGTTGGAATGAAAAATTATTTTCAAATTTACAACTTTGATGGGAATATGAAAGCTTGGTTGGTTGTGTACAACCTCACTACCAAGGAATCTATATGTACTTTCTAGAGAGATTCAATGACAAGAAAATAAAGGAATTTCATCAACTCAAAATGGGACAAATGAACATAGAAGACTCGATTAGTAAGTTCCTATAACTACTACGCTATGTTCCTTACTTCAAGGAAGAAAAATTTAACATCCAGTGATTCTTGAGTTGTCTAACCAAAAAATTTTGGGAAAGATTAGAGTTTGACTCTCCTAAAGATTTAGGAGAAACGTTTCACAAAGAAAGACTCTATTATGATTAGAGTCAACATAGAGCTAAGAACCAACAAAGTCTACAGGATAAGAAAAGACAAAAGATGGAACAACGAAATGAAGGGATTTGAACCCCCTACCATCAAAAACTAGAAAAAGTGATCAATTCACCACAACAATGTTTATGGTAAGAATAACCCACAACAAGCTACTCCTGCCCATAGCACAAATTAGCCTAGAGGAACTACTAGAAGGAAACCAGAAAGGACTAAAGGTGAACATCTTCAATGTTGGTAATGTGGGGAGAATCACCAATAGGTTTATTGTCCTTGTAACAAGGTTGTTCATAATATATAGGAAGCTACTACTGCAAATGATATAGCTAGAGTTCCAAGGATCTGTGCAGCCTTAGACAACTGACAAGCTTAGCAATTGTCAATCGTGGAAATAAAAGGTAAAATATTTAATTAGTCTATTTACATTCATATAGATCTTGGTAGTTTGTGTAAAATTTATGATTCCCCTATTATCGTTGACCAGTGTATGTTGCATAAAGACAAATTCCAACAAGCCTAGCTAGTCTAGCTATCCATAGGTACAAAGAAGAAGGTTTCTGAATTTTGTGAAGGATAATATATTTGAACTAGATAGAATAAAAACTATAGAAAACCTGAAGATACTACCTTTGGGATCCTATGACCTACTTATAGGAATGGATCGGCTAGAGAAGCACACGATGATTCCAAATTGCTACACAAAAACATTCACTTGTGAATATGAGAAGGGAAATGTTAGGGTTGTTCATGGAATACCTCATACGACATCGATAAGGCAGGCATCTACCTTATTGTTGAAGTGAAGTGCTCATAAGGGATGTAAGTTATATGTCGTACAAATGATATATGTTGAGAAGGAGATTGAATTTAAGCTAGAATATTTTCGAGTACTTACAGAGTTCTGGATGTGTTTTTTGAATAAGTCCCTGGATTGCCTCTTAAGAGGGATCTATACTTTGTTATTGATTTGATACTTGGAGTAGTGCCTACATCAAATTAACCTTATCAAATTTGCACACAAGAGCTAATAAAATTGAAACTGCAATTGCAGGAACTACTGGAGAAAGGATACATCATACCAGGTGTTTCCTCGTGGGGAGCGCCTGTCCTATTTGTTAGAAAGAAGGATGGAACCTTGAGACTATGTATTGACTGGTGGCAATTGAATAAGGTAACAATAAATAGCATGTATCATTTTCCCCAAATAGATGATTTATTTACTCAAGTTTGAGGGGCGAGAGTGTTCTCTAAAATTGATTTGAGATCTGGATACCACTAGATCCAGGCCAAAGATTAAGACATTCCTAAGACTTCTTTCAAAACATGATATGGACACTATGAGTTTGTGGTAGTGCCTTTTGTCCTTACTATTGAACATGCTACATTCATGTGCCTCATGAACATCATTTTCAATAAGTATATAGATAAGTTTATGCTCATGTTCATAAATTATATACTCATTTATTAAGGAAAAGTAAGAGCATAAATAACATCTGAGAATAGTTTTGTAGAGCTTGCGAGAACACCAGCTTTAGGCCAAGTTCAATAAGTGTGAATTATTCTAAGAATAGATTTAGTACTTGGGACACGTGATATGTAATATCCCTCTTTTTACCCCTGTTCTTATGACCGAAAATGTAATTGTGTACCCGCTCAAGGCAAGGAGCTCAAGGCAGGGGATCCACATATAAAACACTATGAGTATGATAATAAATTTGTAAGTTGTATTTTCAATTGTAGACTTAGGAAAATGAATATTTTGCGTGACTAAAATGATAGGGTCATGGAATCCACTAGAGGGATAGGTTGAATGGTCGGGTGGCCATGATTTGATGATGGGTGTCATATTGGTGTCATGGGTGGTTAACAATAAAAGTGAGCTATGATGTTCATCAGACATCACTTAACTTTATAAATGATGAATGAGTTATGATTAACAGTTAGTCCTAGGTGGGAATGTCGAAGAAACTATTTGTTTATAAAAGGTGATAACGAATACCTATGACTTAACGATTAGCATATTATTATTAATTGATCATAAGTAAAACCAAGAAGTTAGACTAAATATCAATGATATCTTGGTCTCAACAAAGGATACCAAGAAAATACTGAAATTTAATAAGTTAAAGAGATGGTTTTGGTTGAGAATCCGCAATAGCGGTTTATGACATCTTATGGATATTTTGCGGCATAAGATAGATTGGT
This sequence comes from Pseudotsuga menziesii, assembly GCA_001517045.1. Lineage (NCBI taxonomy): Eukaryota > Viridiplantae > Streptophyta > Pinopsida > Pinales > Pinaceae > Pseudotsuga > Pseudotsuga menziesii. The sequence goes on from LPNX010055449.1 coordinate 192,013, forward strand.
GTCTACGTTTCAAGCCATCTTTGGCTCATCTTCAGGACAATATCGATACCTGAGAAGATCATTAAACCTCCAATTCTTGTACATATAGAACAGTCCATAGGTAGTCGACTCTAGGGTTTTTTAGGTTAGAAATTAAGTTTGTTGGTTTATTATATTTCAATTTATAATTATCTAAATAATTGTTATTTATTATTTTTATTTTTTATTAATTTTATAATATTCCTAATTTTAATATATTATTATCCTATGTCTAAAATTTAATTTCAATTTGTGTTATTTAAAATATTATTTTTTAATGTAATTATTATAATGTATGTTATTATTAATTTTATTATCCCATATTTAAAAATATATAATTTTAAATTATTCTAATGTATGTATTATTATAGTTTATTAAAACCTTATCATAATTTGTAAATTTTTTGGTTGTAACCTTTTATTATTTATATTCTCTTATGTTATATATCATATATTATTATGTTATATTATATTATTTACATTCTTTTATGTTACATTTTCTTTGGTTTTTTTTATTATCTAAAGCTATATTTTTAATTACTATTAGTTAATATTTTAGTGTTTATTATTAAATTAAGTTTATAATTGATAAGTTGTTTATGTTAGCTTTCAAAGGTTTTATGTTAGCTTTTATAGGTTTTATCAATTTGGATTTTTTCAATTTTTATAAGTTATTTTATATTTGTATTTACTATATTACTATATTTAGTGTTTATTATTAAATTAAGTTTATAGTTTATAATTTGTTTAAATTTTTAGACTTTATGTTAGTTTTTGTAGGTTTTATCAATTTGGTTATTCATTACTATCTTAATGTATATTAATTAATTAGCTTAATTTAGTGAGGTTTGGAAGCTATGGCTTATTGATGGTCAAGCCATCATCCATGTTTAAGCAATTGGTGTTTTTTACGATTTCGATAGCCTCTCTAATTCTTCTTAAGGACCAATTATCCACCTAAGAAAGAACTTTCATGTCTTCTATTTTGATTGGGTGTTTTGTGCCATGAGAGTGTTTGAACAAAGCAGATTTATGTGTTCTATCTAGACGGATGTCAGCATAGTGTTCATTAACCCTGGTTCGAATGGATCTCTATGTTTTACCGATATAAGATTTCCCGCATTCACACGAAAATCTATAAATCCATCTCTAAAAAAAAATACATAATTCTATATATAAATGAGAGAAATCCTTCATACTGAAAAATACACTTTGACATATTTCCAAAGACCTTATCATCTCTACCCTTGGACCATCTTGATTTCCATCTCCTTATAAAAATAATTTATCATCTCTACCCTTCAACCATCTTGATTTCCATCTCCATATAAAAATAATTTGAAAATGAAAATTTGCATGTCACTTAACTTGGTAAGTCTTACCTAAATTCCACGAATCTAGGGCCATGAAAAGCATGGCAGAAAAAACAATAATAAACAATTTACATAAGAAACCGTATTTATCTTAAGCCTATGTATAACGTGATCCCTCTCTTCTATTCAATTGAATCTCCCCCCGTCGAAATACCCATTTCAGATATCGTGCCTCGTGATGGTGATAATCTATACATAATAACATCAAGTTCCAAGTGTACAACTAAATTTCCAAGCTCACATATGCAGGGCCCTCAAATCCTAAAGCTACTAATACACAGAGGCCAAGATTGGCTAGGTCTCTTTATTTAGTCCAAAATATTCCACAGTATCTTCCAAGATCTCTTTAGATAGAGGTAAGACATACTTATGTCTTGAAATCTTCCCATTATTGTTGTGGACTTCCTTGACTAGGAGTTGGCCACCCANTGGGTCTCTTTATTTAGTCCACAATATCTTCCAAGATCTCTTTAGATAGAGGTAAGACATACTTATGTCTTGAAATCTTCCCATTATTGTTGTGGACTTCCTTGACTAGGAGTTGGCCACCCAACTCCAACATTCACATGATCATCATGATAATTTAAAAATGGAGATATAATTAGTCTAGATTTATTTTTAATAATTTTGGATTTATGGAATATTAATAATTTTGGATTTATGGAATATTTAAAGCCATCAAATCTTTTAAAGTGCAAATTTATTTTAATGTGTAAAATTTGAGAAAATGTTGTATTTTAAAATATTGATTCCTCTCAACTTGATAAACTTAAAGTTAAGATAAATCTCGATTAGTTTATTTTGATTGACATATAGTTTGTTTTTAATTTTATTATTATTATTTTGGAGTGAAAGTGTTATATCCATGTTATCACCATTATGAAATATCGTTATTACATCAATAGGTGTTTATATCTTAGAATTTGGGGTGAACTACTATTTATGTTTTTCATCCATTAACGAGGATGAGACAAGTGTAATGTCCAAATTGATTCTATACCAGTCGTTCAAAATTTGAAGTATATATATATATAACAACAACTAGTAGTTGATGAATGGATAACCAACACTTCATGGCAGATAACTAGAAGAATGTGAGATATAAAAAAAATGAATATATCGCTAATAAATGGATAACTGGTAGTTGATGCATGAATGCATGGATAACGTACAATTTGGGGCGGACCGGTAGTTGATGCCTGGACAACGTATAATTATGTGGTACTTAACTTATGGTCTATCGACGTTCACCAACCACAAATTAAGTGGTTGTGCTAGTTACATTGATAGTCGTTTTTATTTGAGACTTGAGGTGGATTATGGCCTATGTTTTTTCATCTATGCACCAGGATGAGACAAGTGTACTGTCGAGATTGATTCTATGGCAGTCGTTGAAGCATGACATTGACTACCAACGTCAACTAACTCTTGACAAAGGCATTCATTCACTTCATGCACGAATCCATTCACAGAATCCACCATTACAACACACATAGCGATCGTTAACTGCACATAGTCCCCTCCCTACATGGGAACAACACCTTTCCTTTCTCTCATGTAGTAGATACCTCTAACTCTCTCTTGTATGGTTTATATGTGCTTCTATGTTCTATGGATATGTGTGTCTACTCTATCTATGTAATTATTGTTTCCATCAGCCAAGCCGAGGATCTAAACCCAGCCGAGTAACCCAGTCCAGTAGCCTAGCCCCTTCAACGGTGGATACTGGGTTCATTTGAGCTTGCAACATCACTACCAAATGGTTATCGAGCTCAATCTCGAAGAGCATACCCCAATGGCTAATCCAAATACATATATTTAGGCTGGCCTAATAGCCCTAACTTATGAAGGCGTTCGCTAGATTGTATTTGAGTTTTGTGCTCTTATAAAAGTACAGTGATTGGCGTTACACTTGCTATTGTAAGTAGAGACTTCATAGATCTATGTTTCTTAATTAGATGCTTCAATCGTCTATGTCCATGTGCTCATCTAATGTTTCTTTTGAAACTGTAGCAACAATTCCTTCCACATCCATCGTCTTTCAAACATCCTACTTACTTATTCCCAACATTTGTTTTACACTATGACTTAGGTATATGTGCCCCATTTACAATTATACACAATTGAGTATTAAATTTGGAGTGCTTTGATTTTGATTTGTATGAATGCGGGATATTTTATTTTACTGAACCTACTAACCCATTCTGTATGTTTGTCTGTATGTCCTCCATATCTCTTCTCTTTTGCAAACGGATATAGGAGAGTCCCAGCCCAAGTATCCAAGTCTAGAAGCTTAGCCCGATAGCTCAACCTGAGTATCCAAGTCTGAGTAAACAAGATTGTGAAGGAACTAACTGGAGTTTATGGGCCATTATGACTGGCGTATGATGCTTAACAGGTGAACCAGTGGATCTCCTGCATTTAATATCTCTATAGCTTACGGGTAGATATCGCTTTGTTCGCAATAGACAAAGGAATAAGTTGGTAATTTGGGAAGATTGCAAATAACATAGGAGCTGGTGGAAAATAAGTATCTGACTAGAGTGTAAATAACATAGGAGCTGGTGGAAAATAAGTATCTGACTGGAGTGTACATGCATATGTGTTGAAGTTAAGTTAAGGTAAGTTACATAAATACATTAAAAAAATTTAAAGAATATAGGAAGAGTACTAAACAATACTTAGACAATTCTTACAACCATTCAAAATCTTTGTTAAATGCAGTGGTAGAAAATTGAGAAAATCAGAGTGTTGGCCACCCGTAGCTGGTGTTCTTGGGAGACCTGGTCAAACAAAGTCAAATCATAGAACAAAGCTACAACATGTGCATTGTTGGCACCTAGCAACCTTCTCACTTTTTATTTGTTTTTGGTCAATAAAAGTGACAACACCTTCCGTCCTTAATAAATTCTTGAGAAAATTATTAAAGAGTGCCTTCAGAATCTATTATTCTGAAGGTACTCTCAATTTGAAGACTCTAATTACTTTAGTAAAAATCATTGCTAGCATATCAATCTCATGTTGTCGATCAATTTTGCAGTTGTTAAATATGTTTTTTATATAATCAATTTTCCTATACATATATTAAACTTTTGACTATATATTTGTGTGATGATGATATAATTTCAGTTAATGTTTCATCATATTGATAGAAGACTAATCTAATTTTGAGACTAAGTAAAATTTCACTTCTATGATTTTAATCTCATTCTTCCTATATGATCTTATCATGTTGATTGATACTAGGATCCATGTTTTGTTTATTATTCTAGGAAAATTATAAGTGGTAAGATGCATTTTCTACCTTATGTAATGGTTATATTGATAATGTTTATTCATTATATAATCTAAACATTATCTTAAAAACTATGCTTAAATGATTATTATTACCCTAAATCTACACTTGTAATTTACCCTAGCTACGATGGCAATTATGCAAGCAAATTTGACAATGAATTTTATGTGGCACATGTCTTCTACCCTAACTATACTTGAAACCATCCAATCACTCTACCATTGAATGATGTGTGACACATGTTTTTTATGGTGCAACTATAATATGTGTGGTATTTCATTATAGCGTTGGGTTTTTGAATGTCATATCCATTTATAAGTGTTGTACAAGACCATTATTTCACAGCTTGTATCATCATTAACCTCGATGTGTGAAACTCTATGATGAAGCTTGCGTTGTTTTGGCTACGATGGTGGTTGAAATCAGGTCTTTTGCAGAGGGTTAGCTTGACCTAGTTTTCTTTTCCCATTTGCATTCACGACCACTCTCAAAATTACCTTCTTTATCAGTCGGACATTGGAATGATGGCTCCCCTTTGTAGATTCGAACCATTTGAGAGTGAATTATTGGAGATTGAACCCGAGTCTGCTCAATTGATTGAGAAAGTCGGTTGGGGTGACTTCTTTCAAAGTTTCAATGGGAATTATACAAAAGTGACTCGACAGTTTTATCTGTCACTTAGAGGAAACGTTGCTCAAATTGGTAACCTATGTTTAGTTATTACAGAATACCTAAGAGCGAAGGCTACCAAGTTGCCTCAGAAAGGTGAAAGATGGTTTAAGCAGAGAGAAATTAACATAGCAAAGTGGAAATAATTTTTGCTTCCTTTGCCAGAGAATTTCTATGATAAACATGGATATCCAGGGAAATTCCTCAAACCTCAATGGTGTCCTCTTCTGGAGCTAATTATCAGGTGCATCACTTGTTATGGTAGGTTTTCTTATGTACATTTTTATCATCTCAGGCTTCTTATGGCGTTCAAGGGTTCTAGGGTAAATTTACCCTGCTTCTTGTTTAATAGTCTGGAAAAGATGGCCTACGCGGTCCAAAAGATAGTTGGGAATCAAGACAGAAGTTTATTGCATCATGGTTTGCTTAAAAGCATGATACAATACCCGTTGTCTACAATGGGTAAGAATTTGGATCAATTTTTAAATGAAAACAATTTTGGGCAGACTCAGTTTTGGCCTTCTCCTCTCCCTAAGATCCAGTAGAAAAGGAGATGACCCTATGTGCATGAACCCTCTAAGTTAGACTCTGAGTTAAATAAAAAAAGATGCAGGTGTCAGTAACCCTATCCCAGGGAGAGATTTCGGATGTGATATGACAGAGGAGGATACTATTCCAATTGTTGAAGCTTTTGTCAACCCTTCTCAACCCATGCAAACTTGTAGTATACCTACATAGAAGTTAGAAGGGTTAGTGAATTGCAATGAATTTAAACAATGAGAATATTCCTATGCTAGCACACGTTGATTCACTTGTAGTATGGCTACGATTTCAATTCCCATAACAATGCAGCAACATAAAGAATCTCCTTTTATAGAAGTTGTAACTGACGATGATGATTTATCTCCAATTCCTGAAATTTCTCACGATGGTGATGAACAAATCATAGAGGTGAATAACCCCATGACGTCTCTTGCAAAGGAATTCCTTGACAGATCATCTCCTTTCATATCTGAGCAAAATTCCTCATACACTGGGGACTCCTCACCTGCTCGAAGTGAGGAGAACCTTCAACAAACTCTTAAACAAATCATTGAGGATAAAATCTCTCAGTTATAAAGGAAGTTAAAAGAGTCTCATTCTAATACGCTTGAAAAGGAGAAAGATATCAAGACCCTTAAAACCGAGTTGTTGCCGTGGGTGAATCGGTGGCATGATTTGAAACTTAAGAAAGACAAGTACAAAGCCATTAAAAAATCCTTGGCCTTTGCAAATGAAAGGTTGTTAAAGCAAGGTGAATAGCACAAGATCAAAGTTATGAAACTTCGAGCGATAAGAATGGCTAAGGATCGATAAGCATCTAAACAACATATCACTACTTAAGCTCGTATTTATTGTTTCAGTTTATCTTTTTTTTACAGGGCTTTTATTCGTAACAAGTAAGTAAATAATTTAATTAGCACATATATAGAATAGAAGATTCTGTAGAAGTGCTTAGCATTCTTTTGTTTGTTGTTCATTGATTAAATAAAAAATTAATATTTTGTTTGAACTGTTATTGCAGGTGGCCTACACATTTATCGTGGATGCATTTTGTTTTTATGATGTTGTTGAACTTAAAGAAGTTTCGTTTCTAGTTGTTAAATGGTTTGTCTCTTATGATGCTTCTGTTACCAGGTGCCTTTTATTTGGGAGATGGTTTAAACTATTTTGTGATGTCTTTTTATCTTATCAACAAAACAATCATGTTGATTGTTTGTTTGATTTCGACAGCTCTTAAACTAATATAAATGAAAAGGTTTATTTTGGGAAATAGATCCATAAAACTCTCCAGGTAGTTAAAAAAAAAATTAGTATATAAGTCACGAGGGTGACTTAAGATGGGGGGGATTCGATAGAGAGAAGAAGTTGTCATATATAGAGTTGCACTTTCTTGAATTTTGAAGCAGATTCTTATGTCATGATAACACTTGTGCTGGCATATGACTCTAAGATGTCTTGAGAAACTAGTAACATTGTAATTTATGTTTTTCCATATACATTTATATATGAATATCAACTCTCTTTTACAGTTTGCCTTTATATATTGATTTACAAGCACATTGTACTGCATTGTATTGACTATGTTTATACTTTTGAATACACCATGCTTAAATTTTTTGTTGCATGATGTTTATTGTTATCATTAGATAATTTTGATTACTTGATTTAACTTTATGTTATTATTCATGTACTTTAGTGTTCTTATTATCTGCTTGCATAGATGTTATGATCATTAATAATCATTATTATAACCTTTCAGATATTGGACATATTATAACTTGTTGTTTTGTGACAGTATATATGTTCTACGTGGTAAGAATTTATTATTATTCCTTAAAACATATGACTGTAATTTATTCCTTATTGAGATTATAATATGTTAAATGATATTTTTCCCATAGTATATTATATCTTCAAAACCATTGTTTTATAGTACAAGTGACAGTAATTAGTAGAATTGCTCTTGGCCAAGATAGATTAGCGTAGCTCATAGATAAACAGTCAATGTTAATTTAGCAGCTGTTAAATAAATCGTTTCTTCTAGAAGTTAGATAACTCTTCTTTTGTTAGGTAGTTTTTTAAGAAGACTTTTTGAACTTAAATAGGGAGACTCTCATTAAGACAGTAAAACTTAGATGGTAGAAGGACCATAACCTGCAATAATTAACTATACCAAACACACAGGGGGTTGTGTTAGGCGCCTTTTGTGGGTTAATTCTCTGTAGTTGGCCATAGTCATAAAATCCGTCCAACAAGCGTATAACTCATTCATAGTTTGAAGATTGCACTGTTATCACCGTGCCTCAGAGAATTCATTATGTAATTCACAGCAATTTGTTTCTAGTAAGTGATGGTAATTGATTCTTATCACATGTTTCTTGGGTTTACATCCCATTTTATTCAATACCAAAATGAGATTCAGGCCAGGACTCGTGGAAATGGTGAAATATGTATTCCATCCAATTACATTCATTGTTATACAGGAAGGATTCTGGAATATGATACTCCATTGAAGTAGTTACCAGAAAAATGCAATAATTTCCATTGTAAGGTGTGAATGAGAGGAACGATACCAAAAACTTGTGAGAAGAATGAAGATGAGCATAATCCTATGATGGATGCTTCAATGTTGAACTATGATGGTTCAGTGACACAGGTTTATACAAGTGGCCAACATGCCAAAAGCCACAATAAGATCTGTGGTGGCACATAACTTGAAGTTAAAAAAATACTATGGTGATTTCCAAAGATCGCCTATGATATCCCAACATTTAATGTTTCAAAAGTAATGTTAACGGTGGATTTGACATTAACCTAACTTCTCAAATGTTTTATATGTTTACCATATGTTATCTAATGTTTTAACTGGCAAATTAGATTAAATTACCCTTGGATTTCCCGCATGCCTAGATATAAGGCCAAATAAGAGGTCTAAGTTTTTTTATTGGTTAACAAAATGGTCAAATAAGAGGTCTAAGTTTGATTGGGTGACAAAACAATATATTAAATACAAGTAGGTGACAAAAAATGGTCATTAATAGTTTTGAATTAAAACTTAGGAAAAGAGTGCATGAATTTCTATGCAGATTAATGAAATCGGTGGCAAGTCGAATCATAAAGTCCCTACCAGCCTAAAGACATGGACTAATAAAGGAAGAAAGAACTATTGAAGTGTGATTCAACAAAGATCATTTTTTCCATTTTAGCTATCCATTTTTCCTTTCGAGCTATCCCCTTTGCCTTTGGAGCCTCTTGATCCTCCCCAAGGATCTTTAGGAGGTTGTAGTCTATTAAGTTGAAAAGTATAAGGTAGTTAGTAATTCTCTTTTCTCAATCACACTCTCTTTCACATATTATTGTATAATACATTTACATGGTATTGCAAATAGTGAAAAGTATAAGGTAGTCAGTGATTCTCTTTTCTCAATCACTATCTTTCACATCCCAATCACACTTTCTTTCACATACTTGTATAAAACATTGACATGGTATTGCAAACAACAAACAGTGGGATGCACAACTTTTCCATTTGAACATTTTACATATTATTTAATTGAATTTTATTTCCAAATTTGATTAATGGTCTTTTTAAACTTTTAAACTCAGTTATTTTGTTTATTTTTCAAGCAACTAGTCTTTTCAAATTAGTAAAGTAATAATATACTGACTTTTTTTTATGCAAAATTCTATAGCCCACCCTGTTAAGAGGAGAGGAATTTGGAGAGTGTTCCAAGGTTGAAAGTCATTTTACTTAGAAAAATTCTAAGCACAATAACTAGGATGTTCTAAAAAAACTAACAAATAAGTATAGATTTTAAAATTTGTAATAAATAGATATATATTTCAAAAGTTCAATGACATTGAGGGTTTCTAGATTAAGGTTTCTAGAGAAGAGATGAGGATGTATTAGGAATTTTTCTATTTCAGAGAGAAGAGGGTGGTTGACTCTCAAGTTTTTTCTCACTAAGAGCTTGACGACGAGCTACTAGAATGGGCGGTGATGAGTTAGGACTTGACCCCTGCAGGGGGCATATTCCCGACTGATGATGAGTTCAAAAAGAAGGGTTTTGGTTGGTAATGGGGGAGGTTTGTCTGGTGCTGGGCTCTGTGTGGGTTTGAGAATGGTTGGTCCGAGACAACGATATTTGGTAGTGGGGTATTTTGTTCTATAATACTCGGGAGACCAAACTTGGCCGGTAAAAGAAAACATTTTTTTCTATATGGGGTTAGGCAATGGATTATCAATGACTCCAAAATGTCTTTTGTGCCCTTAGTGTCTAGTATCCTGGAACACATGGGTTCCCCACCTAATACCGGTGACTTACCGACCATTACCTTTGAAACACCGGTATTAGGTGGGGAACCCATGTGTTCCAGGATACTAGACACTAACCAAAATAGCCTTGATACAAATATTGATTTGGAAGGTTCAAAGGGAGGATGGGCTAGAAGAAAACATAATTTTGGCAAGAAGGCCAAAGCAAAAATATTATTGAAGACTACAAAGCGTTGGAGAATCCCATATACATGACTGTTGTGATGGATATTCATATGGACCAGACAGCATGCCTAACTTCGAGGACTCTAGTGGGTAGACTAGAAAACACCTCCTTTAATCGAAAGGAGTTTGTGGATTGGATTTGGGAAAATTGGAAGTTGATTGTGGATTATTTCCCTAATTTAAACATATTGGTTAATGATTGGTATTGTTTCCACTTCTTGTCGATGGGAGCGGCAGAAAAAATACTAGTATGGTCATGGGTGATAGCAACTCTTTTGTAATTAGCAAATGGCATGGGGCCTTCAATCCACTAAAGGACTATGTGGTCCATAGACACTTATGGTGTCCATTACTGGGTTTTCCCCTACAACTCTGGTCTCATCCAGTGTTCAAAGACCTGGCTAATAGAATTGGATGTCTTATACATATGGATAAAGACATGCTCTATGGAGTGGATAAAAGAGATGTAGCCATTCTAATTGAAAAAAATGTGTCTAAAGGATTGTCAGTGGAGGTAGTGATCAGCAAAAACCCTTTTCATTGCAAGAAAAACCCTTTTCATTGTTTCCAGTGTAGAGAAATGGGGAATTTGAGGGAGAATTGTCCTAGTCTCAGAGGCTCATAAGACTTAGTTATTGGGACTCATGGGCAGAATACAAAGCATTTTCTAATGGATTTGGGGATTAGTGCAAAAGGTCGCCCATTCTCACAGTCCTTTCCTAATGCTTTGAATAGGACTATTGAGGGAGGGACAAGGATTTTGGACTGTATGGTGTCGTCCATACTAAGTAAGATCAATAACCCTCCTTCTTCTAGTTTAAATTTCCTCTCATTGAAAGAACTATAAATTACTATAACATGCATTCTATTATGGAATGAACCAGATGTTTTTTGGGTTGTGGATGGGAGTTTAGAAACCATGTCGGTAGGGAGTATCGAGACAATAGGAGGTTCTGATGGGTCCTTAGACCCGAATAATGATGTTGTGAGCCTGGGGGTGAGGGTGGGATTTTTCAGTCGTTAGGGAAACTTTCCACCCCCTCAGTAGGAATGTTTGTTATGGTAAGTCATTTTGGGGCCCTTAATATTTTGGAATCTCCATGCGAATGAGGGAGGGTCTCTTATGTTTTTCCTCTGACAGGTGTATCTTCAGATGGGAATTCAGGGCTAATTGAGTTCGAGGGTGGCCTTTTCTTTGCATGTGTTCTTTTGGGACCTAAGTTAGATTCCTTGAATAAGGAAACACTAAAATTGGAACCTTTAACAATCTTATTTTACACTCCTTCAAAGACTTAGGTTACCCCTATAAATTACATTAAGTTCCAAAATGTTACAATATGAAAAAAGAAGAATAGGAAGAACAAGAAAGGGATGCCTAACAGCAAGTTGGGGGGAATGGAATCCAAGAGAACACTTATGTCCCTCTCTCTTCTAGACTGAAAGAAGCGGTGACACAAACCTATCTCAAGTGTTTTTGGCCCCTTAGACAAAAGCATGCCAATGAGGTGGTGGACTGATGCTAATTCTATCCTTTATTGTTAGGGAGTGGGGGCGACAAGAAATTCAATGCCCTAAAGAGACTTTTTTAAACTTTTCACCCAAATCTAGTTATGATCCAAGAGACCATGTGTTCAGCTACTAAAGCATGTCAGTTGTTCTTAAAATTCTTCCCAGGCTAGGAATTCTCTGCTACATACGTGGATGGTCTGTATAGGGGGTTGTTGGTGATATGGAACCGAGGAGAGGCCAAATTAAAACCATATATCTCTATAACTAGTATTTTTCTAGAAGGTAGGTTTGGAGACCTGAATATGTTTACTAAATTGTTATGGCCCATACACTAACAAGCTATAGTTTTGGGAATTTGTGGGGAGGTGGAAGATTTTGAAGGACCCCCACTTGATAATGGGGGGGGACTAAATCTAGTTCTTGATGCTAGTAAGAGATGGGAATCAAATACTAAACAAGACCCATCATCAAGTTACTTTTTTCAATTTTTTCAGGAGAAGAACCTTATTTATGTGGTACCTATCTCGATTTCTCCGACTTGGAGGAATGGTTGTGTGGGAGAGGTTTCCATTACTAAAAGGATGGACTGATTTTTCATTACAGAAGATCTGGCAGAGGAAATTCCAAGATATTTTTCTTGGACTATAGGTTTCGTTATATCATACCATAATCCTATTATGCTACAACTAGACTTTGGCAAGAAGAAACAAAGATTCTCTTTTAAATTCAACTGGGTCTAGTTAGAGGAGGATGAGTTATGTTTCCTAATAGAAGACTTCTAGAAGACTAATAATCCTAAACTTGGGGAATCAACAAAGTTTGGTTTGGTTAATAAGCTAAACAACCTCAAATAGGTTGTGATTAAATGGGAAGGAGACAAATAGAGAAACTTGTAATGGGAACTCATGGTGATTGAAGAACACATATTAGACCTCTTCAGGAAAAGCAATTCAAAGGTATATACTTTACAGGAAAAATATTGCATCCATTCCTTGGAGGATAAAAAGAGAAGAATTTTAAAGATTGAATTTGAAACCTGGTGCCTAAAGAGCAGGGTGATTTGGTTAAGGTAGGGGGACTGTAATAAAAAATCTTTCACAAATTTGCAAGTCACTAGAGGATGGTGAATTCCATTTCGGGTTTGAAAATTTTAGGTGGTCTGATTATTAAATCTCAAGATGAGTTGGAAAAAGAGGCATTTGAGCACTTTGAACTTTATTTTAAAAATATGGGTTCAAATAATATAAACTCTCATCTGGAGGTACTCCCGCATTATCCCAAATTCTTCTCATAGGGGGGAGGCACACATGTGGTAAGAGAAGTCTCTTTGTTTAAGATTGAATCAATTCTGAAAAAGATGGCTAAGGATAAGAGTCTAGGATTGGATGACTAGACAGTGGAATTCTTCCTCAAAATATTCGAGTTAGTAGGTAAGAATCTCTTAGCGGTCGTGGAGGAATAGTGAACAAAAGGGTATTTTTTGGGATCCTTAAATTATATGTTTGTTACTCTCATTCCCAAGAGTTCTAATCCAGAAATATTTCATGATTTCTTTCCTATATCCTTGAGCAGTTTGATTTATAAAAAAATTTACTAAGATTATCTCAAACATAATCAAACCAATTCTCCCTAAGTGTATCTCATTTGTCCAATTGAAAAATCATAGATGCTATAGGGATTGCTCAAGAGAGCCTCCACTCTATAAAAGCCAAGAAATTGAAGGCATTGATTTTCAAGATGGACCTCATAAAATACTATGACTATGTGGATTGGATTTTTTTAAGATTAATACTACTACAAGTGGGGCTTCCACTAAAGTGTACTGAGTGGATTATGGCATGCATATCCTTAGCCAGTTTTGTGGTGTTGGTAAATGGGGTCCCCGCAAAATTCTTCAAAATATCTCAGGGTCTCCAACAAGGGTTCCCACTATCCCCCTTAATTTTTCTTTTCATTATTGAGGATCTAAGCTGAATGATTTCTCATGCAAAACAAATACATTAGATTAAGGGGATAAAGGTATCAATTAAACATAATGCTTCCCACCTCTTTTTCATGTATGATGTGTTACTTTTTGGTGAAGAGACAAAGGAAGAATGGGAGTCCTACCATGCTATTCCTGAAGTTTTTTGTAAAGCCTCAAGGATGGAGATGAGTATTGAAAAATCTGTTTTTTTACCAAAATGAGTTGGTCAAACATGAGCTCAAACAGATTCAGGAATTATTCCCTTACATGTGGATCCTATGGATAAAGGCATCAAATACTTTGTATACTTACTAAATCCAAATGGCTACCTAGTAAAAGAATGGCAATGATTGCTTCGCAAAGTTGACAACATAGTCATATGTTGGTGTTACAAAGGGCTTACTCTGGTGGGAGGGTGATACTTGTGAAATATGTTCTCGAAATAACCTTGGTTTATTGGATGGTGATGGAAAATATCCCCCTATCTATTCGAGATAATATCATAAGGAAAATGATGAATTACATGTGGGATGGGCAATCTGATGGAGGCAAATTCCACCTAGTTGGATAGGGGAAAATATGCTTGCCCAAATAAATGGGCAGGTGAGGAATAAAAAATATCAAGTGATTATGTCATGCCTTGATCCTAAAAACGTTATGGTGTGATCTCTCTGGAATTGGGCTATGGAGTGACATTTTTAGAGCCAAATACTTACGAAACAAGTCAGTGGAAGCTTATGTGAGAAGGGAATATAAACAGGTAGCACACAGTTCTGTTAGTTGGCAAAGTGTTACAGAGTCTTTTCAGTGGATTTGGAACTAGCTTTCATGGAATACTGGTGATGGATCCAAAGCGATCTTAGGGGTAGACCCCTTTGTTAAGGGTGAAAACATATATAAATTATAATTTAACCTAACCTCTCAACTTATTGCGATGGGTTCTATCAATCTTGCACATATCAGGAACAATCTTACTTAGTCCTCTAAAAATTATTGGTTAAATGCAACTGACTAGGGTCTTTCGGGTGAGTTAGTCATTGAATGGGACACTTTTACCGCATGTTTAAGACATATGAGCATTAGACTGGCTCCAAAATCTGATGCACTTGTCTGGGCATGGAACAATTGTATAGGGATGGTCATGGAAAAGAATGCATACTATGCAATTGTCTCTGAAAAATATTTTTGATATCTCTCATAGATGGTATTACAAGTTATGGAATTGAGAGGCACCAATGAAAATCAAGTGCTTTGGTTTCTCTAGACCAAACTGTTGTGTATTATGCATGAATGGGGAAGAGAATATAAATCATCTTTTTGGTCATTTTTCAGATCATGTGGAAAAATACTATCCATGTTTTAGGGGTCACTTTCAAATGGAATTTACAGGCACTTGAAATTAATGCTTGGCCTTGGAATACTATCTTCCCAAAGTGGAGGACCTTGACTTTTTTTGTTATGTGGGGGGTTTGGAAGGCCCTCATTGGGCTCATTTTTTAAAACATTAAAAGATAGTGTGTTGTTGTTTCTTGGTTTGTGATGAAAATTTTTGGTGAGTAATGTAATCCATGTGCTTGTACTGGGATCCAGAACCTGAGAATCAATGGTGTGGAAGATAACTTTCCAAGTGGACTCTTTGATTGTGTTTCCAACAAAGTTGTATGTGGGTAGGGCCGAGGGGGGGGGGTTCTTAGGCTGGAAAACGAACAGTGTTTCATGTTGAAGTTAGGATGTGGTACGAAATCAAATACGACGGATGAATTGCCAACTCTATGGTGTCTCTTAACTTTTGTAGTATCTATCCAAATCTGCAGCATCCATGTATAGGGCGACTCAAAAGTGATTATAGATTGGGTCAATGGCAACTCATCCCTGAAGATTTTACTATTAGAACATTGGTGTACGGGTGTCAGAAGCCTTGTGGAATGCTTTGAAAGCTTCTCCATTAAACATATCCACAGACAATTCAACACACAGACATATGCTTTGTCCAAGTAAGCATTGGAAGTCCCAGAAGGAACAATTATTTTTGAAGAATATAAAGCTGACAGAGCTTGTAATACATGCTCTTATCAACGGTGTTAATCTTCCTGTTAGGGCCTCTTGAGCAGTAAGAATGGCAATCAGTATTAGTTATTGTTTCTAGTGCTTATAAGATTATATAAGTTGAGGGAAAGACTCTTTTTTATGATAGTTACTAATTTTATTTAAAACTTTAAAAACAAAAAATTAGGTTAAACAAGATATTATTAGATGTACAACTTTGATTTTCACATTAAACATTAAATAACAAGTTGTACTCTTTTTTCCCTACTTCAAAAAAAAGTCACAATAACATTATGATTATTTAATTATAACTTCAAAAAAACACAAAAACATTGTACATTGCGCGCCTTCTTGTGCAGCATTTAGAGCTTGGTCGTTTTCTGTAAGGAAGTCAGTGGAGTAAATTGCTCATTATGACCAATGGAGGGCTGTCACGAAGGGAGAAGAGTATGAGGATGGTTGGAAGGAGCAGCCAAAGGGAACTGTTTATTTAGCTTACCGAGATGGAACATAGTAGTGCTTGAGGCACATAGTCCACTTAACTATAAGGAACACTGCATAGGTCCGGGGGTATAAATAAAGTTTGCCACTTTGCTTGTTGTGTCCCACGCCCACTTACGTATTATTTGAGTGAGCACGCTAAGGGGGGGCCAAATCCTACTATTGCTATTACTGTGCTTCTGCCCCCGTTATGATTATTTAATAATAATAAGTTATAGTTTGAAATTATAGTTTAAAATTTGAGTTTTTTGGTTTTAAAAAAAAAACTTTCTAAATTCTTTTGTTTTACTCATTAATCACATCACAATTTTTCTTGAAAAAATCTCTACTAAATTCTTTTGTTTTACCCATTAATCACATCACAACTTCTCAAGAGTATTTATCTTCTCAAAAAAACCCTAATTTTTCTCAATACTTTCAAGAATATTTATCTTCTCAAGAAAACCTTAATTTTAAAGTGATTTAAATAACTACTACACCATGTATACAACATCCTTGGTTTCCCAAAGTTTTAATATGAAAAAAATCCCCTTTCGATTATGTGTTTGTACTCATCCAGACATGCATAGACATCACAACTTCTCTATGGTTTTCAAGAATATTTATCTTCTCGAAAAAGAACCCTAACTCATCGCTCAAAATTATCATCTCAAGAAAAGAATTACACCGACACCACTAAAAATAAATTTGCAAAAAGTGGAGTGAAAAGAGTTACAACTGGACTCAACCCACGTAAAAGAAAATCATAAAGGAGAATTGTTTGAAATTAATGGCATAACATTAATCACCTTGACAATTTAAAAAAAAATACTAATTTTTATTATTTTGAATTTGGTTATTTGATGCCATCACCGACAAACCAAAACCAAACAAATAGTGTCAAAGTATTAGTCTTTAAAAAAAAAATATTATAACTCCATAATGAATTGATGGGTGTGATAAATTTAAAAAATCAGATAAAATTTGTCTAAAATAAGTTGAGAGCAACTTTATCTCTACATCCAAAAATATTTATGAGAATAAATTGACAACTGCTTTATATCAAATAATAAAAATTATCAAAAATATTTATGAGAATGAATTGAAAACTACTTTTTCTTCTAGGGGAAAATATTAGTTTCTTGTTATTTCATTGAAATCAAAGGTAATATGGTTTCAACTTCAGCTATTGCTGAGCATATGGAGAAGATAAAACTATGTTCATCACCAATAAACTACAACTTCAGATATTGCTAAGCACATGGAGAAGATATGATTTGACAGCTACTTTATATCATCTAATAAAAACTATCAAAATCAAGAAGACTAAATTGAGAACTACTTTATCTCAAATAATAAAAACTATTAAAATTAAGAAGACATTCATTATTAAAGAGGACATGTACATGGGCCCTACCATTTAAAGCAATATTTTTAAATATATTTATTTTCAACAAATTTGTTTGTAATGGAGGTTTATTTTTGTGGTAAATAAATGATTGGTGGTTTGAACAAGTGCATCATGGATGGTACTCATATCTTAGTTAATTAAGAGTATAAATGCATTTTATTTCTAAATTGTTAAGTACTAAAAAAATTGAAATGTAAATTTCTCAATGCTTAAGGGATCTCAAGTTAAGATGGATTTACGTTGGTGCGATATATGGATGTGTGTTTGTGTATGTGTGTGTATGCAATATATCATATAGATTTGAGTTATATTTGAGAAAGTGATCCATCTCTTGTAAATTGGTATCAAAGCCATTAGAAAGTTGTAAGTGATATTGATGAAAGAAAATAATTTTCCTATCGTCAAGGTACATTCGAGGATGTTTGAAAGCCACTTAGAGCCAATGATCGAGATGTGAAGTTGTGTTTAAGTCCACATCCACTGCCTTGTTATAGGTGCAATTCTCTATTTAATAAAGTTTTGCATTTATAGCTAGCATAATGGATAGGTGACCCTATATATCTAGTGACCCTTATAATATTGATTTATCTCAATGGATCATTCCCTCTAGTAAAGAAAAGAAATAATCGTCACATAAGAAAAAGAACCATCGAATATCCTATGAGTTTTATGGTCATGTTTTAATTGTGCAATAATTTTAGCAAGACCCAAATTGAACTATGCCTCATGTCCCTGCTAATAAGATTTACAATTTGCATATTCTTCAATTTCATGATTCAAGTTGTGTTCATTATATCTCTATGAATAGTGCCCTTCCCCTGCATAAAATTATTTACCAATGTCCATTACTCTATGTTTAAGATATAGAGTGGGGATTAGAACATGGATATTCCTATGTCTTTCTAGGACTTATCCAATTTGGTATGAATCCATTAGTGGATTTGGGTTTGAATGTTTCTATCCTCTATTGTGTAATATATTCCGGTCATAAAAAATAAAAATAAATGCTCTCACAGGAGGATTTGAAGCTCCTTTACATAATGGATTTGTTTGGTCATCGATAGTGCCTCTCTTTGTTGTTTCTCCCATCCTCATATTTATTCCTTACTACAAGCATATATACCATTGGTTTGTTTAATATGGCCCCCAATAGTCAGCCTTCCCAATTGCACACCACTACCAATTTGTCAATACAATAACTCCTCGTTTACATCCTAAACTTCATAATCGCTCCATAACCATAAGTGTGGTGGTTGGTCCTCGTAACACCTTCGATATTGTCATTGATTTTACTTGTAATACCCCTAATTTTTCCTTGGAATGTATAATAAAAATGATGTAAATGATGTAATTGTGCTAGTAGGGATTCCTAGTGTAGAGCTCAAGGACAAGGCTTGACTAGTGAATAGCTAGGCATGTATGATGTAAATATTTTGTTTGGACTTTGTGTTTGTCTTAGCATTCCAATTCAAAATGTATGTAAATATTGTGTGCATAAATAATAAAATGGTCCAAGAATGGTTGTGTAAAGAGAACCAAAGGGGCTATGATTCCACCAAAGGGGAAGAGGAAAGGGGGACCATGGGAGACCAAACCCTTGCTTCGAAGTGTCAACTTTAAAACTCACCCAAATTATGTCATGTGCCTTGAATAAGCCAATTATATCCTTTTCTGATTATTTTCCAATCATTGAATGCATGTGTGGGGTTGGTGGAAAAAGTCACCTCATGCAGTTATTGAAGCATGGGACTAACTAAACTTTTGTGACAGTTCTGTCAACTGCTAGAACTCAATCTACATCTACTAGGAGTCCTTTCTTCTACTGTCAGAAGTTATGTCAGTTGTCTTGTCACCATATCTCTTATCCCTTAGAGTCAACTCTCATTCTCACACACTCTCATGTAGATCTACACTGTACATAGCTCTACATTGTTGTTCATGACTGTGTATAACCCAGGAAATTCGAATATAGGGACATGTCTGCTAATTTGGAAGGGAAATCAATGGTTGTAGACAAGCAAAAGAGGTTGGGCAAGCTAGGGAACCTTTCCCATTGAATCCATTTGCTCGTAGATGCTTGACAAGCCATGAATTGAGGTTGCAGGTGGTTCCCCAACAACATTTAGCACGTTAGTCTTCTTCTATGCACACACTGGAAACACTCAGCAAGATAGATTGCATAAGAGAGTCGGGGATCAGTGAAAGGGATGCATGAGCCAAGAAAGGTGTTGTGTGGGGAAGCTATTATGGAAGCCAAGGCTGTGAGAGATGAGTGAGATCCATGTAGAGCTCTATATGAGCATTTGGATAAGCATAGAGAGAAGATCGGGTTGTGGGATGAGAGAGAGAAACATGTAGGTGTTTCCTTCACCCTGGTGGCCCCATATCCTAGCTTGGGGGTGGCCTCTCGGCAAAAAGAGTATATGTTGGAAAGAGTGCCTTTGGTTGGGTGGAAAATCGCTCTGACACAACCAAATGCTTAGATCTGCATTGTTTAAAGATCGTTATTATCTTGTATTTGATTATGCGATGTTTTTAATTGATGCTTCTAATGACAATGCTCGTAAATGCATGCTAGATGCGTGTGGATCGATTGTATTTCTGTGTGTATGTTTGTTTATGTTTTTCACACATATTTATTTGTTATGAATTCGTAACATTACCATGGGGGGGAATTTGGAAGCCTGAATCCGTGCAATGTACCCTCTCAATGGTCAGATCAGGTGAGGGGGAGAATACATAGTGGTATCAAGGCCTCTAGTTGCAATATCGAAGTTGTATGGGACAACAATCCATATTTACACGCATAAATTAGAAATGGTTCTGGAAAAATCGAGTTCTGTTAAGTGACAAACAAATGGGTTAGAAGTAATTTTGTGTTAAGTTCGTATTATCCTCATTATTACTTAATTAAAATTATGTGTAAATACAAAATTTGGAAAATTTTAGTTGGGCCCCACTAGTGCTAGGTGGCAGGATGACATGGAGGAGCCACATGGGAAAGATGTATGATGTGGAGGGTCTATGTGGGCAAAGAGTGTAATGTTGACCCACCACATTATATCTGCATGCAGGTGATCACCTGTGGCAGAGTGTGAAGGCGGATGAGATCTGGTCATTGGGCAGTTATGGAGATCGACGACTCACTGTTCTTCAGGCCCAAGAAGATGTGCAGAGGTTAAATCATCAATGTGACCCTGAATGGAAACTTCCCCATCCATGTGTCAATTGTTGTTTTGTTCAGGCTCACAAAAGTAGGTTTGGGAAACCACCTTCTTGAGAGCATGAAACCACCGTTGGGTCCGACAAGCAGTGATGTGACGTGGGGTCCAGATCTGACACGAAGAGGTGTCATGAGTGAAGGGGTCTATAGCAGTCATGTCAGTCTAGGTGGATCATGCAGTACTATCAAGAATAATGGGACCCTCATTATTCATGTCAGTCATGGAAGATCACGAGGATCAAATTGACAGTTGATATGGCTTCAAGCCCATGAAGATACACAAAAGATAATTGATTGGAATGAGCCTGAGATGGAAACCACCTTGTGACATGTCACCCTCTCATGCACTCTGGATCATAAAAGAAGTTTTTGGAAACCACTTCTTGTGGAGCCTGAAATCACTTATGCTTGATAAGTGGTAAGGTGTTATGGGTAGAATTTGAAGGGTGTGGTCCAAGGTAAAAAGTTGCAGTTTCCACTTCCAAATTTTGGGTGTCAGGACTCAAACAATGGTGTTGAACTTATGCGCCAGATTGCATAAATGGAAATATTTACCAAAAAAAACAAGGTCATAAGGGGGCAATCCTTCTTTACCCCCATTTTTGTTTAGATCTATAAAGTTAGATCTCGAGTTCAATTGCGGTTGTTGGAACAATATAAAATGGGGCATATTTGTGCATAGTTAGATTATGAATGGTATGATTTAGACATTCTTGTAATTTGACATAAATTGACACTATGTTTTTTTCCCATAATGCATGAAAAATCATTATATATTTTTATGAGAATATACTGCACCTAACAAATGTGTTTATGAACACTTCTATAGATTCAGAATCATCAGAGAGATAGTTAAGGTTCAACATTTAGTCTAGGGCAATTGGGAAATATTTGTTCTCGGTTGGGTCACGAAGATAATCATCATGAATGATGCCTAGGATCCCAATGAGTTTGAGATAGATGCAATGGGAGAGAATATACAGGTTGAGAATGCAGAGACAAAATCAAATGGTAGAAGAAACCAAATGACTCCCCCAAACATTGTTGAAACTATGAGGAGTCTAAGGGTGGAACTACAAAGTTGTAGAGAAGACAATGACATGCTACTCAGAACTCAAGAAGAATGGAATCAACTGAATCCAACTATGATTCAAAGTTTGACATACATTCAAAGGAATATTAACCATGGGAAAAATTCAGAAAATCAAGGAAATAGTGGGAGTATCTCAAGGAGGCATTCCACAAGAGGTCCCATAATTCAAGAAGGATTTCTAGAGAGAGAGCAGATACTCCCAAAATATATCCTAGTGAATCATCTAACTCTAAGGACTCCATTGAAGGTTCAAGATCTCCATATCATAGGAATAAGAGGAATAGGTTTTTCAACCATATCTCTCATGGAGAATTTAAGAAGGCGAAACCTCCTACATTTGGTGGTGAAGTAAAATATGTTCAATGAGGCTTGGCTTCTTGGGGTGAGCAAGTATTTCCAATTCTAAGACTACTATGGATGAAGGTAAGAGTGTCCATATTCAATCTGAATGGAAGAGCATCCATATTCAATCTGAATGTAAGTCCATCCATATGGTGGGACCACCTTCGACAAGTAAAGAGGATAAATGAAAGAAAGATTGTGTGGAAGCAGTTTAATAAGTACTTCAAGGAAAAGAACCTATACAATAGGTACTATGATGGAAAAAACAAGGAATTCCATGACCTAAAATTGGGACAAATGACTATGGAATAATATGCAAATAAATTCTTGGAGTTGTTGAGATATGTCAAGTACATCAGGGATGACAAAGTCAAAATTCAGTGGTTTCTAAGCTCACTGCCCCAGTCCTATAAAGACATAATTGAGTTTGATGAGCCTCGAACTCTAGATGACGCCATAAGAAAGGCCAAGTATTGTTGTGACCAAATCAAAAACAAACCATAATTCTATAAGGTGTGGAATCACAAGAAAAATGAGAAGTTTGACCAAAGGAAGAATGGGTTCAAGCCTCCTCAATTCAAAAATCAGTTAAGGCAGCCACCAGAGGGCGTGACTAAACAAGCCAGAATGATGGGAGACAAACCAAGAGAGAAAAGAGAGCCACTTCAATATTGGGGATGTGGGGAGGACCATATGATTAAGAATTTTCCACATCAAAATGGGAGTACAAAGCAAGTTCACAACATCCAAGGAGCTAAAATTGTGGGTCAAGTGGTAAGGACTATCGCTAGAATCTATGTAGCACTAGAAGACCGCCATGCGGACAACCAGTCAACTATGGTTGAAATTGAAGGTAATATTGCTAAGCAATCCATTTCTATTTTGATTGACCCTGGATCTACTCACAATTAAATTACTCCTAAAATTGTTGAGATTTTTGCTTTTAAGAAATTAAAGGATAGTAAATCACGGTTAGTCCAACTAGCCAAGGGAACTAAGAGGAAGGTTAGTGAAATGGTGGAGAAATGTCCATTGGAAATGGGTGGACTATCCACTTGTGAAAATATGAACATTTTGCCACTTGGTTCCTATGATATTCTCATTGGAATGGACTGGTTGGAAGCACATAGAGTCAAACTTGACAATTACAAAAAAAAAATTGAATGCATTGATGAAGAAGGAAACCCAAGGGTTGTCAAGGGAATCCCAAGAAAAATTTAAGTTAGGAAGATTTTAGCCATGTAGTTGAAGAAATTAAGTAAGAAGGTTACCAATTATATGCATCCCATGTTTTGGAGAAAATGGAAAATGAAATTTCCAAGTTGGAAGACTATCATGTGCTACAAGAATTCAAGGATGTGTTTCCCAATAAAGTTCCAGAACTTCCTCCAAAGAGGGACATCGATTTTACAATTGATCTTGTGCCAGGAGTTGCACCAATGTCCAAGGCACCTTACAAGATGAGTACACCGAAATTATTAGAGCTGAAAATGTAATTACAAGAATTAATGGAAAATAAGTACATTAGTCCAAGTGTGTCTCCATGGGGAGAACCCATTCTATTTGTGAAGAAGAAATATGGGACACTTAGGTTATGTATTACTTACATGCAACTGAATAAATTTATTGTAAAGAACAAATACCCATCGCCTCGAATTGATGACCCTTTTTATCAAGTGAGAGGGGCAAAGTTATTCTCAAAGATTGACTTGAGTTTCGGTTACCATTAGGTGAGAATCAAGGAAGAAGATATTCATAAGACATCCTTTAGAACAAGGTATGGAAACTATGAGTTTATAGTGGTTCAACTTGTTCTCACCAATGCACAAGCTACATTCATGTGTCTCATGAATAGTGTTTTTAGCAGGTATTTGGACAAGTTTGTTCTTGTATTTCTAGATAACATTCTTATTTACTCCAAGAATGAAGAAGAGCATGAAGAACACTTAACAATGGCTTTGAAATTGCTAAGAGCGCATAAGTCGTATGCAAATATAATAAGCAAATGTGACTTTTGTAAAAATAAAATTCATTATTTGGGTCACATTATTTCAGAGGAAGGAATATAAGTTGATCTCGAGAAGATTGAAGCCATCATGAATTGGCCAACTCCAAGGAATGTGACAGGCGTGAGGCCTTTTATATGGGTCTTGCTGGTTACTGCAGGAGGTTCATTGAAGGATTCTCCAAAGTTGCTCACCCAAACACTTCTTTCCAAAAGAATGGAATAAAGTTTGAACATACACCGAAATGTGAAGAAAAATTCTAGCTGCTGAAGAGGCTTCTCACAAGTGCTCCAATTTTGAAAATTACAAACCCAGAAAAAGATTGTATGGTGTGTACAAATGCATGCAATCAGGGACTTGGAGGAGTTCTTATGCAATATGACCATGTGGTATGCTATGAATCAAGCAAGTTGAGAGAGAATGAGAAGAATTATGCTACCCATGATTTAGAGCTTGCAGCCATAGTGCACACTTTGAAAATGTGAAGGCACTATTTAATGGGCATAAAATTTTAGCTAAGCACAAACCACTGTGGTCTGAAATATTTGTTTGAGCAACCAACATTAAATGCTAGGAAAGCTAGGAGGATGGAATTTTTGTGTGAATTTTATTTTGAAATCAAACACATAAAATTTAAGGAAAATAAAGTGGCTAATGCACATAGCAAAAAAGTACATTCATTGCATGTGGCAGCCATTAGTACCTGCCAATCAGATTTCAGGAAAATTGATTGTTAACTATGTTGCTGGAGATGAAATGTATGTCCAAATAAAAGACAAAATACAACATAGAATATAGAAAAGAGGTGTGAAGGTTACCATTTGGAAGGTGATGGACTTCTTGTTTACAAAACAAAATTTATATCCCAAATGTGGCAAACTTGAGAATAATTGTTATGGATGGAATCCATAAAATTCCATATTTCGATCACCCAAGATACCAAAAAATGGTTGCTACAGTGAGGAAGCAATATTTTTGTCCAGGAATGAAGAAATACATTACTGAGTACATTTGTAAGTGTATGAAATGTCAACAAGTGAACATTGAACATCAACACCTAGCAAGTTTGTAACGGCCTTTGCCAATTCTGGAATTGAAATGGGGTGTGGTTTCCATGGATTTTATTACAGGTTTACCAATGAGTGTTAGGCAGCATGTATCCATCATGGTTGTGGTGGATAAATTATCAAAGGGAACACATTTTATACCAAGTATCCAATACCATCATAATGTTCATCAAATTCCCTAAGACAATATAACATGTTCAACGTTTTCTTAATTTATGTGGACATTATTAAACCAAGCCATTGCTTCCTCCTTGTAACATTACTTGAATCGTCAATGTTGTTTTTCTGAATTTTTACTTACAAGAACAAGCCATGATTTAAGACAAGCAAACTATGAATACAAGTTATATCCTATAATAACAATATTAGTAGATATACCTCTCAAAGTGGTGATGTAGATTGCATACATACATGGATCATGGCCTCCAAAGTTGCCAACTTATGTTGTTGTTGCATTTAATACCCACATTGGCACCAATGGGACCAAACGCAACCAAAGAATGGACCAATCCCACCCTTGAAATGACATAACACAAAACTGATCCCCCTAACAATGTGTGGACATTAACTGTACATAAATCCTAGAGACTAACATTAACAAGGTCAAACATTAACATTGGAAACACTAAACAGTAAGGTTGACCTTCATGAAAATTTCACACACCATATATATGTCAAGAATGTGAATCACACCACCATTGTTATTTAAACGTTATACAAAATGAAAGATACTACATGTCTCACTCCCGAAGAAAAAAAAAAGATATGAGTCTATATTATTTATCTCTTGCAAAAACAAAATTTAGAGCAACAATGTCCACTCCCTAACTACCATTTCTTTTTTCAACATGGAAGGGATCGTAGGTGTGGCTTCTTCTATGTTACAAACATACATCTATACACAAAAAGTTTGAATCATAAATATTGTCAAAAAGATGTGAGTGATTCCAACAATTTTTTTAAAATAACACACATACATGCAATTAATATCACATAATACTTGAACACAAAAGTATGAAGTTAATATTTTGACAAGTTTAACTTTATTTTTATGAAATACTTTCTCATCTCTCACAAAAAAAATTTGCATAAAGTTATAGTTCCACTGAATTGATAAGAACTTTGACTAATATTTTATCTTTAAAAGTTTTAGAACATTCTAAGATGACTAAAGTTATATAGTTTTTAAAAATAAATAATTCAAAGTAAAATTTTACCTTGTTAAAAAAAACCATATACTTAATAACTCACTTTTAATATATATATAATTTTTATGTTTTAAAACTATATACTTAGTAACTCATTTTATATATATATATATATCTATATATATTGTGAGAAAAAATTATCTATTTAGTAACTCACTTTCATATATATATAATTTTTATGAGAAAAAATATTGTTCATAATTAAATTCATTTATAAAAACAAATATAACTTTAATTTTTAAAAATTAAAAAATAAAATAAAATATCCTCAAAGAATTTATTTATTATAAGGAGAGATTTGAAAGTGATTGGCGTGACTTTAACAACCTTAAAACCTGACCTCTTTGTTTCATTGGTTAGTTTTATGAGAGGGTTCATGATGGAGCTCTGCTAGGGTTTCATAATGGAGCTCCCCTTGGTTCCGAACCTGAGACTGGACTCTGGTTTTGGCCGCGTTTGGTTGGTTACACTTGGGGCTTCCAGCTATTCTATGGACTGAAGCTGGGCATTGGGTCATGGGGGTTCACTAGCCTAGTATGTCGGGTTTCCTTTCTGTTTTGTCAGTGTGCGTTGTCTTGGTACTCGGTTGGCCGTTTGTGGTCCTCTTGCAGGAA
Source organism: Pseudotsuga menziesii (assembly GCA_001517045.1). Taxonomy (NCBI): domain Eukaryota; kingdom Viridiplantae; phylum Streptophyta; class Pinopsida; order Pinales; family Pinaceae; genus Pseudotsuga; species Pseudotsuga menziesii. Next base: position 219,377 of record LPNX010055449.1, read on the forward strand.
GTTGGGGTTTTTTAATCATTCCCGTGACAACAGGGGATTTTTCGCGGTGGGTTTTTGTCCTCTGACTCTTCTGATCTTTGGACAACGAGCTTTGCATGGAATCTTTCCTTTGAACCTGTTCGAGTTTTGATATCTTGTTGGAATGTGGGCATTGAGTGCGACATTGGCTTGGATTCCACTGATGCGAACCGATCCTGGTCTTGAACCCTTGGATGTGGATGGATCTGGCGGACACTCACATGGGTTGACTACCACGCTGTGTTTTTTTATTGATTTCGGGCTTCCCTGCACTTACCAGGTATTGTTCCAACATTTGTTGTTTTTTATTATTGGTCTTTGTTTGGGGTTTGGTTAACCTGACCACTAGGGTTTATTGGACAGTTTGTCTACCACCCCACATGGAGTTCACCCTCACTCCTGAGGGTTAGTACCAACCATGAATAAAAAGTGGGAAGGTCTTGTTGTTTCTGTCTGTTGGCAGTATTTTTATTTTCTCTTGATTTAGTTGTCAAGTACCTGTCTGTATCCGATGTTGAACTGCTTGGGGGTAGCTCTATCTATCATGCCGCTTCTCTGATTCGGTATTTCTTTTTTTTTTCTGTGGTTATTTCTCGGGCTCTGTGTATAGGGATTTTCCTTTTGAACCCTTCTAGGTGGGGCTTTTGTACTGGCTTGACGAGCCGTCATCCCTGGTTGTCTGTTTGAGGTTTTTTTTTACTGGGTTCTTTGACCTATTATTATATTTGGCTGGTGGTGATTGCTCATTGCGGGTATGTTTTTTTGGTTTTGGTAAGGAATTTCCTGTCACCGGTTGATATCGGGTGATCTGTAAGTGGTACTTCTCATTATCTGGGTTTGGCAAGAATTAGGGTTTACTTGTGGTGGTTCCTTGGTGGGGTGGACTATGGGCCAGTAACTGGGCACTGTTGGTGGCCTTATGTCATCCGGTGACGTACACAATGCCCAATCTTTGGGTAGTGGTGGCCCAAAACTGGTTCCGTCGCAATTTCATAACCATGCTCGCCGAAAAGCAAAGGCTCTTAGGGCTCTGGATGCAAAGCATCACTTTTTCCTTGGTCACGATGTCTATATTGATAAGGTGGAGTCTCTCTGTCAACGTGCTCTCATTGGTAGGCTCGAGTACTGCTCATTGTCTTGGGAGGATTGGGTGGAATGGACATCTGTCCACTGGAAGCCTATTATTCACTATGTTCCCTCTATCAACTTACTTTCTAACAATTGGGTGGTCATCATTTTCATTGAAGCCATTGATGCCTCCTGTATACTTGAGAACCTTTGGAATGTATCAAAGGGATCTTTGTTCCTTAGCCATTAGCACTCTGGCTTTGATCCCCTGACTGAAAAGGTTACCATTCTTCATCTCTGGGTCATCCTTCCAGCTTTTCCCTTCCCCTTATGGAGTAAGGATATTCTGACTAGCCTGGAAAATTCTCTTGGTCGGTTTGTTTCCCTTGAAAAGGAATTTCACTTACAATTTGATAAACGTACTGCTAAGGTACTTGTAGAACTTGACATTTCTAGGGGCCTTATTCCTGAAGTGGATATTGTTTGTGGTAGCCTTGTCATTTCACAAAATATTGACTATTTGCACGTGCCCTTCAGATGTAACTTCTGTCACGAAAATGGTCACCTTCGTAACGCTTGCTCTCTCCTCCGTACTGAGTGTCCTGTAAAGTGGGGGTATGATTTAAGCCCAATACGGGTTTCTCCCTTACCTGATGTTCCTATACCTCCTGAGACATCCTTGTCAAATCTGACTGATACTAATTTTATCCCCTTGTCCCATGAATGGTCTCTCTAATAGTGATTTGATGTTATTTGATGATGAGGTATGTGCTCGCCTCTCTCCCCTTGTGGTTCTGGATTTAGCTCAGTCCATAACAGTACCCTCTCCCTCCTCTTGGTCACTCGATCACGCTACTGATGGACCTCCCCCTTACACCTTGGAGCACTTCCCTTCTCTCCTTTCTCCTCTTCATCCCAGCAGCCTCTCTTACCTGGGGATCCTTCCCCTTCTCCCTCTTTACCCTCCATCCCCAGAGAGGCCCCCTCCTTTCAAAACCCCTCCCTTTTAAACTCTCTCTCTATATTTACTTATAAGGACCCTATTTTCCCTTCTACCCTCCCCCTGGACTCGATTCAATTTAAAAATGTTAGTATTTGCAAGGCTAAGAAACCTCCTCGAGGTGATCCTAGGACCACAGGCCTGTATATCCCTCTCTCTACCCAATTAAAGGCTGCTGTGAGGCTCTCTGGTAACTCACCCTCTTCCCCTCAGGCACTTAGAGCAAGATTACCTGATGAGAATGGTTCCCCATGAAGATTCTTTCCATGAATATCTGTGGTTTCGGTGGGTGTACCAAACAAAAATCTCTCTCCTCTCTCCTTACTGATCTAAATCCTGATATGATCCTTATTCAAGAAACTATGTGTCCCTTTACCCAGGCTCTTTTGGTTTTTTCAAAATTTAAGCCAGGTTGTGAATTCTATGCTACTGATGCCTCTAGCATGTCAGGAGGTATATTGGCAGGTTGGCACCCTCTCCTGGTCAGATGCAAGGCTTTCTCTTCCTTTGTTGGGATCATCCTTGAGGCAAGTTTTAAAGGTTTTACGAAGATTCTCTCCATTTTCAACTGTTATGGTCCATATTCTCAAAGAACTGTGTTCTGGGACAAATTGATGGCGGATGGTCTACTGTATTTACCTAATTTACTCCTTGCTGGTGACCTTAACTTTACCATCTCCTCCTCGGAAATCTGGGGTTCCAAAGCCATATTGGACCCCTTAGCTTCCTATTTTGCTCAGCTCATTTCTAGTAACCACTTGATGGACCTCTCCTCGAATTGTCCGGGCCCTACCTGGAGGAATGATCGTGTGGGAGAGGCTGGTATCTGTAAAATATTGGAATACTTCTTACTGTCTGACCATCTTCTTCCTAGACTAGACTTTTACAGATCTTGGGTATCTCCCTCTGATGTTTTGGACCATTACCCTATTTTCTTTGAGTGGGGTCCCCGTCTGGACTCCCATTGTTATCCTTTTAAATTTAATAGATCTTGGCTCCTTGAAGATGATTTTGTCCCCTTGTTTTCATCCTCTTAGAATTCTCTAGTGATCTCTGGACACTCAAACTCTCTGGAGGCTCTTGCTCATAAGCTTATTAGACTCAAAGGTGTTGTTAAAAATTGGGAAAGAAATAAAAAGGGTGGAAGAAAGCACTTATTATTGGAGATTGATACAGAAATTTCCGACATACTCCAATGGGACTCTGGAATCCTGTCAGTGGTCAGTTATTCTAGGCTATGTGATCTCCAGGTTGCCCAAAAAAAGATACTGGCACATGAGTTAACCACTCAAAGGCTTAAGAGTCGTGTCCTTTGGATTAAGAAGGGGATGCCAACACTAAGTTTTTTCATGCTTTTGCATCAGCTAGGAGGAACACAAAAGCCATTTGGTCTCTTAATAATATGAATGGCACTGTATTATCAGATGATGACTCTCTTAAGAGGTTGGGTAAAAATCACTTCAGTGATTTATTTATGGATGGCAAGGGTACTAATATTACAAACCAATTGGAAGTTATCAAGCTATTTCCTAAGTTGGTCCTAGATGAGGATGTTGACTGTTTTATCCAGCCCATTACGCTACTGGAGGTTGAATCTGTTCTTAAAGGATTTAAGAAAGATAAAAGTCCGAGACCGGATGTTTGGCCTGTCGAATTTTTCCTTTCCTTTTTTGACCTTATTGGGGGGGAATTGGTACTTGCTGCTGAACATGCCAGAACTGAAGGGTGTGTCCCTTGCTCTATCAACTCTACTTTTTTTACTCTTATCCCTAAATGTGATAAGCCATCCACCTTTGCAGATTTTCTCCCTATCTCTTTATACAACCTGGTATACAATATTATTTCTAAAAAAATTTGCTCTTTGTCTTAAACCCATACTTAACAGATCCATATCTTGCCAACAATATGGTTTTTTAAAGTACCGTCAAATTACCGAACCTATTGGTATTACCCAAGAAATATTGCACTCCATTAAAACTAGGAATGCCAGTGTCTTGGTACTTAAACTTGATCTTGTTAAAGCCTTTGATAGGGTAAACTAGGATTTCCTGAGACTTCTCCTATCACAGATTGGTATTCCACTCATGGGTGTTAATTGGATCATGGGTTGTGTAACCAACTCCTGTTTTGTTGTCCTTGTCAATGGTTCCCCTTCGGAGTTTTTCCCTGCTACAAGGGGTATCTACCAAGGTTGTCCTCTTTCACCCTTGTTGTTTATCTTAGTCATTGATAGCCTTAGCAGGATTATCTTGGATAAACATCTTAAAGGTCTCATTTCTGGGTTTCAGTACACTCATGGACTCTCTCCTACTCACCTCTTATTTCTGGATAATGTCATCCTATTTGGGGTTGGTACTGTTGAGGAATGGGAAGCATACAAAGATGCTCTTGACCTCTTCTGCTCCGCTACAGGCATGATGGTCAGTACATAAAAATATTCTTTCATGTATCATAAGGTGGATGATGGAACTCGTGGTTTGATTAGTACCTTTCTACCCTACAACATGGAACCTATTTCTTTAGGGTTTAAATAGCTGGCCTTTAGATTGAAACCTCTGGGTTACAAATCCTCTGATTGGATTTTGATGATGAAGAGGTTCGATGAAAAGATTAGGCATTGGGCATACAGATTACTTTCTCTTGGAGGTAGACGGGTTCTCATTAAGTTTGTTCTCACTAGTATTGTTGTTTATTGGTTTGCATTGGCCAAATGTCCTAGATCTATTTTGAATTTGTTGAGTCAGTCCATTTTCACTTTTCTTTGGGCAAATACTGATGGGAGGCCATGTCACCACTTGGCCAGCTGGGAATCTATTGTGGTCCCCTACGAGTATGGTGGCTGGGATATAAAAAAATTGGAATGGTTTGGTATTTCTCTTAGGTTGAAATGTTTTTCGCAGTTACTTATGGGGTCCGGTATTTGGAACAATATTATTACTTACACATACTTAAAGAACTGTCCACTGGTTGATTGGATCAAAGCTCACAACTTCTCTGTCACTGGCACGTCTTACTTTTGGAATGGCTTTTTGAGAATTCTATCGTGGATTACTTGTCAGCTTGGATGGAAGGTGGGAAAAGGCAGGAAGATCCAGTTGGGTGTTGACCCCATTACTGGGCTTGATGCCTCATTCTCCCTCCCGCGGGATCTCAGGGACTACCTGGCTGACTATGGTATTTCCTATTTGTGTCAGGCCCAGAAGTTGGATGACATTTCCCAAGGCTATTTTGGTTGGTACTCGGCAGAGGACCTTGATTTGAGGGGTGATTGGGCTGTCCTTTGGTCAACTTTTGTTAAAGGTCTCACTCATGGTGTTATTAAGCTCAGTGGTTTGGATGACTCCCTTCTTTGTATTAATCTCACACAGTGATATAGGGACTAAACACAATTCTCATCAAAGATTAATAACAATAAGTCATGAAAATGGTGTAATTGTGCTACAAAATGAGTAGCAGCTCTGTATATTCACACAAAGAATGAGTAATACAATACAATGATCATGCTACAAGCATGAATGAAAAAGCAATTTGAATTCCCAAGGAGGTCATTCGAATTGAATGAGTGAGTCTAGCTTAACTGAATGTAAGCCATAGTCAACACTCCAATTAACCACTGATTAAAACCCTAATTTACTCAACTAAGCCCTAATTGAAGTCAGAGTGCAATAAATGACTGAGTCTAACTGAAAGTAGGTCAGACACATGTCACAGCAAGCCAACCAACAAGTGGTAGTGCTTCAATGACTCCAATGAACCCCGATGAGGTTAACTGAAGTGTAACTAAACATCAAAAGTGGTTAGAGGCACCTCTGTTGACTCCAGTTCATTAAATAATCAATAAATAATCAATTTAATGATGGAGGGCACCTTCATTGCTCTATTTAACTTATTGTGACCATCAGTTAGCAATATGGGGCATTAATGACACTCAGATCACCCCCGAAGTGCTCCATTTAGCCTCCCCGAATGTAGGAGAAGGCTAAGTTAGCCTCCTTGAATGAAGGTAGACGTGGGTGTGATCTAGCTGATGTCATCTAGTGCTCCTCTGATGTCAATTAATTCAATAATACTTAGGATAGTGGTTTAACTAGGCCAAATTGACCAAAAAGAGTGTGTCTGGTGGTAAATGTCTCCAACACCCCCCCTTAAGCTATACTCAGGAGGAATTAGAAAACATAAAATGCATAAAAATGCTAGGGCCCCGGTAACTAATGCCATAGGTCACCCTGTACAATGTTGAAACTGAAACAATGCTCAAAAACAAACTAAGTGAGGAAAAGAGGGAAAACCCAGTGGGAAAACCCCCCCTCAAGCTGAACACTGGAAGTAGTCTGATCACCCTAATGAAATCACCCCCAACAGTGAATGGAGGTAAGTGAACTTCTTTTCTGAAAATCTCTTGGTGAAGATGTCTGCAATCTACTCATCAGTCGGGCAATATTGCAGAATGATGGTCCTGTCTTGCACTAGCTCCCTGATCTAGTTCATGTGGATCTCTACATGCTTGGTCCTTTGCCTGGTAACTGGATCTGTGGATATCTTAATAGCACTTTTATTGTCACAAAAGAGGACAGTGGATAAAGTACTACCAATATCAAACTCTGAAAGAATGCCTTGCAACAAAACTGCTTGGATGTAAGCATTCACCGCTCCTCGATACTCTGCCTCTGCTGAAGATAATGTTATGGAAGCCTGCTTTTTGCTAGACCAGAAAATGGGGCCACCACCAAACATGAATACATATCTAGAAGTATACTTTTGATCAATAGAATCACCCGCCTAATCGAAATCTGTGTATCCAACTAGGTCTAACTCGGAGTCTGCAGCATAGTGAATGCCGTAGGTCCTGGTTCCCTGAATATACTGGAGGATCCTCTTGGCTGCCTTCCAATGAATATCATGAGGCTGTTGCATGTATCTTTATATAGCATTCATGTAATAACAAATATTAGGCTGAGAATGTGTCAAGTACAACAAGCTACCAATCAGTTGTCGATAGATAGTGCAGTCCATGGGAGGTGTGCTTTTTCCTTCTTCAAGGTTGATCCCTGAAAGGAAAGGGAATGGTGCGGGCCTACATTCAGCCATGTTAAACTTGAATAATAGGTTTGATATGTATTTGGACTGAGTGACCATTATCCCATCAGAATTTTGCTCAATTTTGAGCCCCAAATCACTCATTTCAAAGGCATTGTGGAGAGCAGTTTTGATGGATGAAATAGAAGCAACTGTGCTACCTGTGATGAGTAATTCATCAACATATAAAACAATAATAATCAAATGACCATCATACTACTATAAATACACCTTTGGATCTGATCTACACCTTTGGAATTTTTGTGAGAGAAGGAAGGCATCCATCTTGGAATACTACTCTCTTGGGGCCTATTTTAACCCGTATAGTGACTTCTTTAGCTTGCAAACCAAAGATGGATCGGAGATGTAGCCCTCAGGATGCTTCATATATATCTCCTCATGAATATATCCATGCAGAAAGGCTGATTTAACATCCATATGATTCACTTCCCAGTGCTTAGATGCCGAAATTGCCAAAACTAGGCGGAGGGAGTCCGTTTTTACAACAGGTGCAAAGGTATCATGGTAGTCCACACATTGGACCCGAGAGAAACCTTTTGCCACCAGCCTTGCCTTATATTTTCAGGTGTTTCCATCAATAGCAACCTTGTTCCGAAACACCCACTTGCATTGAATCAGTTTCCTTCCCAGAGGAAGAGAAACTAGCTCCCAAGTAGTGTTTTTCTAAAGAGAATTCATCTCTTCATCCATGGCAACTTTCCATCTCGGATCCTTCCGAGCATGGTAGTAGGATTTTGGGTATGAACTAATCATAAAATAGCAAGTTTTATACATCAAATTATCAGGACAAGAGAGCGCAATACCTGCTCTTTGGAAATCAAACTGGATTCTTCTTGGATCATCCGGATTTCCAATGTTATCTCCTGCGGAGGAGAGTGTCTGTCGGGCCCATGTGGGAAGATGATTTTGTATTTCAGGTTATAATTCATCATCTAATGTTTGTTGCACACTAATATCATAAATCAAAGGATCCAAATCAGGGTCATCACCCCCAATTTCATCATCCAAATATTTAGTAGAATAGGAAGGAAAATCAACAGTTTTCTCCTTCACTAGTTCCACCTCCGGAAGAGGCTCATCGAACTTGACACTCCTTTCGATGATGATCTGTTTTGTTTTGATATCCATCAGCTTGGAACATTTTGATTCATTAGAATACCCAATAAACAGACATTCGATGCTTTGCAGTTGCAAAGCCCTTCTTTTATCAAGTGGAATTCAGGCCCATGCAGTGGACCCACACACCTGTAGGTTCGACACATCCGGCTTGTGTCCGAAGTATGCTTTGAAAGGGGTCTTCCCTTTCACGGATGAGTGTGGAACCCTGTTCTGAATGTATGCTACAGCATGCATGGCTTCAGACCACAAATTTGCAGCCAACTTGTTTGATTCCAACATATAGGTGGTCATCTCCTTGAGAGACCGATTCTCCCTTTCCGCTACTCTGTTCTGCTGGGGAGTGTAGGGAATTGAAAGTTGGACCTGAATACCACTTTGGGAGCATATGTGCAGCAACTCATTACTGACTTACTCCTCACCATTATCATATCTCAAGATCTTGATCTTAAGCCCAGAGGCATTCTTGATCAAGGCCTTCAATTCAAAGAATTTTTCACATACTTCAGACTTCTTTTTGAGAAAGAAGACCCATGTGTACCTTCAAATATCATCAATAAAAGTCAAAAGATACCTTGATCAATTCATGGATGTGACAGGAATTGGACCTCTGATATCAAAATATATCAGCCCCAATATGCATGTAGCTCAGTTTGCCTTCCCTCGATCGTACTTGTGCTTAGGGTGTTTTCCAACCACACAACCCTTGCAAATTCCAGTGGTTGCCTTGATGACCGGGAGGCCTTCAACCATGGATATTTTTTGTAATTGCTGCAAATATTTGAAATTTAGATGGCCAAACCTTTCATGCAACATCCTACTAACTTCCTTTCCATGAGTTAGCAAAGCGGTGGGCTTTGCATCCACCACAAAGTGAGAGAACTCATAGGCTTTTGCATGATGGTTTGCAAGGCCTTTAGCAATGAGTTTCTTGGATGCAAGTTCCATTATCTCAACATCATTTGGGCTGAAAGATACTCTCTTAAGCACTCCTGTATGTGTCATCTGATAGACACTAAGGATATTTGATGCCAGAGATGGTACATACAAAACATTTGAAAAATACCCATTTTCTAGATCAACCGTACCTTGTCCTTCTGAAATGATGGTGGAGTCATCTCCCATGTGGATGGGGTTGGATTTGCCGGTCTCCAAAGATGAAAAGGAGTCTCTTTCAGCCATCATGTGGTTTGAAGCTCCAAAATCAATCAAGAGTGCTTTGTACTTTGAAGTGCTTGCCATGAGGGCATGACCTTTTTCATGTTGTGGTTCCCGATCTTGCTGATCTGTCCTCCGAAATATTTTCGAAAGATTGATGTGATTTCTCTCAAGGAGAGAGGTAGCTTCATCAAGCTTCTTCTTCATGCAGGCATGTTCAGGGTGGAATCCCTTCCCGCAGTATGAACACTCGACTTTTTCCTTTCCATGATGCCCTTTTCCTTTGTTCTTCTTTGAGCCAGAAGACTCATCATGCCGCTGGTTTTCAACTTTAGGCTTAGGAGCTTCGAATTTAGTTTTTGGGTTCTTCTACTACTTTCCCTTACCCTTCAGATCTTTGGGCCTTGATACATGGAGGGATTGATCATGGGGGGATCTGATGATCCCCATCTGGACAAGCTTATCATGTTCACTTGTTAGGGACTCAATGAAGGCATTGAGTGTAGGCATCTTCCATCTAGGGGTTGTGAGATTCCCCACACAGAATGTAGAGACAAAAACTAAATAATCAGCTCCAATTTTAGATAGTATGGCGAGGATGAGCTGATCATCCTCTTTCTCCACTTTGCATTGCTTCAATAGTAAGACAATGTGCTTGAACTTTGTGAAAAAATCATTCAAGGTCTCGAAATTGAAAGGCTGGAGAGACATCAATTCATTTTCGAGCTGGTAAACTCTCAAATCATCCTGCTTTCCATACAGAGCTTCCAATTTGTCCCAAATTTCTTTTGGAGTCTTCAATCCCGAAAGATGGAAAAGAAGATCAGGGGAAACAGAGAGGCACAAGAATCTGAATGCTTCATCCTTCTTGTTCAAGAATCTATATTTGTCTATTGCAGAACCAAGTGCTTCTTCAGTGTCCATGGTGACCCTATAGAGTCCTCTGGAGCGTAGTGGGATCTCCATGTCTCCTTTCCATGAGTGGAAATTTAATGGATTCAAAAGATATATAGAAGAAGCCATTTGAATCTGCTGGAGCGAATGCTTTCACCTGTCAAAAAACCTGAAAAATCACAACAAAAAGGGAAATGTAAGGTCGGACAGCCTGCACATTTTAGGCTTTCATCACACCCAGCATAATCAATCAAGGAAGCTTGATCAACAAGTTCTTTACTTGGGGTATTAAGTGGTAAACCTTGGCTTCTGGTGCAGTGCTGGATTTTTGAGCTATTGCTCAATTTTCATGCAAGATATGTCAAAAACCTCGTTTTTGAGAGATATGAGCTTCATCCTGCCATGAGCTCTAACACCATATTAATCTCACACAATGATCTAGGGACTAAACACAAGTCTCATCAAAGATTAATAACAATAAGTCATGAAAATGGTGTAATTGTGCTACAAAATGAGTAGCATCTCTGTATATTCACACACAGAATGAGTAATACAATACAATGATCATGCTGCAAGCATGAATGACAAAGCAATTTGAATTCCCAAGGAGGTCATTCGAATTGAATGAGTTAGTCTAGCTTAACTGAATGTAAGCCATAGTCAACACTCTAGTTAACCACTGATCAAAACCCTAATTTACTCAACTGAGGCCTAACTAAAGTCGAAGTGCAATAAATGACTGAGTCTAACTGAAAGTAGGTTATACACATGTCATAGCAAGCCAACCAACAAGTGGTAGCGCTTCAATGACTCCAATGAACCTCGATGAGGTTAACTGAAGTGTAACTGAACATCAGAAGTGGTTGGAGGCGCCTATGTTGACTCCAGTTCATTAAATAATCAATAAATAATCAATTTAATGATGGAGGGCGCCTTCACTACTCTATTTAACTAATTGTAACCATCAGTTAGCAATATGGGGCATTAATGACACTCAGATCATCCCCAGAGTGCTCCAATTAGCCTCCCCGAATGTAGGAGAAGGCTAAGTTAGCCTCCTTGACTGAAGGTAGGCGTGGGTGTGATCTAGCTAATGTCATCTAGTGCTCCTCTGATGTCAATTAAGTCAATAATACTTGGGATAGTGGTTTAACTAGGCCAAATTGACCAAAAAGAGTTTGTATGGTGGTAAATGTCTCCAACACTTTGGATGTTTGATAAGAAACTAGGCTCGGTCATAGCAAAATGTGCTTATGAACTTATTGTGTCGGATCTTGTTCCTCTTCCCCCGGGGAACATTCTCATGAAAATCTAGTATTCAAACATTCTGTTGAAGATCAAATACTTTATTTGGTTGGCATATAAAAAGAAACTGAACACTTGGGATAATCTGCTCAAGAAGGGTTGGTATGGTCTTGATCGTTGTTGTCTTTGTAAGTCTGATTCTGAAACGGGTGACCATTTATTTGTTGGTTGTCCTTTCTTACTTGAGGTTTTACACTGCCTGGACTGTTCCTTCAATATACAACTTGTCTGGTCTTATATGACTCTCTCTGGGAACCTCTCCAGATGTCTCTTGGGGGTGGTGAACTGTTGTATCTGCCTATTTTTCTCCTTTGGAAAACCAGAAACAACATTATATTTGAGAACATTGATCCTAACATCCCCAAATTATGCAACAGGATTTGTCTTGAGACCAAGACCCACTTGGCTCCTCACCCAAAAATTAACAAATCTAGGAATATTGGACATCCTCTTAGAACGTGGTTCCCTATGGATTTTTTTGATGGGGCTGATGTTGCATCTTTAGGTGGCGCGGGCACTGTCATATGGTTAAATGATCATCATTTATTTTCTATTACTCTTGGATGTGGACCCAGTATGAACACTAGAGCGGAACTACTGGCACTCTGGGCACTACTGTCAGTCACCAAAGACTTTAGATTACCCTATCTATATGTCTTGGCGACTCCTCGGTGATTATAAATTGGGTTAATGGTGATTCTTCACTTAACATGGTGAATCTTGATGCATGGTTCTACAACACCAAAATGCCCTTATCAGCTTTCACTCATGTGGATATCAGCCATGTCTATAGGGAGTATAACACGAGGGCAGATACCTTATCCAAGGCAGGGCTTAAGGAGGATGTGGGCTATCTTACACTCTCTAAAATATGTGATGGAGAGGCAAGGGAGGAAGTAAGAATGCAGTTATTTTGAGAGCTTTGCTCTACTTCCCATAGAATTGTGGACATTCTGTCTTTATTTGGTCTGACTTTACATGTTTTTTTTGGGTTATATTTGGGTGATTGACAGGTCTATTGTCTTTGTATAGACCCCTGCCCTGCCTTGGATAATGTATTTGGGCTCTTGTTATCCTCCGTAGTGACATCTTGGCTATCTGTTGCAGACTACTTATGAGAGGATAATTTTATGACATAGTTCCCGGGATATCAGTAGTTGGGCTCGACTGATTTGTTTTAGTATTTTTAGTAGTGGGTTACTATGCTGTTTATTATGGCTGGAGTGCTGGTTTATGTGTTGATGAGTGGTTGACTATTTATGTGACCACTACATTTTGGTCTTTCAAATTTTATGCTGATGTACAAAACTCTTTTGATTCAATAGAATACCAAAGAGTGCTTTTTTCGTTTGAAAAAAAAAACAACCGTAAAACCTTAAAGTCCAATACTTCAAAATTATATATTATAGAGAGAGATTTGAAAGAGAATGGCGTGACTTTAATAACCTCGAAAAGTTTTGAATAAAGTAATAAATTTTGTTGGATGTGGTTCTTTGGTGGCATCACTCACAACGAGAAGGATTGATATGACATATAACCTTCCAAGAAAGAAATGGCCAAACAAAATTTTCATTTTCATTTACAACATATCCACCCAATACATAAAAAGAGAATATTTAGATCGTTATCACTATATTTATGGCTTAGCTTTTTGCAACATCAAACTTTTAATTTATTATGTCCCCACAAGGGATCAGATATGATTTGTTCATTTGTATTAATCTTTGTCGTACATGGTGGAGGTTTCTTTGTTTTCGAAAGTTTACTGTAAAGTTGTAATTTTTAATATTAAATGTATTTTTTTATAAAATATTTATTTTAATGTTCATTGGCTTTTTGGTTGTAGATATTCGTTTAGAATTTTGCTCCCGAAGCATCGATGGTGGGCCAATATCAGCCAGGTGAAAAATTGATGCCGGGACCTATTTGCCCGACTATTTGCACCGATCGGATGAGGCCGGTCGTCAGACGTGACCGCTCACGCGAGCCAGGTCGTCCGATCGGACGAGGCCGGTCGTCGGACGTGACCACTCACGCGAGCCAGGTCGTCCGATCGGTGCAAATGGTCGGTTCACTAGTTTATTCCAAAAAATTGATAGGTACAAATTCCAATGTGTCAACTCGTAACTTCCTCTAATGTGATGCATAGACTGTCACTTCCAACGGGTGTACTAAGACTTTCAAGCAATGGGGAGGAAACCGATAATGTCTGTAAATTTAAGCGATAAGGAAAAGGAAATAGTAACTCCTCCCACGGATGTTATTACTCATTCTCCTCTGTTATTACTCATTCTCCTCTGGATCATTTGATATTTTATCCAATTTTCAATCAACCTCTGTCATTTGACATGACTGCATTTAGATCTTCATTTAGGTTCATCAATTTTGCGAGTTGTGATGAGATCATGGATGTCTATTAGTCGAATCCACACGGAGGATATTGTACAATGCATTAAAAATGGATGCAGATGGTCGATTAAATTTGATTGCAATAATGGTGAATTTGGTCTTCTTGTTCTATGTTTATCCGCCCTTCATGCTCAGCCGTCATCTTAATGGTAGTTCCAAACATCCTGCTAGGACTCTCCCAACCATATTTGGTGACTCTGGGAAAAGAACTAACGTTTATGGGGTATTCAGTGGAATCCTTTACACCTTCCTCTGTCACTATTTCGAGCACTTAGGAGAGGGTCATTGTAGCTTGCAGTAAATTGTTTGGGGATGAAAGTTGGAGTGGTATGATGAGAGGGAAAACTCGTTGGACTTTTAGCCGACTCTCCCTCTGCTCCAAGCCTAGGGCTATCGTCAATATGGCACAAATGAGGGGCCACATACATCACACTGAAATCCCATGGACACATGGATCTCTTACATGGAAAATATTATGAGCATGGCTCCTGGGGATAGTCTATCAGAAGCCCATCTGAATTTGTTGTTTGAATTTGTCATGGTGTTCAAAATTTGCATTACAAAATGGAGCAATTCGACTGTTGTCATGATGCGTTCGTCGCCTCTCTTGTTGGGTTGGATATGATGAAGCATATGAGCCACTTTTCTCCAAGGATGTCATATTCTAGGGAGCTCCTTTGTTGATGTCGTCCAGGGCAATACATGATGCACCAGTTCAAAATGCCACTCAGGAAACTAGGTAGGTTATCAGTTCAGTCCTTAACATTTGTGAATTTTGTCTTTTGGAAAGTATTGAGACTCAACCAACTTTATGTTATAGGATAAGCTTGTTTGGATCTGTGTTGAAATTTGTAAATATGCGGTCATTATAATGGTCTACATGATAGGTTTTGGGAAGGGAAACAGTGTCATGAACAATCAACCATATGGGTTCTGGTATTGAACTTGCTCGTCGATATGGGGTTTGATTTCACAACCTCAAGCTTGCAAATGTAATGTATTCTCTTCTCTGATATAATATTATGACATTGCTTAAAAGAAAGAATTGCTAATGATATTTTTGAGGTGAACGCTACTACCGGCGATAGCAATTTGGGAGGGGAATATTTTACTATCAGATTGATGAACCACTTTGTTTAAAAGGGAAATGGAAGGCGAGTTAGTTATTGTAGTTCTGGGATGATTTTTTATTTTGATATGTAAACTTCTTTTAAATATTTTACAAATGATGATTGCCTACCTATGTTTTCAGGTTGATGGTCCCACTTCAAATCCAACATTACCACATTTCTGGATCATACAGATATAAAATGTCGCTTCCCAACAGGCTGAGTGTGTAACCCGTTCATCAAAAATTGCCTCAAGGCACGATGATCCAGCAACTAGCACACTAAGCAATTGAGTTTCAAAACCAACTAGCCTCAGGTGAATAGAAATATCATAGTTATCATCAAGTATCAGTAGCGATGTTTGTTATAACCATCCCTAAAGTGGAAGATGAAATGGGATCAACATCGCCTAAGTCCAGGACACTTCGAGCCATTGTTGTTTAGGCCTCCACTGTCTTCTAGGACATTCCTTCCACTAATAGTATGTTTTCATTTTCTCAACACCCAATTGGTCAATCCTATCGATCTATTCTATTTAAAAACAACTTAGTCCCCAATTGTCATACAGTTTATCAAAATGATGAAGTATATTATATATAATAGAATGGTTGATTGACTATAGGATGGATATGTATTTTCGTAGTCTTCTTCTCTATGAAGAATGTATATAAATAGTAAATTACGTGAAGAATGTGTATGAATAATAAATTCAATGTATTCTAAGTTAGGCTTAGGCTTTCCATAGAAGAAGAATATGAACACTATTATCCCCACAAAGAAGGAGCAAGTCTTTTCGATTCAATCATTCAACCATCTTGCACTTGGTGTATCGATTTAGGTGTATGAGGGTGAGAAACAAAGGACAATAAACTCTTGGCAAACTTTGGCCTCCCCTTGATCCGACATAATATTCCCAAATTAAAGTGTGCTTTGATATTGATACCGATCATTTTCTCGGTGTGTCTATTGAGAACACAACCATTGGTGAGAAGAACAAGATCACCATCGCAAATGTTTCAAGATGCTAAGAAATTCAAGGGTAGAATGTTCAGGATCTTAGGGAAGCTGAGAAATTCAATGTTGGATAGAGTAAGGCGGGGATTGAGAAAAGGCTTCAGGATGTTGAGAAATTCAGGGTTGAGGATAAGGAGTATAGGTATAGGCATTATCACCATTCAAAAGTGTTTTTTTTTTCGTATATTTTTGAACTATTGTATAAGCATTGGACTTGGCCTTACTTAAAATAATGGATTTAAGGGATATATTACATCTACATGGCTTGAAGGGCTTTATTGCATCTACATGTTTTAACTTATTGCAGTTATTTTATGAATTTGGTTGAGTGGTCAAAGTGAAAGTTGTTTGTTCTACCTATTTCAATGAAGTCATTTTTGTGTTTACACGCATGTTACACTTTTCTCCAAGTCCACCCAGATGTAATGACGTAACAAATTGGATCTTTGATCATGAAGAGGGATGATTTTCACAGGTTTCTCATTTTTCCAACTTATCTTTGTTCCGACCAAACATTGAAAAATTGATTCGATGGCTAAGTAATTCTGTGGCAAATGTTTTTTTCTTTTTTTTAATTTGTGGAAAAAGTTTCATATTTTTATAGCTTTATTCGAGCCATAACTATTAGCTTTGAGCAACTATGAGGACATTGCCACCTCGTGGCTCTTTCTTTTTTATACATATCATTGTTTTTTAAACATGGTAGAGTTTAATTTGTTATTTTTTTAATGGGGGTTATATAGTTTTCACGTAGCCTATATTAATCTGCTCCATATAAGTGAGAATTTTCTATTTTCCTATAGTTACAAATGTATTTTATGAAATATTTTTTTAATTTTGATTTGTTATAGAATGTTGTTTTCATTCTCGATTTTCTCTTATGGGCCTCGGTGGTGAGGAGACATCATGGTATTTAACAAGTTACGGTTGTATCTGGTGTGATAAATACATATTGTCCTGCAACAACTTTGTACCATAAGTAAAGGCAAGGACTAGAGTCCAAGAAGTGGCAAAAATTATTTAGCCTGTTGCATGCCAATTAATGTGGTTACAGTAGGCATTGCGTCTATTGGATCTCAAGACGTTGCTTGAGATCCAATGGGCACCATACCTGTTGATGTCGCATTAATTATCCTTTAGCAGGCTAAATATTGATCGCCCCAAGAAGTGGGTTAAAAACCACCAACACAAAGACAACATCTCACTAAGTTTCGGATCTCCGAGGGAGCTTAAGCTCAACATAGTAATGCTGGACTTGAAAGACTACTAGGATGAACTTAGCCGACTGAGTGCTTTTGATACTCCTTTTGTTGTGGATTCACTATAATCGGATAGGAATAGTCATGTCGTTACTGCTCAAGGTGCTAATGTGCAACCAAAACTATCCAACAAATTTACAATGGGTGCATGAAATGTATATCCATGATATTTCCCTCCTATTTTTAATGTTTGCCCATGTATTTTATCACCCGCTCTTGGAGATTTCATGGCAATTGTAGAAATCATTCAATATAGTGTTGATTGCATTCCTAGATATGTGAAAATATCTATGGAAAGCATTAATATAAGACAACTTCAATTTAATACATATATTTGAAAGTCCTTGTCAATTGATATTTCATAGATCAATTTCCTAGTCCATGAGAAATCATTCTCATGTTTTTCTTGAATTGACTCCAATAAAGAAATAAAGATCCTAGTCCATTCAAATTGAATTTGGAGTGGTTGAAGGAGGAGGAATATATCAAGACAATAAAATACATCTAGACTCATCTTGATGTCTCTTCAAGATAATTAGTTGTGATACAATTTGCAACAAAACCAAGAAAAAGGAAAACCATGCCTTTGTTGATAGGTCTATATAAAAAAGGACGAGGTTGAAAGATTCCTTAGGGATATGTAGGATAATTTAGAAGCATTATGCTCTATTGATGATTTTGGTTTTCAAAATGAAGCTACAAAATTTGAGGTAAATTCTGAAGAAGAGAGGAAATATTATAGCCGCGACATTGCATTGTCAAAAACTTCAATCACGTAGAGCTCACTAGCGACATTTTCATTTAAATTAATCTTGTTTCCTTGAAATAGTTAATGGCAGTGGAGGGGCATCTATGAATAACCATAAATAGTGGGCCACAAGGAAGTTGAATGTAAGAGGACATTGGATGAATTAGCAAAGCCTAATACAGTTTCTATGTACAAAGTTTGATAATACAAAGTTTTTTATAATTGTTTTTTATAATAGAAGTATTTTATTATACAACGATGTATAGATTTGGTTAAGAATAAGAGAGTGTTTTAAGAGATGATATGTCATTATAGTAGTATATTCTATATAGGATATGTCATTATAGCAAGATATCCTATAATATCACATAGATAACAAGTGCAATTCTACTATAAGAGTTGGCTTGCCTAACCTCCTTCAATCCTTGCCTATGGGATGTCGTGTTGGATGGTGTGCGTTAAATAACTACTCAATGATGGGACATAAAATATCGTCGTGGTAACCCAACCCCCCAAGTGCTTGTTGATGGGTTATTTATGACAAACCAAGGGATGTAAACCAAAGTAATTGTGGAGGTTCAACCACCTAATGGAAAAACAAATAGATGTGAGACAAAGAAGAAGAAGAGAAGTATCAATTGTGATTATTGTAGAATACTAATGTTATGATAGTAACATGGCCTAGAGTGAAGAACAATGATATAAAATTAATTAGGGTATGTGTACACTAAAGCCAGACTTTGGATTGGCAAATATTTTGGTGTAAGTGGTGCCTTGTAAACTGTTTTTGTCTCACAATTGCTATGCATGTGGTTTAAGAGCTTGATAGGTGAGCAAATAATTAATAAAATAGAGAGATAAGGAAATAAATAGTAGCACATACATTCAAGTTGGATTCAGTAGTTAATGGAGACAAATTAGTTACTTCATTTTTGGAGCCAACCTACAGAGTTAGAGTGACCAAGAGGTGAACAAGCCAATAGATCTTGAGATTGTAGATGTAAATTGTACCTGTGCAATTAATATGAGAGTATATTGTTTCCCCTTAATTATATTATGGTTATATGAATGTGTGAATGTATATTAGTTGCTGATATTATTTATGGCCAATAAATTATACGATATTGCGCAAAGTTTGTAATGATTAGGCACACCAAATAACAATGCCCTTGTGTTATCATCAACGTTGGGACATGCCAAAATTAATTGGATTTTAAAATGAATTTTGATAATATCTTCCTATCTTTATGTTGATTATAAAAATTTAAGTCCAATTCCTACCAGGTCCAAAAGTGAATAATTACCTATGTTGTTATCTATGTTAATTTTGAATTAGGTGTTGGATCCCAAAAAGACAACTTTTACGGGTAGAGTTTGTTAATAGGCATGCCATATGGAGGATGCTTGTCTAAAAATAAGGTCTCTCAAAAGAGAAAAAATGGAAAAATAACAATCCCAAAGGCCAAGGTTGATACCAAATTAATCTTCACAGAGCAACTCCAAAAAAGGATGTAGAATTGTCACGTACCCCCATTTCAATAACATTTTATGTTTAAGAAGACATTATATTTTATTAT
Organism: Pseudotsuga menziesii; assembly: GCA_001517045.1. Lineage (NCBI taxonomy): Eukaryota > Viridiplantae > Streptophyta > Pinopsida > Pinales > Pinaceae > Pseudotsuga > Pseudotsuga menziesii. The sequence goes on from LPNX010055449.1 coordinate 239,149, forward strand.
TATTCTAAAGTTTATGACTATTGACCAAGTGGGGTCAAGGATGACTGTAATTAATTATGTTGAATATTTTATTATTTAATAAATAAAAGATGAGACAAATAGCCTNCTCTAGGAGGAATAGACTCGGGTGAGAGCAAACTGGCACATGGCAGCATCCTCAATCACTTCTAGTTGTTGTAGGGGGGAAATTCCCTCATTTTTTTGTCATGTTCCCCTAGAAAGTGGAACATAGCAGGTGACTCATTAATTTAAAAAAAGAACCAAAAGACCTAGACATGCATATATCTATCCATCGAATTCAGCATGAGGCTGTTCAATTTTTACCTTATGAAATTTCTGAAGTGGAGAAAGGAGCACAAGAGATTCGATGAGGGGAAAGTTAGAAGTGGATTGAGTGATTAAGACTGCTTTCAGAACTAGTGCAGCCACATAGCTAAGTTCTTTACTGCTGAGAACATAAGTATTGTTGTTAAGTACAACTGCTGAGTTGCAGGGGTATTTAATCTCATTTCTCCACACAGTTCTTTCATCCTGTTCGATCACTAGACAGGCTCAGGGCTCCTAAGATAAGCAATTGCGCTATCTTCACGAAAAGGTTGGGTGGAACAGGATCCTTGGATTGTTTTTTTCTTCTACAAATTACCAGGTTCCGTTGTGTTCTCTTATTTATTTATGTCAAAGTAAATTACTGGAATGAAAGTAGTAATGTTTAGTTTTTCTATTAGTACTTAGATATTTTGAGTCTGCTAGTATAATGTTTTAATCTGCAACTTATTCAGGAAAGTCTGCTTGTATATGATTATCAGAATAAATGAGTCTAGAATTAGAAATGAATGAATAATGAGTAAATTTCCTTTCTGCATTTTTCCACTCACCTTACAATGAAAAGTACTCTAGTACAGAAGGATTGTTTAGTTGTAGATAGGAACGATTACACATGGATAAAATGAGCTAAACTGCTATCGAATTGAAGAGTTTACGTAGAAATGAATCACTATTCTTTTCTTTTGTAAAGCTACCAGCATTATCTTCAAATAATTGTTTAAACTTTGAAAGCTTTTATTGTTATTTTCCAGCTAATTATCATAATAATTCCTTTTCTAGGACTTAATCATTTATACAAAAACCTCTAAGATTTTTACTTAGAGTCCATCCTAATAAGCTTTTTGTCACACAGTCAGTAAATTGTTTATGGTATAATACAATAACAATTACTCTAATATAATCTAATTATTTACACTTAGTAAAGGAAAAAAAACTATTCATTATCCTACTACTATAAAACCTAAATTATAAATATACTACTCTTTTCATAATACAGTGCAGGAATTAAAAACCTAGTAAACCAAACTGTAAAACAATCCGGATAACTCAATTATTATTAATGGTAAAATGTTCTTTAAAACCCTACTCTCAAATGTAAACCTTCTTAACCATTTACAAAACCCTTTTATAAAGATAGAAGATAACCATTTTAACTTAAATACCAAAATTGTCTATTAATACCAAACACTAAGTTAATATTTTACGAAACAGTTTGCACAAATAAGAATCACAACAACATTGCCAAATGGATTTACCCAGTTCATAGCCATGGAAAAAATTGCAACAAAGTATTGTTATAATAGAAAATTATTTACAAATCTTAAACACACAATGCAACCGAATTTACAAAAAGAAAAAACATGATAACAAATATTTACACTACAGTCGTAAGCTTTGCTTCTTAGAAACAAAATGAATATAAACAGAGTCTTTTAATTAATCAACGGTCGCCACATTGTCTTAATCATAAATCCAAAATTACCTTAACAGTTTTGAAGCCACGAAGGAATTTCAGTGGCTGAGCAAGAGGCCGAGGAAGCTTCACAAACATAATCACAATATTGAACAATGATTTCAAAACTTTGAAACAATATTATATTACCCTAATCATTATTTACAACAGACGTAGCTCACTAGTAAAACCCTAAGGGTTTTTCACTAAAGATGGCCTTACGGCCTCCACCATTTTCTTTTCCAAATCAAACAACATTCTAATACAAGTAGTAGGAACACCCTATTACAGACTGCAACTACCATCGGCATCACTGTAGAAACATTCATGATGAAGGGTACCCCAAGGTTGGGACCGAGGCTTACCGAGCCTATCGTACTCACACGCTTCAACTTCATAGGAATCGCCTTCACTTTCGACTGTGCATTGCCAAGTTTTTCACCTACATTCAAACAAATAGCATGTGCTTTAAACTGTTAGTAAATGGATTCGTATAGATAGATAAATAAAATAAAATAAAAATGCTGAGAAGAGTCGTTACGACTTACTAGTTTAAACACTGAGCTCGATGAAACGATGATCGCAAAGAACCAAAGCTTCAAACCTGCTAACGCCACGGAAACAAGAGTAATCACTGTTTAAATGTTGAAATAGAAGAAATAGAGATGGTGAAGAACCAGGGTTAAGGTCTACTAACTCCACGGGCATCCAAAGAGTGAAAAAAAATTGCAAACACTCGAGGAGGTCGAGGGCCTGTCAGCCCACTCTCCCTTGCCAAAAATAACAACAAATGAAGCCAAGCGGTTTTTTTAGGGCAAACGTTTAATGTAAGTGCTTAGGGTTTAACACCAAAACCATTCATCAAACGAGCATCCACCACGTGGATTACATTATCTTTGAAATTTTTTGTGCTTGATATAGTTTGGATTCTGTGATTTGTGTAAAAAAAACAACACCATGACTTTTGGTTAAAATAATAAACAAGTTATTATATGTATTGTGAAGTTCTGGATAGGATATAGTTATTACTTTATGTTTTGGTTATATGCCTAGATTAGGTTTGTTTTAATTGTAGTTAGTATATAACTGCTAAATAAAAATAGTAATGATAATTTTAGGACTTAGGAAAGTTATAGGATTTACATAGTAAAATTCATAGTTATAAACCAATTGGAAAATTAATTAGGCTTCCAGTACCTTAAACAACTAAAAACATGTTGACAATTATATACCATCGAATGTATAATCTATTTGTTAGAACAAATAATCATACTATCAACTCCAATGACTACCTAGGTAGAATAGTCTTTGTTATAGGTCTAGGAATTCTTACACTTTGCTAATCTAGACAGTAAATAGAGTTGAAGAATTTTCTTCATAACTTACTCGTTTAGTCTTCTGAGCCTTGAACTCATACATCGTAAACCTGGAAGTAAGTTTTTACCTGTGAATTATGTACAAGCATCGGATCTGCATTAGCTTTGAGAAAGCTAAGTAAGCCTCGAGACAACCTCAAGCCCCAGTTCAGTAAGAAAAGAAAATAACCATCAGAATCATACACATTCTTGAAAATAAACAATTGATCTAATTTCAATAATTTTTAACTCATAACTCACAAGACTGAAAATCAATACAGATTGAGTACTGTTAGTGGCATGTGTATTATAAGTTAGTAAGTAATTATGTAGCCTTTTAGTTACAGTTAACCAAGAGTATTAACTCCTAAGTTTTCGTTTTATGTCTTGTCTTTATAAACTATATGTTAACTAGACTAAAGTTAATTATTAAACTAGCATTCTGGCTATGATTTGGCATTTATTATTACATAGAAAAATTTTTAATTTCTGTGAATTTTCGGGGATGTTACATATGGTATCAGAGCCCAAGTTCAGACACTAGGCCTGAAGTGGCTCAGCGTACGTAAACAAAAAGTAAATAGAAAGTATGGATACTGATTTATGATTTTAAATGTTGTTGTACAAAATATTTTCTGAATTAGATTTGCAGGTATGGAAGGACTCGAAGAGTATGCTGAAGAGAGGTCCCTGTTAAATGAACAAAATAATTCTGGAAAAGATCCTACTAAATAAGATATAACTAATAACTCATCTGAATTACTGCAAATAGTTAAGGATCTAAAAACTGAAATGGAGACCATTAAAAAAGAAAATGAAAGAATCTTAAGAGCTCAAGAGGAGCTGAATCAAATACTGCTGAAAAAGTTTTATAATGAAGAAAAGGATAAACAGATAGAATCTGACACTACGTCCTATCAACATAAGCGTAAAAAATCAAAATAGTCTAAAATTGAAAGCAAATCTTCTTCTGAAATTAATGGTAACTCATATAGAAAGAAACGCCAGTATTCTAGTGACAGTAGAGAGAGTAATTATCGCTCTAGAAAGAAGAAGTACAAGCCCTATGAAGAGATTTTGGGGGAGTTTAAAAAGATTAAACCACCAACTTTTAATGGCGAAACAGAAAAATGAGAAGAAGCCAAAACCATGGCTATCTGGAATGAAAAAGTAATTTCAGATATATAATTATTCAAATCAGTTAAAAGCGAGGATGACAATATATAACTTAACTGGAAAAGCTGACATCTGGTGGCAGGACATAAAACGAGTTAAGGGCATAAAAGAGAAGAATATAAGCTGGAGCACTTTTAAAAAGTACTTTAAAAAGAAATTATGTCGAAGCAATACTACGAGGAACGAGCTAAAGAATTTTATGACCTAAAGTTGGGAACCATGAGTGTGAAAGAGTTAAATAGTATATTTTTAAGCTTACTGTGATATGTGCCTTATATTGTTGATGAAAAACCCAAGGTGCAACGGTTTCTGAGTTGTTTACCTTTTCATATTAAGGACAGAATTGAATATGATAACCCCAAAACCCTTGAAGAGGCCATGCGAAAAGCAAATTTCTGCTATGAGCAGAACCGGAAAAGGGAGAACATGCCAAACCGGAAAACAAAAAGGTCTAATAATTTTGAATCAAGAAAGAAAGGTTTCACACCTAATCGAAATTTTGGGCACACTAACTAACGCAATCTTCCTAACAAAAATTTTCAAGGAAATAATTTAAAAAGTAACTCGCTACAAAACCCTACTAGCACAAGAAATAAAGAATTTACAAATAATCACAGTAACTATGTTAAAAATAACGAACGTAAGGAACCGATAAAATGTTGGGAATGCCAGGGACCTCACTATGCATCAATCTGTCCTAACATGAAGAAGACCGTCAACAACATTCATGCTATGCAAGAAGAAACAACGATTGGTTATTTAGCGAGAGGGGTGCCTAGAATCAATGCAGCACTGGAAAAAAAACAGGCCGAATATCAGACTTCCATGGTGGAAGTAGAAGGTATGATGAACCATAAACCTATTTCTATTTTGATTGACCCAGGGGATAGCATGAGTTATGTCTCTCCCATTTTAGTAGAGAAAAGTAAACTACCAGTAGAGAAATTTGCAAAATCATGGCTAGTTCAATTTACTACATGAGCAAAAAGGAAGGTAATTGATTTTGTGAAAGATTGTACTTTATTTATGAATCAGTTTGAAACTTCAGTAAAGTTGAATGTACTTCTGTTAGGCTCCTATGATGTATTAATTGGAATAGATTAGTTGGAACAAAATCGAGTAGTGTTAAATTGTTTTGATAAAACTTTTACCTGTTTAAATAACGAAGGAGAAACGGTAACAGGCAACTGTAAAAGGAATCCCTAGGAAAATAGTAATTAGACATATCTTTGCCTTACAACTAAAAAGGGTTGTTCGGAAGGGATGTAAAGATTTTGTTGTAACTATAACTAATGAAGAACACATTAATAAAGAAGACAAGCTAAAATTAGAAGATATACCAATTCTGAGATGTTATTCGGATGTATTTTCGGAGGAAATTCCTGGATTGCCTCCAAAAAGGGAGCTAGATTTCACTATTGAGTTGGTACCAGGTGTGGTGCCTAACTCAAAAGCTCCTTACCAGATGAATATGCTGGAGCTTAATGAACTAAAATCGCAATTAAAAGAACTAATAGATCAAAAGTATACAAGACCAAGTGTGTCTCCTTGGGGAGCACCGGTCACTTTTGTTAAAAAGAAGGATGGTACTCTACGCTTATGCATTGATTATCGTCAACTTAATAAAATGACAATTAAAAATAGATACTCGTTGCCCTGCATAGATGATTTTTTCTGATTAGTTACGTGGAGCAATAGTATTTTCAAAAATCGACTTAAGATCCGGTTATCATCTAGTCCGGATTAAGGATGAGGATATTTTCAAGACGGCTTTTAGGACCCGATATGATCACTATGAGTTTGTTGCCATGCCATTTGGGCTAACTAATGCCCCGGCAATATTCATGTGTTTAATGAACAATGTATTATATAAATATCTAGATAATTTTTTAGTAGTTTTTATCAATGATATTCTCATCTATTCCAAGACTAAAGAAGAGCACGAGGACCATTTAAAAATCATTTTACAAGTGTTAAAGGAACATTAGCTATATGCCAAGTTCAGTAAACGTGACTTCTTCAAAGATAAAATACAATACTTGGGTTACGTAATAACTAAACATGGGATCTCGGTTGACCCAGATAAAATAAAATCAATTAACGAATGGTCGGTCCCAAAGGATGTGACTGATGTACGGTCATTCATGGGGATCACAGGGTATTATCGAAGATTCATTGAGGGTTTCTCAAGGATCACATATCCCATAACTTCTCTACAGAAGAAGGGGAAGAAATTTGTATGGAATCAAAAATGTGAAGAGATTTTTAAGAAACTAAAAGAGTTGTTAACTACTGCACCCTCTTTAAGAATTGTGGATCCTAACAAGGATTTTGTTGTATGCACTGATGTATGCAACGATGGCCTTGGTGGGGTCTTAACTCAAGGAGGACATGTAATAGCATACGAGTCCAGGAAACTTAAAATTCACAAGAAAAATTACGCTACTTACGATCTAGAATTGGCGGCCGTGATACATGCTTTAAAGATGTGGCACCATCACTTGATCGGGAGAAAATGTATCTTAATGATGGATAATAAGGGTTTAAAGTATGTGTTGGATCAACTAAATTTAAACGCAATGCAAGCTAGGTGGCTAGCTTTCCTTAGCGAATATGATTTCAAGATCCAACATATCAAGGGAAAGGAAAATAAAGTAGTTGATGCTTTGAGCACAAATATAAGATTCAATTTTTTGGCAACAATCAGTACTTACAAAACAAATTTAGAAGCTGATGAGCTCGAAAAATGAGTAAAAATGGATGAAAATTACCAAAAATTGCAAGCTAAAGTGGCAGAAAATGTAACTGAAAGTTTAAAAACAGGTTACATTCTAAATGAAAAAGGGTTAATACTTTATAAAAATAGGTTGTATATACCTAACGTACCTAAATTTAAGTTGTTGATTTTGAATGAAGTACATAAAAGTCCTTATTCTGGACACCCTGGCTATCAGAAGACAATAACTATGTTAAGGAAAGATTACTTTTGGTCGAATATCAAGAACGAGTTGGCAGAATATATTGCTAGATGTTTTGAATATCAACTAGTTAAGACTAAACATCAGCATCTAGCGGGTTTACTACAATTGTTACCAATTCCTAGCTGGAAATGGGAAATAATCAGCATTGATTTCATTACAGGTTTTCCTAAAAATCAGAACCAAAATGATTCAATAATGGTAGTTGTTGACAAACTCAACAAGGCATCCCATTTTATACCACTAAATACCACTCATAAGGCTACTAACATTGCTGAAATATTGATGAAACAAATTTTTCGTTTGCATGGGATTCCAAAAGTTATAATTTCTGACAGGGACTCCAAATTCACGAGAAACTTCTGGAAATATTTATTTAAAGGTCTAGATACTACTTTGAACTTCAGTACATCTTTTCATCCGCAAACGGATGGACATACAGAAAGAGTAAATCAAAATTTGGAAGATATGTTAAGATTGTACCTTAGAGAACAACAAAGTAAATGGGAGGACTACTTACACTTGGTTGAGTTTGCATACAACAACCACTACCAAGCTTCAGCAAAATTTAGCCCATTTGAAATTCTATATGGTAGAAAATGAAATACTCCCATCTCATGGAGTAACCCCGTTGGCAGGTTAATACTAGGGCCTGAGTTATTAAAGGAAATGGAATTAACTGTGAAGTAGGTACAAGGTAATTTAAAGGTTGCGCAAGACGGACAGAAAATTCAAGCGGATCTTAAATGAACTCAGAAATAGTTCATGGTGAGCGAACATGTTTTCATTAAGGTAAAACCTAAAAAGAGCTCCCTAAAATTAGGGAGTTGTGCTAAGCTAGTACCCAGGTACTGTGGGCTTTTCGAAATATTGTTCAGAGTTGGACCAATGGAATACCAATTGGCCTTACCACCGAATCTTAAAGTTCATAATGTTTTTCATATTTCTGTTTTAAAAAGATATGTACACGATGCTACTCATGTGATAAATTGGAATGATGTACAGGTGGATCCCGAAGGAGATTTTCTGGTGGAACTGGACTGTACCCTCGACAAGAGAAAAATCCTACTTCAAAATCACACCATTGGACAGGTGAACGTGCAATGGAAGCACCTTAGTCCAATAGAAGCAACTTGAGAATTGGAAAGTCATATGCGGGCAGCATATCCAATCCTGTTCCAGGGTAGCTCTAAGGATGATGAATAAAGCAACATTGAGGACGATGTTGGACTTAAGGGAGGGTGTATGTCACGTACCCCAATTTCAATAACATTTTATGTTTAATAAGACATTATATTTTTTTATTGTAAATTTTATGACTATTGACCAAGTGGGGTCAAGGATGACTGTAATTAATTATGTTGAATAATTTATTATTTAATAAATAAAAGATGAGACAAATAACCTAAGGAGTTTGTTGAATGAGTGTCCACTGACCCACTAGGACGAATAGACTAGGGTGAGAGAAAACTAACACATGGCAGTCTCCTCAATCACTTCTAGCTGTTGCAGGGGGAAACTTCCCTAATTTTGTGGTCATGTTCCCCATGAAAGTGGAATAGAGCAGGTGGCTCATTAATTAAAAAACTGACCAAAAGACCTAGGCATGCATATATCTATCCATCGAATTCAGCAGGAGGCTATTCAATTTTTACCTTCTGAAATTTCTGAAGTTGAGAAAGGAGCACAAGAGATTTGATGAGGGGAAAGTTAGAAGTGGATTGAGTGATTAAGACTGCTTTCAGAACTAGTGCAGCCACATAGCTGAGTTCTGTACTGCTAAGAACAGAAGTATTGTTGTTAAGTACAACTGCTGAGTTGTAGGGGTATTTAATCTCATTTTTCCACACAGTGCTTTCATCTTGGTGGATCAGTGGACAGGCTCGAGGGTCCTAAGAGAAGCAATTGCACTATCTTCAGGAAAAGGTTGGGTGGAACAAGATCCTTGGGTTGTTTGTTTTTTCTACAAATTACCAGGTTCCATTGTGTTCTCTTATTTATTTCTGTCAAAGTAAATTACTGGAATGAAAGTAGTCATGTTTAGTTTTTCTATTAGTACTTAGATATTTTGAGTCTGCTAGTATAATGTTTCAGTCTGCAACTTATTCAGAAAAGTCTACTTGTATATGATTATCAGAATAAATAAGTATAGAATTAGAAATGAATGAATAATGAGTAAATTTCCTTTCTACATTTTTCCACTCACCTTACGATGAAGTACTCTAGTACATAAGGTTTGTTTAGCTGTAGATAGGAATGATTACACATGGATAAAATGAGCTAAACTGCTATTGAATTGAAGAGTTTACATAGAAATGAATCACTATTCTTTTCTTTTGTTAAGCTACCAACATTATCTTCAAATAATTGTTTAAACTTCGAAAGCTTTTACTGTTATTTTCCAGCTAATTATCATAATAGTTCATTTTCTAGGACTTAATCATTTATACAAAAACCTCTAAGATTTTTACCTAGAGTCCATCCTAATATGCTTTTTGTCACACAGTCAGTAAATTGTTTATGGTATAATACAATAACAATTACTGTAATATAATCTAATTATTTACACTTAGTAAAGAAAAAAAAACTATTCATTATCCTAACTATAAAACCTAAATTATAAATATATTACTCTTTTCATAATACTGTGCAGGAATTAAAAACCTAGTAAACCAAACTGTAAAACAATCTGTTTAACTCCATCATTACTAATGGTAAAATGTTCTTTAAAACCCTACTCTCAAATGTAAACCTTCTTAACCATTTACAGAACCCTTTTATAAAAATAGAAGATAACCATTTTAACTTAAATACCAAAATTGTCTATTAATACCAAACCCTAAGTTAATCTTTTACGAAACAGTTTGCACAAATAAGAATCGCAACAACATTGCCAAATGGATTTACCCAGTTCATAGCCATGGAACAAATCGCAACAAAGTATTGTTATAACAGAAAATTCTTTACAAATATTAAACATATGATGCAATCGAATTTACAAAAGGAAAACAAATGATAACAAATATTTACACTACGGCCGTAAGCTTTGCCTCTTAGAAACAAAATAAATATAAACAGAGTCTTCTAATTAATCAACGGTCGCCACATTGTCTTAATCATAAATCTAAAATTGCCTTAACAGTTTTGAAGCCACGAAGGAATTTCAGTGGCTGAGCAAGAGGCCGAGGAAGCTTCACAAACATAATCACAGTATTGAACAATGATTTCAAAACTTTGAAACAATATTATATTACCCTAATCATTATTTACAAGAGTTGTAGCTCACTCGTGAAACTCTAAGGTTTTTTCACTAAAGATAGCCTTACGGCCTCCACTATTTTCTTTTCCAAATCAAACAACATTCTAATACAAGTAGTATGAACATCATATTACAGACTGCAACTACCATCGGCATCAATGCAGAAACATTCACGACGAAGGGTACCCCAGGGTTGTAACCGAGGCTTACCGAACCTATCGTGCTCACACCCTTCAACTTCAGAGGAATCAACTTCACTTTCGACTGTGCATTGCCAATTTTTTCACCTACAATCAAACAAACAACATGTGCTTTGAACTGTTAGTAAATGGCTTCGTATCGATAGATAAATAAAAGAAAATAAAAATGCTGACAAGAGTCGTTACGAATTACTAGTTTAAACACTGAGTTCGATGAAACGATGATGGCAAAGAACCAAACATTAAAACCTGCTAACACCACGGCAACAAGAGTAATCACTATTTAAACGTTGAGATAGAAGAAACAGAGATGGTGAAGCACCAGGGTTCAAGTCTACTAACTCTAGGGGCATCCAAAGAGTGAAAATTGTCGCAGAGACCCGAGGAGGCCAAGTGCATGTCAGCCCACTCTCCCTTGCCAAAAATAACAACAAATGAAGCCGAGTGGTTTTTTTAGGGAAAACGTTTAATGTAAGTGCTTAGGGTTTAACACCAAAACCCTTCATCAAATGAGCATCCACTACACGGATTACATTATCTTTGAAATATTTTTGTGCTTGATATAGTTTGGAACCTACGATTTGTGTAAAAAAAACAACACCGTGACTTTTGGTTAAAACAATAAACAAGTTATTATATGTATTGTGAAGTTCTAGCTAGGATATAGTTATTACTTTATGTTTTGGTTATATGCCTAGGCTAGGTTTGTTTTAATTGTAGTTAGTATCTAACTGCTAAATAAAAATAGTAATGATAATTTTAGGACTGAGGAAAGTTCTAGAATTTACATAGTAAAATTCATAGTTATAAACCAATTGGAAATGTAATTAGGCTTCATGTACCTTAAACAACTAAAAACATGTTGATAATTATATACCATTGAACGTATAATCTATTTGTTATAACAAATAATCATACTATCAACTCCAATGACTACCTAGGTAGAATAGTCTTTATTATAGGTCTAGGAAGTCTTACACTTCGTTAATCTAGATAGTAAATAGAGTTTAAGGATTTTCTTCATAACTTACTCGTTTAGTCTTCCGAGCCTTGAACTCATGCATCGTAAACCTAGAAGTAAGTTTTTACCTGTGAATTATGTACAAGCATCGGATCTACGTTAGCTTTGAGAAAGCTAAGTAAGCCTCGGGTTAACCTCAAGCCCCCCTTCAGTAAGAAAAGAAAATAACCATTAGAATCATACACATTCTTGAAAATAAAGAAATGATCTGAATTCAATAATTTTTAACTCATAACTCTCAAGACTGAAAATCAATACAGATTGAGTATTGTTAGTGGCATGTGTATTATAAGTTAGTAAGTAATTATGTAGCCTTTTAGTTAAAGTTAACCAAGAGTATTAACTATTAAGTTTTCGTTTTATGTCTTGTCTTTATAAACTATCTGTTAACTAGACTAAAGTTAATCATTAAACTAGCATTCTCGCTATGATTTGGCATTTATTATTACATAGAAAAAATTTAAATTTTTGTGAATTTTCGGGGATGTTACAAGATCACTCAAACTTTGATTCATTGACAAAGGTCCCAACCCCTCTCTCTATGACTAACGTTGGCATCAATGTGAAAATTCTAAACGATCCAATCCCTCATGCATATAATTACAATTGAAAACTCATAAGAGAGGAGATGAGGATATGGCAAACCAATAATTTAGAACTTTTTCATTTCAAAAGTTTTGATACAAGCTATTTCCAATTGCAAAATTAGCTTTAGCTTCTCTTGCAGCAACATGTGGCAATGTCGAGGACATTGCCACCTCGTGGCTCTTGTTTTTTATATAAATCATTGTGTTTTCAATCTTGCAGAGTTTTAGCTAAGATCAAAGTAGTTAGGTTTGAATAATATAAACATAAATTCAAATGTAATTTGATACATAAAATATATATATATTGAAAAAATCTAATAGTTCAATATAGAAGTATACATCTCATAGATGTGAAGATACGAATTCTTTTCCAAATTTCAAAGGAATTTAAATCTCAAGAATGCCCAATAAATAAATTATTTACTTATTTAAAATAGAGTGATTAATTTATAATTATAAATGTTTTTAATTGTTTTTTGATATTATTGAATTTTTGGGTTGATATTTTTTATTTTTTGGATTGTTTGATTTAGGGGTTTTGATTTGTCTATTTTCAAAAGAAAAAAAAATGTTTCTTGTTATTATGCAGAATCAAAGAAAACATTAATCTTACGAATTCCAATATGCATCTTTCAAGGAATACTAAAAGTGTCTCTCAAAGACGGTGAAAAAACAAAATTATAACTGCCTCTCACACAAACATAAGCATGTATATATATTAGCCTTACATATTTTTCAACTATATTATAGAAAAAACGATCAAACAGAGTATCATAAAAATTGAAACAGTCCTCCCAAGATGGTTGTCACAGTCTAAAATATGATGGAAAGAGAGTCCTCAAATATGAGGTTGTCCTCCAAGAACTCCTCAACATATAATGTGTCATCAGGATCCCCAATGGCCTTCTTAGATAATTCATCAGCATTAGTGTCATATCCTTAAAAAACATGAGTGATAGATATATATGAAAAAAATTGATATAAGGAGGATGTGTTGGCACCACTGATCCAGAGCTAAAACATGAAATTTTGAAATACCATTTTCCCAATTAACAACTACCTTTGAGTCACCTAGCACCTGAATATAATCAATGCCAGTGGAAGAAACAAAATGTAAAAAACCCCAAAGTGCCAATAGTTCTGATCTAGTATAGGTTCCTTGTCCACAACTCATCCATAGTCTAAAACAATGATCTTCATTTAATCTTAAATACATCCCTGCAACACACTCATCCAGTTAAGCTTCCCCATAAAAGTACCCCATAGTAGCATGAGTGGAAATGGAAGGTTCATAAACTAACCTGCTTTTCTTTTTTTATTCCTTGTATAATATTCATTGTACATTCCCCAAATTCTCATAACACAAACAACCACATTTGAAACTTTGTTTTCAAATATAGCATCATTTCTTGTTCTCCATATACCCTAATAAATTAAAAGCTGGTAAAAACTTATGATTCTGAACCTTCTCCATCTAATATCCTAAAAATTATTTTCAACAAAACCAATAACCCATTCCTATGTGATATGTATATCATCATAGATACCTTTCCATGTATTTTTGCAAAAATTATGATGTATTAATACATGATTGATAGATAGTTTCCATTTCCAAAGTCTTAATACATGATTGATAGATAGTTTCCATTTCCAAAGTCTGTTATAACATCATTTAGACTCACCCTCGTAATTCTTATGTGAAATTGCATCATAAGTAGTATTTGCATTTACCTAACCAGTAGTACTATTCCATACCCATAACAAACTATCATCTTCCTCTTTCAATATGATACCAAATTTGGTTATATATCTAATACATGCAGTCCATTTCTCAGCCCATTGACCCCCTCTAACCAAATATTTAGCTAGTAACCATTATGACCGAATATTTCTCAGCCAATTAGGTCTTTTAATCTGATCCAAAGTACAGAAGCCAAACTCTACAATATAATCTTTGAGAAGTTAAGAAAGCACAAAAGTCTCCTCCCCACCAATAGAAGGATCCATTCCTACAATCACTCATTTCTCATTTCCAACTCTCTGGGTTAACAATCGATTCAACCATGGAAGTGCTCAAACAAAACCATTCCAAAAATTAGAAACACCCCTAATATATTTTAAGGGATTCCTAATTCAATGTACGAGAGGTTTGCTTTTGAGATATTTTGCTTTAAACATTGTAATCCATAAACCTGTACCAAATAAACCTCACCAGATACTCTTCAAACATAGATCTATACTGAACCAATGTAAATTCTTAATGTCCAATCCCCCTAGTGGAGTCCGTGTGGGAACTTGTGTAAACTTCATATACCAATCCAATGTGCGACCTCGAAAGGTTGTTTCCAACTGACCCTTCTTGATTTCATCATCTAGGACTTGCTTGATAGTCCAGACCTATTCACATAGAAACTAGTATTGCTTGGGATCCTCGGTCTTGTTTCCATGAAACAAAGGTAACTCTACATCGTCGCCCTCCATCCTAGGCCTTCTACCTATATTGGTTGATCTGCTACTATTAGAGTGTTGATGACACGTCGGACAATTCGGTGTTGAGCTAGTATGTCTTCCTGAGTGCAGTGCAGTGCACTGAGGTGTGGGTATGTTGTTGCTCTAGGTTGGTCTTTCCTTGGGATAGAGCGTAGCTTGGTCATCCCCTCCATCATTGTAGGGTCACTTCGTCCCTTTTGATCTTCTCTTGTAGCCCCTTCTCTTGGTCGCAGCAGGACTCTCTCTTGTCCTCTGCCTCTTCTCTTTCCGAAACCTTACTCCACTTCGCAGAAGACCACTTCCTTCCTTAGCTTCCTCACAATCGCATCGTAAATCCCATCCATCTACCCCGTATCATTCCATCCAACTCTTGTCTTCGCGATACCCGGAGCCTCCGCACACTAGGGCTCTACTCATCAGAGTTCATCCTCAATATGCCTTATTCACGGATGAACATCTTAATAGACAATTGCAAAGATAATAGAAACCTACCTCTTGGTCCTTTGAATAATTCCCTCTCTACATCATTGTAAGATTTGACTGCATTGACTGCGAACTCAGTGATGTAGCCTTCTAAGATGTTTTCAAGCCACACTTCAATGGCCCTCGATGCTTTGTTATCTAACTCCTACAAATGTTGGTTCAACTCTAGGTTCCAACAAGTTGGTTTGCTTCCTTGAAAATTTGTCTTACGATAGGTCAACTGCGCCAACCACTCGTACAAGATGATCGAGAATTAAGAAAAGAAGTACTCATGTAGATCAGACTACCGTTAGCTCTCTAGCCACTGTTATGTTGTTAATCCAGGGTTCGGATTCTCTTTCACTACAAATTCTAGAGCATTTTGGTTGAACCAATCTTGAATCTCTGGTCTAGTCGAATGCTACAACATGTCCTCCTTCTCCTTCACACTAGGCTCCCGACAACGAAACCATTTGTTGACACATATCTTTCGATGGGGGTTCACCTTCTTTCGACACCCTTGACCCAGCGATCTCCCTGAGCACCGACCCAAATAGGTTTTACCATGTCCACCAACACCTACGAAGAAGACGAGGTCTCACCCGAGATGTTCAAGGGAGGACTGTTAGAACCACGTTTCCATAGCAAGAAGTAGGGTTTTGTGCATCTACTGTTAAACTATCGTCGCATTACTTCACAGATTCAAACATTGGTTCATTATAACATATGCATACTAACATTCATGAGTTCACATAAAACTCTTCATATCACAATAAAATAGTTCGATCATCATAACATGATTTAAGACATAAAATCATCGCATCATACTGCAATATTTATCCATTCACATCATATCGCAGACATCAAGAAAACAGGAAGATACAAAAAAACACAATGTTTCCATCACAACCTCGTCATGTCATATTACTTCTGCATCCAAACAGCGGGTTCTCAAAATAGTTCACAATTCATATCTCGCATCAATAACAGATCACATATGCACTCTTCAATTCCATACACAAGATCTCACAACGGTATCAAAATGATGTAGATCCAATCTTAAGGTTATCAAAAAGCATCTCAACATTACAACTCCTAGCTCTATTTATAGGCTTGCTCCTTTTACAACATGGTCCACTTAGATCAACTTCCTAACTACTTGGACCAAAAACTACAAAATATGACCAAAATCTACAAAATAATGACCAAATTGTACAAAATATGACCAAACTGCCTTGTGCGCCATCTTCTGCCTTGTGCATCAATTTTGACCTTGCACATCATCCTCGGTGCTGCGCAACTAATTATCTCCAAAACTGCCTTCCAACAACGCTACTTTCTATAAAAATCGTAAATTCACATTTGACTATAATTTTATTAACTTAGATAATGGTACTTCTAAAATAAAAGCTAAAGATGATTTTTTTCCTTGAATATATTGTGCTTGCAACGTGCTCCAAACACGTTGCAGCTCTAACTCACAAATCTCTAATGGTTATCGTGAGTCACATTGATACAAGTGCATAATATGTCAGTACACTCTTATTAAGTTCTACCCCACAACAACATTGAGTCTAAACCTCTGCTATGTTATCAAGGCATTAAAGAATAAACTTGTACTATTGTCTTATAAAATTAACCCGTGAGGGTATGAAGCCTCTTGTAGATCAATGTTTTGTTCCTTACATCACAGTACTTGGGATCTCAATTATAACTACATTTGTGTCGCTCCACATTGAGATGAGAAAGTCCTCAACCTGTTTGTTGTTGGGCTCGATGTATAATTGGAAGCCACAAAAGTACTCGTTGTTACCTATAATGACATTTTGCAAAAGCTAGCGCACAACACTTTGAAGAAATCATAAGTTTCTAAATATGGAGATTTGGAAACAAAGTGCATTGTCACCTTAAAACCATTGGAGGAAGAACTATATCTTTCCAAATTTAATGCACTTTTATTAGATGATGACTTGCAAAGTGTGCTTGCAAAGCATGATACTATATCCTTAGGGTCTTTTACTAAATGACCTATTCTTTCTAGATTTCATACATTATCTATCCATGCCCTTATAAAAAAGAAGGTGCCATCGCCTTATGGGTTTATTCAAGATAAGGCATTAAATATGGAGATTCCTCTCTATTTTAGATGAGGATATGGTCAACATGCCATCTTTTGAGGAGTTCCTTCCCTTTTGATTGACTACCTATTAAATAACATCTTCATTACAGAGGTCATGTTCCACAACTACCACTATAGAGAAACAAATAGAATCTTCTTTATGTAGAATTGTTGCAAAAGGACAAGATAGGCGTGTTCAAAAAAAGAACAACAAAATTTTGAAAGACACATATATATAGGATCTGTGGTACAAATAACAACGAAGGTAAACTTTTCATTGGGGCCTTCTTCTTAAGAACCCGTACTTCATGTTGAAGTTGCATTATATTGTTCTTTGGAAATCTTTTCAATCTTAATAATGAACACCATCCACTGGACCACTACAAACTTAAGGAAAAGATTCAAACTTGTCGTGGCCATCCACTCATCCTCCAGGGCCTGTAACTTTAACTTGTTAATATTCATCCAACATGTTTTAAGAAGATTAAAAGATAATAACTCACCAAAATGAAGGGTGTTCATAATGATGGATAAAGTGTCAATCATGCGTTTTACATTATGTCAATTGTCAAGACTTCAACATTGTTTCCAAGTTATAGATTTACTGCATTGGAAATCATGGACAACAACTTCATGACTTCCCATGCATAGCTTTCCATTAGTAATGTCTTCACAAACGAGATGCTTCCACTAGTAATGTCTTTTGAAGCTCTTGAATCATAATTCCAATCAACTGTAGAATCACCTCCCTTTTGACAAGCCACAAATCTTTATTACCTGCATATATTTATATTTCTCTTGCAATTTAGAGAATTCATGGACTTTCACAGGATGTCATCCTAGAAAACTTTAACATATAGTTCATGATTGACTCTGGTTCTTTGCTAATTTTTTAAACTTAAATTTAAATGATAGTAATTCTTCACTATTTGGAAATACACAATTTCTTGTCATCAAATTTATAGATTCTCATAGGACCTTGTGACCAGTATTTTCTAAGAATTGATATAAATTATTCATTATTTGGCTTCTTTGTTTTTTCTTTTGTTGGATGTGAATTTATTTTCCTCCAGAGGAGCCTGAGATTAGTGAATGTTTAAATATTGGTGAGGTGCAACCTTATATTCAGAGTCACATATGCATGTCATTTTGGAATATCTCACTACTATTTTATACGACAATCTTCGTATCCAATGCTAATGTTGATGTCATTTGTTGATATACTTAATCTTAGTTAGTCCTTGAGTTTTAATTTATTTTTCTTTGCTAACAAAAAATAATATTTTTATTAATGAATCAATGAATGTATACATACAAAAAATGGGAAAATGTACAACCATAAACATCACTAAATGAAATTCAAGGAAGTAAATAAGTTACAGAAATCTTTCACCACTCCAAATAAAATAGCAACTCAAGTTTTTCAAGTTTAAATCTTGCTCCATAATTCTATCTTCATTTAGATGAATCTTCAGAAATGTTGGTTCCATATTTGCTCCTATTGTCTCCGCAGTTCCTAGATGTTGGTTCAGTTTTTCTTCTACAAGTGTGATTTTGTAGTGTGAACAATGTGAAACAAACTAGCTAAGTAACTGAAAGTGTTCTAGCAATTGGTTTAGCGTACTGGTTGCTATGGACCGATGGACTCCAGTGCTTCATAAATCTTACATATAATATATCAACAAACTCCAATTTGAAAGGTTTGACAAGTGGAATTTGGTGCTTCATAAAGTCTATATAAAATCTACAAACATGTAAAAACAACCAATATGGACGCCTTTCCATAATCTTAAATATCTAAAATTGGGCAACAAATCACCACCTATTTGACTACACCACCATAATGAAACTCATATAAAAAGAGCTCTTGTATATATTGCTTTTGAAATAGTGACATTCAAAATTGAACTATTGGGCATCAAATCGCTACCTCTATGACTAGGCCACCATATTGCAACTCATATAAAAAAGAAATATCAGTATGACTATAGCTCTTAAAAGAGTGACAATCAAAACAAAATCATTACATTAAATAGAACATTTATTTCTTCAACAAAATAAAACAAACTTGTGTTGATATAGTTTATTTGGAACTGACCATAAAAACTCAGGTCACAAAATGACAAGGAGAATACCTTCATCGTATCTCCTGAAGATGGGTTGAACTAGTTTGCCCGAAACGTCGAGAAAATTCAATAATTCACCACAAGATTCCAAAAAAAAATCAACATGCCTGCCTGTGAAAGCATTAATAACATTATCTTGTCCCTGTATGGAAGGGATAGGCTAAATGAGGTACTGCTTTTAGAAAAGAAACGAACCAAGATCGTCCATTATCTGGCTGACCTGACATTTCCATTATTTAAATAAAAACTCAGGTCACAAAATGACAAGGTGAATACCTTCACTGTATCTCCTAAAGATGGGTTGAACTAGTTTGCCCGAAACATCGAGAAAATTCAATAATTCACCACATGATTCCAAAAAAAAATCAACATGCCTGCCTGTGAAAGCATTAATAACATTATCTTGTCCCTGTATTGAAGGGATAGGCTGAATGAGGTACTACTTTTTGAAAAGAAATGAACCAAGATCGCCCATTGTCTGCCTGACCTGACATTTCCACTATCTAAATAAAAAAACAGGTCACAAAATGACAAGGCGAATACCTTCACCGTATCTCTTGAAGATGGCCTGAACTAGTTTGCCCGAAACGTCGAGAAAATTCAATAATTCACCACAAGATTCCCAAAAAAATCAACATGCCTCCTTTTGAAAGCATTAATAACATTATCTTGTCCCTGTATGGAAGGGATAGGTTGAATGAGGTACTACTTTTTTAAAAGAAATGAACCAATATCACCCATTGTCTGGCTGACCTGACATTTCCACTATTTAAATAAAAACTCATGTCACAAAATGGCAAGACAAATACCTTCACTGTATCTCCTGAAGATGGGTTGAACTAGTTTGTCCGAAATGTCGAGAAAATTCAATAATTCAGCACAAGATTCCAAAAAAAATTCAACATGCCTTCCTGTGAAAGCATTAATAACATTATCTTGTCGTTGTATGGAAGGGATAGGTTGAATGAGGTACTACTTTTGAAAAGAAACGAACCAAGATCGCCCTTTGTCTGGATGACCTGACATTTCCACTATTTAAATAAAAACTCGGGTCACAAAATGGCAAGGAAAATACCTTCACCGTATCTCCTGGAGATGGGATGAATTAGTTTGCCCGAAACGTCGAGAAAATTCAATAATTCGCCACAGGATTCCAAAAAAATTTCAACATCCCTGCCTATGAAAGCATTAATAACATTATCTTCTCCTTGTATGGAAGGGATAGGATGAATGAGGTGCTACTTTTTGAAAAGAAACGAACCAAGATCGCCCATTGCATGGCTTACCTGGCATTTCCACTATTTAAATAAAAACTCAGGTCACAAAATGACAAGGCGAATACCTTCACCGTATCTCTTGAAGATGGGTTGAACTAGTTTGCCCGAAACGTCGAGAAAATTCAATAATTCACCACAGGATTCCAAAAAAAATTCAACATGCCTTCTTGTGAAAGCATTAATAACATTATCTTGTCCCTGTATGGAAGGGATAGGCTGAATAAGGTACTACTTTTTGAAAAGAAACGAACCAAGATAGCCCATTGTCTGGCTGACCTAACATTTCCACTATTTAAATAAAAACTCAGGTCACAAAATGACAAGGCAAATACCTTCACCGTATCTCCTGGAGATGGGCTGAATTAGTTTGCCTGAAATGTCGAGAAAATTCAATAATTCACCACAGGATTCCAACAAAATTTCAACATCCCTGCCTGTGAAAGCATTAATAACATTATCTTCTCCTTGTATGGAAGGGATAGGATGAATGATGTACTACTTTTTTAAAAGAAACGAACCAAGATCGCCCATTGCCTGGCTTACCTGGCATTTCCACTATTTAAATAAAAACTTAGGTCACAATATGACAAGGCAAATACCTTCACTGTATCTCCTGAAGATAGGTTGAACTAGTTTGCCCGAAACGTCGAGAAAATTCAATAATTCACCACAGCATTCCAAAAAATATTCAACATGCCTTCCTGTGAAAGCATTAATAGCATTATCTTGTCCCTGTATAATTAGGTACTACTTCTTGAAAAGAAACAAACCAAGATCGCCCATTGTCTGGTTGACCTGACATTTCCACTATTTAAATGAAAACTCAGGTCACAAAATGACACGGAAAATACCTTCACTGTATCTCCTGAAGATGTGTTGAACTAGTTTGCCCAAAACGTCGAGAAAATTCAATAATTCACCACAGGATTCCAAAAAAAATTCAACATGCCTGCATGTGAAAGCATTAATAACATTATCTTGTCCCTATCTGGAAGGGATAGGCTGAATGAGGTACTACTTTTTGAAAAGAAACGAACCAAGATCACCCATTGTCTAGCTGGCCTGACATTTCCACTATTTAAATAAAAACTCAAGTCATAAAATAACAAGGCGAATACCTTCACCGTATCTCCTGAACATGGGTTGAACTAGTTTGCCCGAAAGGTCGAGAAAATTCAATAATTCACCACAGGATTCCAAATAATTTTCAACATAAATACATTATTTTTCCAACAGTTTCCAAATCATTGCATGTATTGATAATTTGATACAAATGTACCACAAATTCTTGATCACTACGCCATAGAGATTAGCAAGGTCAATAAATTCTAATTCATCACATTATGCCTTGAGAAGGAGAAAAGATCCCAACTCATTATACTACTCAGGACAGGGGTGGAAAATATGTTATTCCCTTACACTTGATATATTAGAAACTCGAGACACGAGTGGAAAATTTTCTATATTACCCTAACTTGGGTTCCTTTACACCTCATTTCTATAGCCTCTGACCTCCATCAAGGTCTTCATCACCTTTAAACAATGATCAAAGAGAAGGGAAATATCATAACAACTCTTGGATCAATTGAGGGCGAAAATTGATATCAAAAGGATGGCAAAGAGAGAGAGATCTATGGGGTCCTTATTCCTCTGGCAAGCCTCCTATTTAAGGGTTTTTGGGCTAGTTGTCTTTTTGTCATGGAGCAATAGGATACTTTCACATACCTACTTTGAATGATACCCTCCCATAGGTAGTTTTGGTGTGGTCTTGAACCTTATTATATATATATTATTTTTCCTTTTAAGGTTGTGCACACGTGTGTATTGATGAAATATATGCCCAACCCATCATGAGCATGGGTTTAATGAAGAGAAATTGCTCCCAAAATGTCAAACACACAAAAAAAAACACACAAAAAAAAACATGAGATGAAGACCTACCAATGTGAATTTTGGTTATGTCTCCACCTAAAGAGCATGTAAAACTGTGTTTTATTTATAAATTATGTATGCATGTAGGTGTATTCAACTTAACTCTTCATTTCGGACAGGTATGACCAAGTTAAATTGCTAACAACAATCATTTCAACATTCTAAATCAGCTAACACTTCATTTGATTATTTTAAGTATGTTCACATTTAAATGGTTAAACTTATAAGCATAGATTTATAGATCAAAAGCGATCTGTATTCAATTGAATTAAAACTAGAACTTACTAACTCTACAAGATCTAAATTGCTCTAATTTTGAGAATTGTTGTAATTTTGAGTTTAAATAGATTAAATCTAAGATCAGAGTATATATAAACACATAGTATGATTTGGATAGAAAAGTAGAAAGTAGAAGCAAGCTGTTTAAAATAGACACGCCTAACGATTATGAAACTATTTTGCTTCAGGAGGGGCTCCAGTTGGATGCAGGCGTGTGGAAGGTTAAGGAGCTTTTCGTTTTTGAATACTATCACGGTCCTTTTATTGATGTGGTGGCTCTTTGAGATCCTGCTGTTGAATTTCGGCATTGGGCCGGGCTTAGCTGGTTTTAGACAGCTTTGATGTTTATTTTTCCCTTCTATGATTGAAAACTGCTGGGTTATGACAGTTGGTTTATTTTTATAGATACTTTTTGCAGTCTATATGGGCAGTTATATATTGCCATTTTCATGGATCGAACATTGTACCAATGTTATTGTACTCTGTTTTTTTTTGTGGATAGCTGGGGTGATTTTTCATCCGGTGGTTGGGTTTGGGATGTGTTTATAGGTCTTTATTTTGGTTGGGAACTGAACTATGGTTACAAATATGCATGGCATATCTACAAAATGTAATTTTGTCTCTCTACGGATGAAATAAAATTATGCTTTTTTTCCTCGAAACTATTTTACTTCATTTAATTGTTTAGATGAAAAAATTAGTTGCGGACAAGCACCGTAAGACCTTGCTTTCCTCTCTTTTTATGAAGTATGTTTACCTGGAAGGCCTGACCTTGCAAGGGGGCTTTCCCCTATTCTATTTATGAGCACCCCCCCTGAATCTGACGGATAACCCGCAGTCCCATCTAACCCGGCCTAAGCCTTAGCTAACTGAATGCATGTTGTGAACCACCCCCTCGTATCCCCGATATAAGGTAAATCCAATCAGTAAAGTCCTAATCCAGGCCCCATTCTCTCTATACTGATAAGGCTGGAAAGGCGCCAGTGTGAACCTTCTCATTTTGCATCCAAGATAATAAGAAGAGTAGGAATTTCACAATCCTAGTTGACCTAGTTGACTTCCATCTTCCCTTATTGCTACTAAATTGATTCAATATCACTTGATGCATTTAGATACATTCTGCATGAGAGACAAGCTAGTTGCTCATCCTTCTTTGCCTTCGTCTCTATAGGTTCAAATGCTTCTTTTTCTAGAGGTTGTCTCTTCAGTAAGGTTTCAACGACTCAACCGCAAGTAGAGAAGCACGAGCCCATACCGAGAGCCAGAGAACTTTTCTCCAAGTGATCCAATGTGATCTAGAGCTCAAAAAAATATAAATATAGTTATTTTGGATGTTGTGGTGATCAAATGCTCAAAAACGCGCAGAGAAAGAACTCTGTACAACGATTTTGTGGTGAACCCCATACTTGAATTTGATTGGAGAAAGCCAACTAAGATTTGTAAATTCGACGTGTTTTGCACATGTAGGGGAATGCACACATCTTAAAGTAGGATTCAGCTGTCAAGAATAGCAAATTTACAAATACACCTTGCAGACATCATACTTGACAAAACTTTAGATTTGTTCTGTGATTCCTTCCAGCCTGTTGCCATTATTTTTGTTCAAGCAAATAACACAATTAAAAAATAACATGACTACGATTACAAACTTTATCATAGTAGATGAAATTCACGATTACAAAACTTATCACAACATACTAAATTCAGAAATATGAACCAACGCAACATATTAGAAGTTTTTTGTTTCCTCAAGCACTAAAAAACCAAAGAAGAAACAAACAAACAAAAACCATCCAACATTGAAGCTCTGTAGAATGGATGGTTGACCTTGAACAGATCCAAATACGTACGAAGGTACGCAACATGAAGACCCTAATGCACAATGAACGAAGATGTCCAATAGATAAGCTCTCCAACAACGTGATGCAAAACAAATGAATATATCAAAGCAAGGCCTGAAATAAATCTGGATCTTTCTCCTTGCAATATAACCTACAGCAAGAACTATCTATTGAGCTGCAGAGTATTTAATGAGGCTACAGCACGATTGCTGACTCTTGGATCTGGAGCATCTCCAAATCCAACGGTCAACAACCCTGCTGTAGCCGCATTAATGGATAGCTCTCATAACCTACTGTCCTCATCGCCCACACGAACTCCCTAAATGCAAATAAAGCTTCTGAAGATTCGAACCCTGAACTGATCGTACCTCAAAAGGTGTGCGTCAGGGTTAAGCAATAATCGTGATAACGTTATACGAATAGGGTGCCGGAAAATTCTTGTAGATATCTTGTAGCTTATCCCATTCTCATTTACTGAGCTCTAACTAAGAAACGAAAGCGAGTGTCAACTCTACAACTACCTTAGCATTAAATAATGACCAATACTACAAGTTACATGTGGCCTTCACACTGCACTGTGCCCTGCCAACCAATTGATGTGTAAACTTCTGCAATTTCTTATTTTTTAATTATTTTTAGTTTCTAAAAATTTAATCCTCCTACGAGGATTTATGTCAAATCCAGGGCGTCCTTCACCAATGAGAAAAGTCTTTTTTTCTTTTTCAGAAAATAAAATATATATCTTCAATTTTAAGGAAATTCAGTTTAATAACCTGTTTTCTAAAAACAATGCAAAACATTATCCGAAGCACCAAAAATATTAAGCACTAAGACGAAGTCAATGAGCTTTTAATTCCCATGGGAAACTATAGCCTTGCCTTGGTAGAGACTAATAAAGAATATCAAACTCACGAATCACAAAAACAAACCATTTTTTATTACCCAGAATAAAACAATATTTTCATACATATTGTAACATAACAGTGATGTATTCAAAGTATATATTTTGATACCAAGAGACACCAAGACCGACTGTGACTTCAAAAGATGCAGTCTCTAAGAGGCATTTCTAAATACATACTCAAACAAAGCTTGTTCGTCCAAGGCGAAGATCATCACAAGCGTAAACTCGTATTAACTAGAGTTTCTGATCACACTAAGTGCAGAGAGAGAACATACCCCACTGGTTTTACAGACCCATTATTACACTATGTTCCTAATATATGTACATCATTGCTTTGTATTTATTTATTTTTAAGTGATAAACTTTATATTAAATAAAATTAAAATTAAATGTTAAACCTCGAATAAAATTATAACAATACATTGTTAAATAATGTAGTTTTTTTAAATGTTAAAAATAAATGTTGATTATCCTAAACAAAACAATATTTTTATTTTTACATTAATTCCAAAAGCATTAGTTTTAAATAAATGTTTTTGGTAACCTTGAAGTCCACATCAATTTAAAAGGCAAACAAATTCTCCCCACGACGGGTGCCATCGATATGTTTACATGCGTCAAAGTAATGAACATCATCGATGTTGACAAGTTTCTGAGAGAGTGTTAGCTGGCAAGTGGTTTCTCTCCTTCAAAGACCTCTTAGACAATCAATCTCATTTTGTTGAAGGATGTTATAGCTATGTTTTGTATACATTTTATTTTTAGATTAATATAATTCTGAACCTTACAAAAAAGGAAAACAAATTAAAAGTAGTTTTCAAAATGGTCCACCACTTTGTGTTACCACATACACACTTTTCATTAAATCCAATGAAAATTGATGTAATTATACAATATCTTTCATAGGGTGGATGTTAACAAGTTTCTAAGAGTGTGTTAGTTGGCAAGTGGTTTCTCTCTTTCAAAGACCTTTGAGACAATCAATCTCATTTTGTTGAAGGATGTTATAGCTATGTTTTGTACAAATTTTATTTTTAGATTAATATAATTCTGAACCTTACAAAAAAAAGAAAACAAATTAAAAGTAGTTTTCAAAATGGTCCACCACTTTGTGTTACCATGGACACACTTTTCATTAAATCCAATGAAAATTGATGTAATTGTACAATATCTTTCATAGGTATGCCACCCTATAATTGTGTTTAAGTGGCTCAAATTTGCAAGGATCTTAACATTGCCATGAGAAGTTCCATTCTCTCTTAGAAAAAACTACCCCTTTTATCTCATATGTATTTAATAGACATGGACAATGAAGGATACTCGATATTTAAATGTTGAATGTGTTGAGACTAAGTAGCCATTATAGATACTCAACTAGGTGCTTGTAGATATTGGTTTCTTATTAGATTGGTTGGATGTGGACCTCCTAAGGAACTTTCCTTTCGTTGTGATATATGCATTTTTATTTAATGGATTTGCAGGATATGGATCTCTCGAGGAACTTTCCATTAGTTATGACATATGCATTTTTGTTTAATGAATTTGGTATCTAAATGTTCAATGTGTTTAAATTAGGTGAGCATTATATATTTTTATAGGTCCAAATCTCATAAAAATAGCTCCAAATCTCATAAAAATAGGTGTCCAGGCTTATTTCTCAAATGGGTACCTATATCAGATAAATCAATAGAACATTCAATCAAATAAATCATTCATCCACAACACAAGATGTACCCTATGAAAACCCTTAAAATAACAAGGATGAAAACCCAACAGTTCTTTAGAGTATAATTATGATAGATCGGATAGAATGACTTTTTACACAATAATAGATTGTCTTTGGCACCCCGGGTGCTAGATAAAAGAGAACGTTGATGCAATAGAGAATATAGATCAACTGTATGAACTTTTAAGGTGCCCAACACATTAATAACAAGCCAAAATCACGGCCATGCAAACAATAGCAAATGGATGCATGAGAATAGTGCACCACTTGCGTCAAATCTCGCTAGCTCATTCGGTCAAGGAGTGGGTATCGTTAGAAAGGCGAACCAGGTTCAAACCCCTTAAGGATGAGCTAGTTGGGAGGAGACACCCAAAAAATCCAGACATGTTAAGGGTTGGAGTGGCCCAGGCCGGGTGCGATCCCCGGGTGATTTTAACAGCTTAAATGCCCTTGGGTTGCGGCTTCTCATCCAATGGTGGAAATGCATTAGCCCCGAGTGACAGACATTTCTTAACAAATAAAAAAAATAGTGCACCACTTGCACAAATTGCGAATTTCCTTCATAGAATAATTATCTTTTACATTGGATTCATCGTCATGCATAACATACGCGCCATGTTTTTCATCTTTGACAATAACTAATGCTTAACTAATTATAGAGTGAACTTTCCATCTAACTAGAAGTATGATCACTTAGTTAGAATGCTAACTTAAGTGTCATGGTGCTTTGACTCAAGTGTCATCATGCAAATACTTTATTAACTGAAGTGTCATATTTTGATTAACTCAAGTGTCATCTTTTAGTTTAACTAAAGTATAAACGCTTTAGTTAACAAGTCCATCTTTATTATCAGTTAATTAACTATTATTAACTGAATCATGCTGATTGATTTACTTTGTAATGATCACTGTGAGTTCTTTAATTAATTGAATCATACATCGTGGCTTTAACTAAAGCTCACAAATTTGAGTTCACTTAGTCATCTCATGGGAAATTTGAATTCTCTTTTTCTCTATGCATTATCTCTTTATATTTTTATCTTTACTGCATGGAGAATATGTGTTAACTTTAATTATCTGTCTTATCATATTATAATCATAAGAATTTTATGATGCTATGATCATATTATATTACTTCAGAACAAATGATCATATGCTAAAGTAATTCACTCTATAGGTAGCTTATGTCTAAAGGAGGCATAATAGTAATCGATGACCATGGTTAGCAATATATCATACAACATTTGATGCTTCAACGTGTAAAGTATCTGCCTTTATAACTGAAGGCCCACCCAATGGGTACCTACTATAACTGGAGGTCCAAATGAGAATCAACTAACTTCAAAAATAGAGGTCCACCCCATAGGTACCTACTATAACTGGAGGTCCATATGAGAATCATGGCTTGAGAAACACACGCGTACTAATCCTTTTACTAGAAGACTTTACAACATCATCAGTTTGGTAAATTAAAGCATTCACTTCAACACATGAGGAATAACCTTTATAACTAAAGGCTTAGTCATCCTTAGGTCCAACCTAAGAATCTACTCCAAGTTACTAAGTCCAACTCAGTCTCTCCACCTTCACACATGAGGCCCAATCTTGGTTGCACAAGATTGGCTTGGAGAATGACTCCTGATGTTGTACATTTAACACTCCCTCTCTTTGAGGGATGCATTCTCTTCCATAACTTCATCACTAAAAGAGGCTTTGTTAACACATATGCAATTTGCTCATCAGTAGCAATGTACTAAAGTTTCATTGTACCTTTTTGGACCATGTCTTGAATGAAGTGATACTTCATTTCAATGTGCTTTGACTAATCATGAAACATCGGTTTTTGGAAAGTTTGATGCAACTTTGATTATCACACCTAATAAGTATAGGCTCAAGTATTTCACCAAACAACCCCACAAACAACTTTCTCAATCACATTACTTCTCTACAGGAAGTACTAGCAACAATGTACTATGCATTTCTAGTACTATGGCCAACTGAGCCCTGCTTCATGCTAGACCAAGAGATCATAATAGAACCCAAACCATAACAGTATTCAGATGTACTCTTGCATTCCACAATGCTGCCAATTTAATTAGAGTCATTATAACCAAGTAATAACACCCCTCCATTGGAGGCACACATTAGTCCATAAGCAATTACCTCGGAGGTACCTCAACACATGTTTAGCAAATACCCAGTTTTTGTGTCTCGAATCACACATAAACTGACTCAGAATACAAATCGCATAACAAATATTTTACCTTGAGTGTATCAAGTACATCAACGATCCAATAAGGTGTCTATACAAAGTGAGGTCCATTGGATCCGGTCCATATCGGACTCATGAAGCTTCCTCAAATTGGAAACCAATGGAGTACTCATGGATTTGCAATCCACCATACCAAACCAATGCAATATGTCAACGGTGTTCTTCCCTTGAGACAAAAATATATCATATTTTCTATGCCAAATCTCAAGGACTAGAAAGTAGTGCATAATACCTAAGTCTTTCATCTCGAACTCGGAAGTGAGATCCCTCTTGCACCAAGAAATCAATTTTTCCTCTCCAGTGAGAAACAAATCATCAACATACAAAACGGATATCAATGGTTAGTTCTTCACTATTTTTAAGTACAAAATCATATCAGCTTTTCTCTTAGAGAATCCCAGTATGTGAATATAACTCTCTATTCTAGCATACTAAGCTCAGGGAGCTTGCTTAAGCCCATGTAAGGCTTTCTTCAACTTGCACACATGAGTATCATTCCCATTGATAAAAAAAACCCTCAGGATGCTCAATATAAACCTATTCTTCAACCTTACCATTGAGGAAGGTTTTCTTCACATCCATCTGGTGAATTTTCCATCCTATAACATATTCAAGTGAGATCACAACTTGAATTATGGTGTACTTGGCCACATGAGTGAATGTCTCCTTATAATCTTTGCCCTCCTTTTGAGAGAAACATCAAACAACAAAAATGTCTTTATACTTATCAACACTTCCATCTGCATCATTCTTGATCTTGTAAAGCCATTTGGTAGTAACTATGGACTTCCCTTCAGGTGTAGGAACAACCTCTTAAACATCATTATTTAATATAGACTTGTACTCCTCTACCATTGCATCTTTCTAAACTTGTTGATTTCCAGCTTATTCATAGGATGAAGGCTTTGAATCACTAATGTGACTCATTTGTGCAACATACCCTTAATATATGTTAGGTTGCTTTCACTCTATGGAAGATCCCACTGGTCCTCCATGCCTCTCTGCATATTTTAGTATATATTGACACCATGCAGACATCCTCTTGGTGGGAGGTCCATCAACCAGTTCTACGGGTTCATCAGGGACTAG
The DNA here is from genome assembly GCA_001517045.1 of Pseudotsuga menziesii. NCBI lineage: Eukaryota > Viridiplantae > Streptophyta > Pinopsida > Pinales > Pinaceae > Pseudotsuga > Pseudotsuga menziesii. The sequence goes on from LPNX010055449.1 coordinate 270,019, forward strand.
TGAATGTGATAACTCTGTTGGATTCTCCCTCTAAACATCTGGATGGGAAGAATCAGTATCTAGTTCCTCTGACATAGGAGTATCATGCTCGTATGTGTCTATGTCATATGAAATATCTTTTGATCTCTTAAATGCAGCCTCTTCATGGAAGGTCACATCTCGGATGACCTCAATGTGTCTCTCACTTGGCACATATATCATGTAGGATTTGGATGATTCACTATAACCCACAAAGGTTTCCTTCTTCCCTAAATGTTACATCTTAGTCCTCTTTTCTTTCAGTACATGGATGTATACAGTACTCCTAATGATCCTCAGGTGTGAAATGTATGGCTTCTCACTAGTGAACACCTCTTCAGGTGTCTTCTCATCCAAAATGGCACGCAGACTTTTGTTATGGATATACACAGTTGTGCTGGTGGCTTCTTCCCATAATGAGGTAGACAAATCTTGATCATGTAACATGGCTTTTGTATCCTCACATACAATTCTATTCTTTCTCTTGGCAACCCCATTTTGTTTCCCATTTTGTTAGGGGTTGTATGGAACTATCAACTGGCTACAAATTCCTGCATCTCACAGAACTCATTAAATGCATGGGAATCAAATTCACCTCCATTATTAGACCTTAAAGCACGAATGTGATTTCCTTTTTATTCTCTACTAAGGCTTTAAATTCATGAAACTTGCTAAAGGTTTCGCTCTTAGCCTAAGGAAGTAAATCCATAACTTTCTAGAGAAGTCATCAATAAATAATACATAATATATGTAGCCACACAAGGAAGGGGATGGCATGGGACCACATACATCAAAGTGTATTTAAAATTTAAAATCCCTTTATATCTAGTATAATTGCTATAGAAACTTAGTTTAACATTCTTCCCAAGTGCACAACTCGACATGCACTATCATGCTCAAAATCAAATATTGGCATACCTTTAACCATTCGTTGTAATCTTGGTGGTGCTTTGTAGTGGAGGTGACCAAGCCTCATGTGTTATAGCTCGCATGGATTGATAGTGTGATGATCCATTTCTTGAATGTACTTTCCAAGTAATTTATAGAGTCCTCCCTCTCGAAATCCAATCACTGCAGTAGTTTCAAGGCTTTTATTCTTTGGCCATAATAGTGGTTGATTATCCATGAAGATAACTTGGAATCCCATCTTCAAGAATCGAAATTGATAGAAGGTTCTTCTTGAAGCATGGGACATAAAGAATGTCCTCCACATGCAATATATCTCCCAAAATTAGATGGAAGGAGGTGGATCCAACTACTTGGATTGAATATGTTGGGTTTTCCCCCAATTGCACCATGCATGTGAACTTTTTCTCTTTTAGGTTAGAGATGGCACTTATGTACCATGAAATGTGCTTGGATGTACCACTGTCAATCAACCATGTCTCTTCACCTATGATAATAGATCTAAAAATTTATGAAACAAGGTAATACTTCCTCCTTGTCTCCATCTCCTCGGGTGCATTCTTTTGAGGAGTTTCATCTTCTACAATGATAGAATCATGAAAACTTCCTTTACCATTTTTCTTTGCTCTACGCTCCCTTGCATAATGGCCCTTTTTTTTACAATTGTAGCATCGAACCTTCGACTTGTTGAATTCCTGGTTGAATACCTTCTTCTTTGAATGACAAAACTTCTTTGGAGCCAATGGTTTCCTCCCTTTCTTCATTATTGCAGCGAGGGCGAGATTTTATTTTGTGGTGCACATTGTCTTGCTCTAGATTCGCCCCTTCCTCTTGGAGGAAGTCATACCACAACCTCTTGAAGTTAGGTTGTATCTCTTGGCCATTTACCATAGCCAAGAGTGTCTCCCATGAGGATGAGAGACCATTGATGGCGGTTTGGAGAAGATCAACTTCATCCACCACTACTCCAATACTAACAAGGTGATCTCTCACCTAAGATATTTTGGTGAAGAATGATGCCATAGACTCGTTGTTCTCCATAAATTTAGGTTCTGAAGCTTATTATTCGATTCCCTTTTTGGATAGGGGCCTTCTTCTCATATATATTAGTTCATGTATCAAAACATTCCTTTACGGTCTTTAGCGGTGTGATCATGGACATCAAATTGTCCTTAATTGAATCATAGATGATATGTTTGTTCTTAGCTTGGTTCTTCTTGAAGTTGATGTTCCCTACATTGGATGTAGGCTCCTCCACCACTATGGATATGCAGTCATATAATTCATGTTCCTGTAAGATGTTCAATACCCTTGCCTTCCAAGTGTTGAATATGGAACTACCCTCAAGAGGGTCTTTCGGTTGAACATAGATCAATGTCATGGCTCTCAAAACTTTTGCTCAACTCCTCAATATCTACGTAGGCTTCTAGTTTTCTTGCACAACTCAACTCCTTATCGTCCTGAGCTCTGATACCATGTTAATTTTTGAGCAAATATGATGAGCTTTGGATTTTTAAACTTTAATTTCAAAAATACTAAACACCGGAATTAATAGAACATTCAATCACATAAATCATTTATCCACAACACAAGATGTACCCTGGGAAAATCGTCAAAATAATGAGGATGACAAACCCAACAATTCTTTAGAGTATAATTATGATAGATAAGAGAGAATGACTTTTTACACAATAGCATATTTTTGGCACCCCGGGTGCTAGATAAAAGAGAGCACTGATGAAATAGAGAATATAGATCAATTGTATGAACTTGTCATGTGACCAACACATTAATAACAATCCAAAATCATTGCCATGCAAAAAATTGCGAATGGATGCATGAGCATAGTGCACCACTTGTACACAAACTACCAATTGCCTTCATAGATAATTATCATGTACATTGGATTTATCATCATGCATAAGATATGTGCCATGCCTTTCATTAATTCATGCTTAACTGACTCCAGAGTGAACTCACCATCTAATTGGAAGTATGATCACTTAGTTAGAATGCTAAGTTAAGTGTCATAGTGCTTTAACTCGAGTGTCGTCATGCAAATAATTTATTAACTAAGTGTCTTCTTTTGATTAATTCAAGTATCGTCTTTTAGTTTAACTAAAGTATTAACACTTTAGTTAATTGGTACATCTTTATTAACACTTAGTTAACTATTAGTAATTAATCATGCGGATTGATTTACTTTGTAATGATCAGTGCGAGTTCTTTAATTAACCGAAGCATACATTGTGGCTTTAACTGAAGCTCACAAATTCAAGTTCACTTAGTCATATCATGGGAAATTTGGATTTTCTTTTTCTCTATGCATTATCTCTTTATCTTTTTATCTTTACTGCATGGTCAATATGTGTAAACTTTAAGTATCTATCATATCAAAGTAACTCATAAGAATAGTATGATGGTGTGATCATATTATATTACTCCAAACCAAATGATCATATACTAAACCAATTCACTCTAAAGGTAGCTAATGTCTAAAGGATACTTAATAGAAATTGGTGACCATGGTTAGCAATACATGACACAACATTTGATTCTTCAACATGCAAAGCATCCACCTTTATAATTGAAGGCCCACCCCATGGGCACCTATTATCACTGGAGGTTCAGATGAGAATCAACTACCTTTGTAACTAGAGGTCCACCCCATAGGTACCTATTATAATTGGAGGTCCATATGAGAATCATGACTTGATACACACACAAGTCCTAAGCCTTGTACTACAAGAATTTACAACATCATCACTTTGATTAATCAAAGCATTCATCTCAACATAAGATGAATAACCTTTATAACTAAAGGCTTAGTCATCCTTAGGTCCAACCTAAGAATCTACTCCAAGTTACTGGGTCCAGCTCAATCTTTCTACCTCGACACATGAGGCCCAATCCTAGTTGCACAAGATTGGCTTGACGAATTAATCGTGATGTTGTGCATTTAGCATTTATAATGTTGGAATTGGGTTTAGGTGAAATAGTTAGGCCAATCACTTTGAGACAAGATTGATTTGGTTTGGTACAAATTGTTGGGCTAGGTGCAATACCTTCAAATTTGGCTTAAAGAGTTTTTGGTGAGATAGAATGCGTGTTCAAGCAATTTTAGGACTGACAAGTAGCATCAATGGTGTAATATTGTTTGCCTTGGACATATTTGTTTGTAAGTGAATGTTCATTCTTGTTGTAAAGAAATCATTAATGGTTCAACCAAGGTGCATTCTTGGTGGTCTCAACATCTTAGTTAACTATTATAATGGTTGTTGAGTTAACTATCTATCATATCAAGTGAATTTTATTCTTGGAATTGAGTTTTCCACTAGAAAGAAGTGTGTTTTTAATCATTGTTCCTTTGTGTTTCATGATTGTGTGGAGTATACAATTTATTGCTGGTTGTTAAGTGATTGTTGAAGTAATTTAAACCAAAGTAGAATTGTTGGTTAAGTGTTGTGTGGTTAAGCAGTTGTTTGGTGGATTTGAAAGTGTCGATTAACAAATAATATGTACTTATCAATGGTTTATTTAACAATATATATTAGCCTAATACATTGTCTGATGAGCAATGCCTTCATATATAAGGTTGTGTATCCAAAAAATCATTTTTTATGACATATTGCAATAGTGAGCTATATCTTTGAGGTAAGCAACAACAACAAAAAATCTCTCATGATCCAATAGGGTTGTGAACTTGTCAATTATGCACCATTGTGACAACTTGACATGAGCATAATCTAAATCAAAAGATCTTGAAATTTTTAAATACACTTACTACCATAATAGGGGATTCATGCAGTTGTGAGAATTCGCCTTCATAACTATCTAACTTATAATACTTTCAACAACATGATTTAACTACTCAATTGAAGGAGCATATTAATATTCCAATGATTCTTCGATCTACATGGAATTAAGTGATTGTTTAAATAAGTTTGACTAAAATATAATTGTTGATTAAGTCTTGTGTGGTTACGGTATAGTTTGTTGGTCTTACACAAGTGGATTGACAATGAATACACACCTAACAATGGTGCCTTTAATCTTATATGTGAGGTACACCATTCAAGGTGCAATGCCTTCATGTTAGCAAATCTATATCCATGAAATCATTTTTCTATGACATCTTTCACCCTCCCTCTCAACGATGGAGGCATTCTCTTCCATACCAAGCTTGTCTCAGAAGTACTTAAACTTCGTCATTGACAGAGGATTTCTTAACACATCTACAATATGATCATAAGTAGTAATGTGTTGAAGTTTCACTATACCTTTTTGGACCATTTCTTGAATGAATTGATACTTCATTTCAATGTGCTTTAACCTATCATGAAACAATGTTTTTTTGGAAAGTTTGATGCAACTTTGATTATCACACCTAATAACTGTAGGCTCAAGTCTTTCATCGAACAACCCCACAAGAAGCTTTCTCAATCACACTACTTCTCTGTAGCCAATACTAGTAGCAATGTATTATGCCTCTGTGGTACTCTGGAAAATTGAGCCCTGCTTCCTGTTGAAGCAAGAGATCATAATAGAACCCAAACTATAACAGTATATGGATGTACTCTTATGGTCCACAATGATGCCACCTCAATCAGAGTCAGTGTAACCAAGTAATAACACCCCTCCACTAGAGGCATACCTTGGTCCATAACCAAGATGTGCTTTAAGTCAAGTGTCATCATGTAAACACTTTATTAACTAAGTGAGGTCTTTTGATTAACTCATGTATCGTCTTTTAGTTTAACTAAAGTATAAACACTTTAGTTAACTAGTCCATCTTTATTGACACTTGGTTAACTACTATTAACTGAATCATGCTTATCGATTCACTTTGTAATGATCACTGCGAGTTATTTAATTAATCAGAGCATACATTGTGGCTTTAATTGAAGCTCACGAATTTGAGTTCACTTAGTCATCTTGTGGGAAATCCGAATTCTCTTTTTCTCTATGCATTATAACTTTATCTTTTTATATTTACTGCATGGTCAATATAATGTGCTAAATTAATTATCTATCATATCAGATTATACTCAAAAGAATTGTATGATGTTGTGATCATATTATATTACTCTAGACCAAATGATGATATGATAAATTAATTCATTATATAGGTATCTAATCTCTAAAGGATACTTAATATCAATTGGTGACCACGATTAGCAATACATCACACAACATTTGATGCTTCAACATGTGAAGTATCCACCTTTATAACTGAAGGCCCACCCATGGGTACCTGCTATAACTGGAGGTTCACATGAGAATCAACTACCTCTATAACTAGAGGTCCACCCCATAGGTACCTATTATAACTGGAGGTCCATATGAGAATCGTGACTTGATATACACACAAGTCCCGAGCCTTGTACTACAAGACTTTACAACATCATCACTTTGATTAATCAAAGAATTCACCTCAACACAAGAGGAATAACCTTTATAACTGAAGGCTTAGTCGTCCTTAGGTCCAACCTAAGAATCTACCCCAATTTATTGGGTCCAACTCAGTCTCTCTACCTCAACATGAGGCACAATCTTGGTTGCACAAGGTTGGTTTGAAGAATGACTCATGATGCTGTACATTTAACATTTCTGAGGTTGGAACTGGGTTTAGGTGAGACAGTTATGTCAATCACTTTGATACAAATTGATTTGGTTTGGTGCAAATTGTTGGGCTAGGTGCAATATCTTCAAATTTGGCTTAAAGAGTTTTTGGTGAGATAGAATGTGTTTTCAAGCAATTTAAGGACTAGCAAGTAGCATCAATGGTGTAACAATTCTTTGCCTTGGACATATTTGTTTGTAAGTGAATGTTCATTCTTGTTGTAAAGAAATAAGTAATGGTTCAACAAAGGTGCATTCTTGATGGTCTCAACATCTTAGTTAACTAGTATAATGGTTGTTGAATTAATTATTTATCATATCAAGAGGATTTTTTTCTTGGAATTGAGTTTTCCACTAGAAAGAAGTGTGCTCTTAATCACTATTTCTTTGTGTTTCATGATTGTGTGGAGTATACAAGTTATTTATGGTTTTTAAGTGATTGTTGAATTAATTTAAACTAAAATAGAATTGCCGGTTAAGTGTTATGTGGTTAAGGAGTTGTTTGGTGGATTTGCAAGTGTCGATTAACAAATAATATATACCTATGAGTGGCGTATATAACAATATATATTAGCCTAATACATTGTCCGGTGAGCAATGTCTTCATATCTAAGGATGTGTATCCAAAAAATCATTTTTTTATAACATCTTGCAATAGTGAGCTATATCTTTGAGGTAAGCGACAAAAAAAAATCTCTCACAATCCAATATGGTTGTGAACTTGTCAATTATGCACCATTGTGACAACTTGACATGAGCATAACATAAATTAAAAGATCTTGACATTTTTAAATACACTTACTACCATGATAGGGGAGTCACACAGTTGTGAGATGTTGGCTTCATAACTATCTAACTCATAATACTTTCAACAACATGATTTAACTGCTCAATTGAAGTAGCATATTAATATTCCAGTGATTCTTCGATCTGCATGGAATTAAGTGATTGTTTATAAGTTCAACTAAAATATAATTGTTGATTAAGTCTTGTGTGGTTAAGGTGTAGTTTGGTGGTACTACACAAGTGGATTGAAATCAATAAACACCTAACAATGGTGCCTTTAATCTTATATATGCAAGGTACACCATTCAAGGTGTAATGCCTTCATATTTGTAAATCTATATCCATGAAATCCTTTCTCTATGACATCTTGCACCAATAAGCTATATCTTTGAGGAAAGCGACAAAAGGGTTTTTCTCATATAACTTGATAGTTTATGACTTTGTCAATTATGCCCCACTATAACAATTAAACATGAGCATCGTCTAAATAGAAGGACCTTGCCATTTTTATATATACTTACTATGATGTTAAGAGACACACTCTTTTGTGAGAAGTTGTTTTCATAACTTTCTACCTCATAATAGTTTCAACAACATGATTTAAGTGTTTTATTGATGGAGCATATTAATATTCTTGTGACTCCTTGATCCACATGAAATTTTGAGACACTACAAGTATATCCAAAGTCCAACACTAGAATATGTAGCCCATGTCTTGTAGGGGAAGCATTGCCTAATACAAAAGAAAATGTTGAGAATCTAATACCATGTTTACGACCATCATATTCATTGAGAAAACATAACATGCCCAACATTGTCTTAATTTATTTGTACATTAGTAAACCATGACATTATTTCCAATTCATAACCCTTACTTGAATGGCCAATGATGTTTCCCTCGATTTTTACTTACAACTATAAACCATGATTTAACATGAGCAAACTACGATGACAGATTAGGGCCTATAATAACAAGATTGATAAATCTATCCCTTGGAGTGGTCATCCAGATTACATGCGTGCATGGATTAGGGCCTCCAAAGTTGTTATCATATTTTGTTGTTGCATTTGATACTTGCGTTGACACTTGGTGGGACCAAACACAACCAAAGAATGTGCCAATTCCACCCATGAAATGAAGTAAGAAGAAACAAATCTCTATAAAAATGGTTTCGACATTAACTCATATACACTAACATTAACAAGGTCAACCAAGCATTGGAAACACAAACATCAAGGCTTGACTTTCACGGCAATTTCACACACTACACATATAGAAAACACATGAGTCGCACCATCCTTCTCATTCAAATGTCATATACAAAAATAAAAGGTAGTGTGTATGTCTCGCTCTGAAAAAAGGAAGATGCATGGTTGCATAAAAAGGCTTACAACTTCAACACTTACCCCAAAACCGCCATTTCCTTTTCCAATATACGAGAGCTCAAGGGTATAACTTCTTCTATATCATGGACATACTTTTATACATAAGATGTTTAATTCATAAATAATGTCAAAATGATATTATTTTTTCCAACAAATTTTCCAAATTAAAATATAAACATACAATTAATATCACATGATACTTAAACACAAAAACATTATATATATACACATTTTAAATAAAAATATTTTAAAAATATTTATCTTAATAATCAATATATTATCATTAAATAGTGAAACACAACTTGTACAAAACATTTATACTATATATATATATTCTTAAATATTGATTTTTTATACTATATATACTCTAAAATATTGATTTTTTTGACCATATAACACATTAAATAGATTTTAAAAAAAGACCATATATTCTAAGATATTGATTTGGACCATGTGACCAGAAAAACATACACATCAATGAGATATTGATTTGGATCCAAGGATGGAATTTGATGGGTAAATGTACGTCATGGGTCAATTTACCCGTCAAATATAGCTAAGATTTTACAGAAACCATCAAAATTTGACTTCGAATACATAAAACTTTTCAGATTTTAATTGTTACCAACAATTTTGACGGGTGTCCGTCATTTGAAATCCCTACCATGTTTGGACTATATAACCTACTTACCTGACCATTTGCATCGATTGAACGACCGGCAACATCGGTATACCCAATAAACCAGATTAGAGAAACAAACAAATCAAAATTCCTTTCAAATCCATTTACCAATAAAAACACTAAAAAAACATATGTCCAACCATAAAAATATACGCTATCACTCAAAAGTGGAAAGACAATTATGGAGGGATGTTTGAAAAGGAAGATTTTAAAATTAATGGAATAACTTTAAAAACACTAACAAGTTACCATTAACGTACCGTATTTTTCAAAGTATTTGGTCATGTGGTGGCATCACCGACCTTAGAGTTTGAGTTGGTAGACGCTCACAAAGAATATTTTGTCTTGTTAGTGTATATAATATTTTAATAACACCTATCACGATAAAACGGGGTAGATTAAAAAGAAAGAAAAGGGTAGATAAGAATGTCGTGTGTAGTTGTGTTTTTAGTTTCGTCAAACAATCTTTTTATACTCACAATTAACGGTGTTCAATATCCACCTTCTATGCATGGTTGTGTTTAGAGTTGGACCAAATTTAATGGTGTATATATTTAGGTCATGTTCTCAAATGGTACGATCCCTCTGTCACCCTATCTAGAATGAAAAGGATGATCTCGTAGTTCTTGGTCTGTGAAGATGCGTTGTTAGGTGCTCCATTTTCTACATCTAGGCTGAACTTCAACCTGTCCTCGAGAGATAGCTATCCATACACTGATAAGGGATGTATGGATTCTCGAGAAGAGAGGATCCATGGTGGATAACCACTGCCCCCCCTGGATCGCCCAGATCCACAAATGAATAGAAAGTTGGATTTGCATTTGATCTCACCTGAATCGCCCCATCTATCCTCCTGAGGATAAGTTCAGTTCCAAACCCCGGTTCGAACAAATAGAGAGACAGTCATAATATTATTGACAATTTAAAGAATTGGGTTTCAAAGTTACCTTTACTATTTGAAGTCTTTTTGATGTTGGGTAGTTGGACCAAATTTAATGGTGCATATATTTGGGTCTTGTGTGTTCTTTTAACAAATTGGGCAGACTTATTGTAGTTGTCTGAATTGTTTGTGGCAGTGAGACAGTCACAATATTATTGACAACTTAAAGAATTGAATTTCAAAGTTACACTTACCACTTGAACTCCCTCTGATATTGATATGGGAGGTTTGGCAGGCCAGGAACGAATTCATTTTTATGAATATTCCGGTGATTCTTACTCACGTTCTATCCAAGGCTTGCTCATATTTGGTTACACCTGACATTTTTGTAAAAAAGACTGCACAAAAGAAAATTGGTCTTCATACGTTCACAAATGATACTATGGTAGTTTTTTTATGGTGTCGAGAAGGACGGTCGATGTAGGGCTCGAATGGTAGTCAGGTTGGCTTTGAATCACTCTTTTTGGCTTCGGATGGACGTGGGCTGCGGCACTAACACTAGATCAAAGCTTCTGGCCCTATGGGGACTTTTCCACTTTGCCAACACAAAACATATCAGAGATATGCAAGTTTTGGGTGACTCCAGGGCTATTGTGGATTGGGCTTTAGGGATCCATGACATTCACTCGCGTGGCACTTGCTCACTGGTTGAGGCGTGTGAAGGGCCTCTTTGATATTTTCAACTCTCTTTTGTTCCATCACATTTATAGAGAGTTTAACACCCATGCCCATGCTCTCTCTAAGTGAGCTATAGGCCTGGGTGAGGGTAAGTTGTTTTGGGAGGAATATATAGAGGATTGCCTGATGGATTCTGGCACTCTGTATCTTTACTGAACCGTTTTACTTTTTGCCGACTTACAGTACTTTGTTCACACTGAAATGTTTGTTGGCGTTTTTGTGATTGAAGCCTCCTACTGGTTGGTTGAAAAGATGTATGTTTTGAAACCTTCTTTTTTGTGAGTCATTCGAAGGACTGGGATGATGTAGGCTATGATGATACTTTGGCTACTATGTTGTAAGTAGTGTCGTATTTCTAAGACACAGTTTTATAAAAATAAAGCTGTTTTTTTTTTTTTTTCGTGTGAAAAAAAAATGGTGCATATTTTTATAGTTTCAATATTAATTGGTGCATTGCTGGATGGATATTGAAAGCCATAATTAACTACATTTAGTATATTTTTTTATTAACAATATGCATATTGATGAATTAATGTTTATGGGCTTTTCTTGTCTACATAGTCTTAAAATTCTATGATTTGAGTAAGAATAGGCTATTTTTTCAAGCACAATTTTGATAATATCTAGTCAAAATTTTAAAAAATCCAAGTTAAAGTTGTCAAGTTTTGGAATTTTGGGTGCTCCAAGGGTTTTTGAGGACGCTGAATCCATTTTTATAATCAAAATTGGGATTTCAAACATAATAACGTTCTAATTTTGCAAAATAAAAAAAATACCAAATTTCAAATTTTTTTTATCATCTTATTCAAATTGTCAAATATCATATTTGATATATATAATTAACTTGAGAACAAAGTGGGATCACCCAAGTAGCTAGAGAATAATTAAATTGGTCATAACCACCCTATTTTGAGGTGAACATGGAGGTCGGCCTTTTTTGCAAATCATTCATGCTTAGTTGGACAACTATGTTCATTTGAAGGTAAGTAAAAGTCATTGTTGGAATTGAATGAAATGGTTGTGGGAATCACTTATGAGATGAGATGAATTGATCTGTTTGATTCTAAATGATATGCTACTACTACGCTGTAGTGGCCATTTGGTGTCAATAACTTTGATTGAGACATGGAAAAAAAAATTATGTGTTTGGACAAACAAGGTAAGTAAAAGTCATTGTTATAATAATTGTTTAATTTAAATATAATTATTTGCAAGTAATTGTTCAGTCTTGAAGTAAGCAAATCATTAATTATTTGACCAAGAATATCTTGATAACGCACATTCAAATATATATATATTTTAATATAAAGTATTGCATGTTTTTATTACATCATAAGAGAGTATGATTAAAAATATTTTGAATGGATATGATTGTAAATATATTCCTAAAAAATATAAATTATTTCTTTTATTGTTGGAATCATATATATACATGGTTGGAATTGCATAATCATGGTGCCTCACTGCCCAAGGTATTTGAACAATGCAAAATGATAATTTGATCAAAGAAAAATATATTGAGGCACACATTTCCTGGGCTTCCCAAAAAAGAGAAAACAACCTAGTATGTAAGGCCTTTTCAATTGAAAAAACAACCTTTTTTTAAAGATAACAAAAATAATAGTTTGAAGCCCAGAGGAAAATATACTTTCGTTTAGGGCTAGATAAACAGCAAGGGGATTAGCATTAACTAGACTATTTCTTAGAAAACCATACAAATGACCAGACTCAAACTCTAAAACCAAAAAGACAAAGCAAAAAAGCAACACTACTTGATAGGTGGCCCAATGCATGAGCGCGTGGTGGAGATAGGTGGCTTGACCTCAACCTTGTCATCATCATAGCACTTCAAAATTGTGTCACTTGTGTCGGTCGTTGTTTGAGGATCGTCATGCTTGTTGTCCTACGAAGCGTCGTTCTAGTTCTCCTGCTTGACATTGCTAGTGGGTCCCAATCACGAGCTATATTCTCCTCATAGCCTTCTGAGTCCCAATGTATTTGTCCATCATCTTCCATGGTAGCCAGTAGGGACAAGGGCACGTGATGGTGTTCTGCTATGGTCACACGCAATTCTAGGAACACTTGAATATTGTTGCGAAGATCCAAGATACGAGCTTGTCAATCCTCCTTTACATTGTTGATGTCATTCCACCTCTAAATGCTTAATAGATCCGAACTTAAAACGAAAATAAAATAAAAACATTAGATTACAACATCTCCTCTATACTAAGTTATAAATACTTCACTACTATTGTGAAAAACTTAAAAACATCTAGTAAATACATCACTACTTTCCATGAAAAAAAAACACAAAATTAAAAATTAATAATTAACAATATTTTCATTTTTAAACCATTTATTTTGCAACATCGTCCACCAACTCATCGATCCCAAAAACAAACAAGCGAAAAGTAGTTCTCAAAATAGATTCCATCCAAAAAGCATGTCAGCTGGTCCACCACTCCGTGTAACAGTTGACCAACTTTTCATCAAATCCAGTTAAAATTGACGCAACTGCACGGTAGATGTAGTGTGCCACCCTTTAATCGTGTTTCAGTGGCTCAAATTCGAAAGAGTCTTATCATGGCCACGAGAAGTTCCTTTCCCACTTAAAAACAGCTACCCCTTTGATCTCATATGCATTTAATAGACAATCCGGGACACTTGCTTTTTCGATGTTCCATGCGTTCAGACTCAGTGGGCATTACAGATACGCAACTGGGTGTTTGCTGGTATTGGTTTCTGATTAGACTCGCAGGATCGATCTCAAGAGGAACTTTCTTTTGGTTCTGACAAACGCATTTTTGTTAAGTGGAATTAGCACTTAAACGATCCATGTGCTTACATTAGGTGGGCATTACAGATACTCAATTGGGTGCTTGCTGGTATTGGTTACAGAAGGCGGGCATTACAGATACTCAACTGGGTGTTTGCTGGTATTGGTTTTAGAGGAGATTTGCAGGCAATGGAATTCATGAGAAGCCTTCTTTTGGTTATGACAAATGCATTTTTTTTCAACGGATTTGGTGTTTAAATGTTCCATGTGTTCAGACTAAGTGGGCATTACAGATTCTCAACTGGGTGTAAGCTGGTATTGGTTTTAGAGGAGATTTGCAGGCAATGGACTTCATGAGAAGCCTTCTGTTGGTTATGGCAAATGCATTTTTTTTCAACGGATTTGGTGTTTAAATGTTCCATGTGTTCAGACTAAGTGGGCATTACAAATTCTCCTCTCGGTGTTTGCTGGTATTGGTTTCTGAGGAGATTTGCATGTCATGGACCTCATGAGGAACCTTTTTTTGGTTCTGACATTTGCATTTTTGTTTAATGGATTTTATCATTGGAAGCATGTATCTGCTGCCACAGTTACTTATGATCATAAAAGTCTTCTAATTGATGGCCAACGAAGAATTTTCATTTCTGGTTCCATTCATTATCCTCGAAGCACACCAGAGGTATCTATCGTTTTTTTCTTGGGTTATGGTTTAACCCACTAGTTGGTTTTTAATCATCTCCGAAGAATTTTCCTGTCATAGTGTTTCTGGCTTTGTATCATGTGGAAGCTGGCTGTTATGTTTGTGCAGATGTGGCCTGATCTTATTCAGAAGGCCAAGGATGGAGGCCTGGACGTCATTGAGAGTTATGTGTTCTGGAATGGTCATGAGCCCAATCAGAACGAGGTGATTCTGTTATGTATTGTCTCATTGCCAGCAGATTGCATATACATGTAGTTTTGCATTTTTCTGAAGTGTGTATTGGTTTTTGCAGTATAACTTTGAAGACAGGTTTGATTTGGTAAAGTTCGTGAAAACAGTGCAGCAGGCTGGATTGCTTGTGCATCTTCGCATCGGTCCATATGCATGCGCAGAATGGAATTATGGGTAAATCTTTGTTTCCTTTTGCTGAACTTGGCTTATTGGTTTGAGATTTTCAATAGAAAGGAAAAGGCTCCAAACGGACCCTCAGGGTTTTCTAGAGCTGTGATGCTATATTTATAAGAAAACAAAATATAGCGAGTCATAAACTGAACTCCCTAAGTGGTTGAGGTCCTACATATAGAGAATCATATACTGAACTCCCTAAGTGGTTGCGGTCCTACACTGCAATCCTACTTAGTTGGATACTTTATGGGTGCATCAGCCAAGTTCCATGGAATGTTTGGAGGTGATTGCAGAGTTCCCCAGGTCATGTGATTGGCAAGAGTTGATTTTGAGCTGGCGAAGCGCAAACTCCAAGCTTATTAGGCACCCATGTGCTCGTTTACTTTACAATGTCACTCATTCAAAATCACTCTCCCTAAAAGGAACCAAGAGAGTCACTTGAAATAGGGGAGGAGTAAATGATTTAGATCCATAATCTTTCCCTGCACTCCCCGAAGAAAGTGCAGGATCTACTTGTACGGACGTTGGCAGGATTCCACTTATGGGGCTTTGTTGTTGGTGTGTATTTCCCCAGCCATTCCAGGATGCATGCATCTAACATGTGGGATTTTGCTTCTGAGTCGTAAGTCTGACCCAGTGTTACTATACTCTAATGAGTCCGAGTTGATTCCCAGGTCTTTGAGGAACTCTGCCTCGGATTCTGACTCTGGCCTGAGTAATACAGTATACTTGCAATTCCACTTGCAAGTATGACCCAGACTCGCAAGTCAAATGTGGGTTAGATTGACTTTGCTAGTCTAACTTGCTCCAGTCTCAAGACTTAATAATCACTAGTTTATTTGTTTATAAAAGATATAGAAAAAAACTCATTTTGCTGTTTTTTCTAATCTGATTTCATAGCAGGCAACCGGTAGACACATCAATTGTCTAGAATCCATGGCATTTTTGGTAATGCAGTATTATCTCTGTAATTTGAAATGAGTTGTTACTGAAATCTTGCATTTTATGGACATTGTAAACTTCTTAATGAACCTGTTATATTTTTGAATTTAATGTTTGCAATTATTATTATTGTTTTCTTAGACAACTCTTTGCTGTTTTTTCTAATCTGATTTCATAGCAGGCAACCAGTAGACCCATCAATTGTCTAGAATCCATGGCATTTTTGGGAATGCATTTTTATCTCTGTAATTTGAAATGAGTTGTTATTGAAATCTTGCATTTTATGGACATTGTAAACTTCTTAATGAACCTATTATATTTCTGAATTTAACGTTTGCAATTATTATTATTATTTTCTTAGACAACTCTCTTGAGTAGGATAACGAACAACCAAAACCCCCCGTTTTTCCAGCGTTTTTTTAACCAAACGTTTGCCTGAAAATTGCAATTTCTGCAATTATGCAATTTCAGCAATCACAACTACGCGTCCTAGACCAAATACCGGATTTTAGAATTACCCAAATCATTGAAATTGCGATTTGGGCAGTGGAACTTGCAGTTTCAGCAACTGTTCCTCTTCTGGATTCCAGCAGACATGGGGTGTTTTGGTGGTTCCATTTACTGCTCCCAACTCTCTTGTCTTTCCGACTCTAAGTCAACTCTTATCTTTGGGCTTGCTGAGTCAGATTCTACAAATCCAGTCTAGTAACTTTGGTCTCATCTGCACAATACATTTTTTACTGTCAAGACTATATTTCAAGACTATATTTCATGTCCACAGTGTCTCCTCCTTCGAAGCTTTGACAAATCATCTGGATTCTGAACTATTAAACTAATCTCACTTCTTTTATCCTTGAAGGGATTATGCATTCAAGCAAATGGAAAGCAATGGTTTGTTAAAATTATCATCGTTGTTTGATGCAGTGGTTTTCCAGTGTAGTTGTAACTAGTACTTTATTGGTGGGATCAAGTTGTGTACTAACAACTAGCACTTCATGATTGGCTATTGCATTCTTGATTTTAAATCACCCTCCTCAAAATAATCTGATCAATGCACTTGAAAGAGGGGATGGGTAGATGATAAAAGCCTGTTAGTCGACTGCTGCATGCCTAAAGAGAGGGAAAAACCCTACCCATATGGGCATAATTGGATTTCACATCTGTTGCTAGTTGTACCTCCCTATCCATGCTAGGATGCTTACATCAAATAATTTGGGAAATGTCATTGTCTTGAGTCTCCTCAGACCAAAACCACTTCTTCAAGCCTTTTAAGATCTTATGCATATAAGCAAATATAAAGAAATGATGATCAAGATTATTATTGTTTTTGATGCAGTGGTTTTCCAGTCTGGTTACACTTAATTCCAGGGATCCAGTTCCGAACTGACAACGAGCCCTTTAAGGTTGGCTGTTGTTTTTTTTATCTCATCTAAAAGATGCCAGTTGAGCTATTCTGAACTTGATTTTAAAATATTGAATTGGATATATTGTTCTTCTGGTTGTTTGGTTTCCTTTGTAGAATGAAATGCAGCGTTTCACTGCAAAGATCGTGGACATGATGAAGCAGGAGAAACTCTTTGCCTCCCAAGGGGGACCGATTATATTAGCTCAGGTCATCTTTCTCTCTCTTTGGATAACATTTTGCAATTATTTTTTAGGGTTTCTGTATTCAATTTTGCTCCCATTTCTATTATTGAATGTGCTTTGAGATAAAAAAGACTGCACTGCACTGCACTCCCATAAATGATACATGCTCTAGTTTGTAGTAGATTTTTAGAAAATGTAAAACGACAAATACAAAGGGGTTTATAATATATATTGTTGTCACTTTGCAAATGGTTAAAGAGTCAAGACTAATATATCATCTACCCTTAATGCATCTTTATTTTAACTATTGAAAAGGGCAGTTAACTGAGGGGCAGAAATATCATATACAAGAATCACTGAAAGCAGGTCGCTGGCATGTTTCTTGATAGTTTTACTAATGCCATTTACATAATGCTGTAGATTGAGAATGAATATGGCAACATTGAAGGGCCTTATGGAGCAGCAGGGAAGTCCTACGTAAAATGGGCAGCATCTATGGCTGTTGGGCTCAACACAGGAGTTCCTTGGGTAATGTGTCAGCAAGCAGACGCTCCTGATCCAATTGTAAGTAACGATTCAACCTGTTTGAAATCTGAATTGTGTCTGTCAACTTAGGAAGATTTTGTTTCAACAATTCGCCTTAGCACAATTTTATTTTTATCTAGTATATGCTCAAAATTTGATTCTTGGTTTTGTCAATATTCAAAAGACAAAATATTTACCATGAAAATTGTTCTGTTCTAGATTTCTCTGTAAGCATTGCACGTGCAATTGAACTCTTAGGTGATTTTTTAAAATTGCAGATCAATACTTGTAATGCATTCTATTGTGACGCGTTCACACCAAATTCTCCTAACAAGCCCAAAATGTGGACAGAAAACTGGACAGGCTGGTATGACTGGAATTTTATTTAACCATGTACTTTGTGCACATGCCAAGAAATGAACATGAAACATTAGGAATCAAAATTTTACTCCAATGCAACTTTTAGTTACTTAGGGTGCATGCTGCTATTGCATTAATTTATTGATTCCAAGGCACTTGTACTCCTTAGAATGTCTTTCCATTGGCATTTGAACTCGTAAGGCAAAACTATGTGATATCAACATTAATTTATTTTCTGGTTTCCAGGTTTCTATCATTTGGAGGGCGATTGCCTTTTAGGCCTTCAGAGGACCTCGCCTTTTCTGTTGCACGCTTCTTCCAAAGAGGGGGTACATTTCAAAACTATTATATGGTAGGTTTGTTCCATGTGACAAAGTTACATCCTTAACCTTGCCGCTTTTATACATGAAAATTATTAAAGATCCACCAGAACATTGATAATAAGAATGTATTATGGAAAAGGAAAATAATATATACTGTGTTTCTGGGTTTCCAGTATCATGGAGGAACAAACTTTGGTCGTACAACAGGTGGACCTTTTATTGCTACAAGCTATGATTATGATGCTCCCATTGATGAATATGGTAAGTGACTTTGCCTTCACCTAAGTCATTCAGCCTCTGCAAAAATATATTTATATTTCCTTTAAGCTGCACTTGATTTGTTTGACTAAATATGTGCACATATCAACTATGATTCTAATATTCATGATCCCAATTGGTCTACGTAAAGTGTATGGTGAACGAATACCAGCATTTGAATATAATCAAATAGGGATAGAATTTAGAAAACATGGTTCTTGTGAATAGAAACTCTTAGGTAAATGGAAGCCATGATGACCTTTAATTTGGATACATAAGGCAGGGTATGCCTTAGTTTTCATAGCTCAATTCTGTAATTGCATATGCGTTATATTATATGATACTGGTTTAGAATTGACATTCTCATTGAACACATTGATAGACACAAGATTCTGTGCATGCTGGTGTTACAACCCAGTTTTACTATACAATTTGTTATCTTTTGAGCTAAGATAGTTTGGTTGATTATGAATGCCACTAGTTTTAAGGCTTAGTCAAGTCTGTTGGGAGTGGGGAGAGGGAAGCAAAATTTTCAAAAGCTTCCGGGAGTGGAGAGTTTCTTATATAATTCATATTTTAATATATTTTGATGCATATATATTAATACAAACATGCAGAATGCCGAATTAGCTGCAAAAACATGAAAACATAGATCTAATTATTGGATTAATGATGATCATTAAATCATGAACCATTTAGTACACATAACATCAATCATCTAGCAGCTATAACTTATAACATTGTCATAGGGAGTCCTACGCTGGATGAGATAGGGAGTCCTAGGTATTTGAAACTTCCCCATTTGTCCCATCCTTTCATTCCCAGCGTTCTTGCAATTCTTGAAAGAGCCATTTGATCCACGTTCCAACCATAAATTGAGCTTTTATTATAGTTAATTTTCCCACCTGAGAATGCGCAGTAAGAGTGAAGGACTCTTTTAAATGCTCTATCGATGTTCCTGGATGCTCCTCCTAAGAATAGGGAGTCGTCAGCAAAGAGGGCGTGGTTTATGGGTTCAACTCCTTGAGCGGTTCTTATTCCTGGCAGGTTCCTAGCCGACTTTTCCATTTGCAGCTTCCTGCTTAGTGACTCAGCGATAAGAATATAAAGGAACGGGGATAGGGGGCATCCTTGCCTGATCCCTCGGGTAGCTTGAAAGAATCTGGCAGGCCTTCCGTTGATCAGGGGAGCTATCCACGGGCCCCCAATGCAAGCTTTTATTTGCTTGATAAATTGAGTGCTGAACCCGAATTTTTCCAGAACTCTATACAAAAAGGAGTTTTTGACTCTGTCGAATGCGTTTGACAGGTCCATTTTTACGATCATACCTTTCTCCTTTCGTGTCTTGCTGGAGTGGATAATTTCTTGAACGAGGATGACATTGTCCAGAATATGTCGTCCCTTGATAAATCCTCCTTGATTCTGGGAGACTACCTTATGAAGGAGAGTTTTTAATCGGTTTGCCATCAGTTTGGAGCAAATATTGATTGAGGCGTTACAAAGAGAGATCGACTTGAACCAAGTGAAAGAGCCTGGGTTGGTCTCTTTGGGAATTAAAGCCAAGAACGTAGAGTTTGTTCCTCCCCTGATTTTGCCTTTTTGCTGAAAACTTTTTATCATCCTTATTAGATCCTTCTTTATAGTTCTCTAGCAGGCTCTGTAGAAGTGGATCGAGAACCCATCCGGCCCTGGTGCTTTGTTTGGATCCATACCCCATATTATAGATGTGATTTCAGCTTCAGAGAAAGGTTTTAGGAGATCGTCGTTCTTTTGGGGAAGGATCAGAGTTGGAATGTTTTCCAGGAAATCCCTAATGATGACCTCATCCTCATCTCCTTTCTCCAGAAAGAGATTTTTAAAATGATTATACACTTCTTCTTTTAAATGGGCTTGGCCTTTAGCTATCTGTCCATTTTCCAGACATATTTGGTCCATTTTCCAGACATATTTGGTCGATATGATTGTGAGATTGTCGAGCCTTTGCTTGTCTATGGAAAAAGGTGGTGTTCCTGTCCCCAGATTTTAGCCAAGTGTTGCGGGATTTGAGTCTCCAGTACTCTTCTTCCTTGCGAAAAGCTTGATAAGCGTTGGCTTGTAATTTTACTTCTTGGTCTAGATTGCGTGTCTCTACGGTCTTGATATCCATTTCCATTTGAGCTGCTAGGAGGGAGGATACTGTTTCTTGCCTTTCCTTGGATGAATTCTTGTTGATTGTTTTTTCCCATTGCTTTAGTGCTACCTTGGTATTTTTGATCTTTTGTTCCCATACAAAGCTCGGGGATCTGGAGACTGGTTGTCCCCAAGCATTTCCCAGAGTCTCAGAGAATCCAGGAGAAGAGATCCACTGAGGGCTGTACCTGAAGGGGATCGACCCTAGCTTTTCAACATTTTGGAGAGAGAGTAGGATGGGTTTGTGATTCGAAGATAGATTAGCCATAATTTGGGAGTGCAACAGCTTCCCTTCCAAGAGGAGAGAGCTTTGGGCTAAGAATCGATCCAACCGGGCAACTATATGCTTTACCCCCACTCTTTTGTTTGTCCAAGTATATTGTCCTTGTTTGGGTTTGATAACCATGAGGTCCCATTGAAGTATGAGATCTTCGAGCTGTTCTCTGAAACAGTCCCTCCCAAAGAAGCCCCCTTTTTTTTCCTCTGAGAACCTTACCAGATTTAAGTCCCCGGCCAGTATTATGTTGGGGGGGGGAATAGATCTCCAAGAAGTCTGCTAGAGTGTTCCAACATTCTTTCTTTTCCAGATAGTGCACAGGTATGTGAAGGTTGAATAGAGCAATACTGACCTTGGATGGTAGGTGCTGTAGCTCTGTGAAGATCCAATGCTGAGTTGAGAAGGAATTGAGGAGAGTAAAGTCATTTTTGTTCCAAAGAGTGGCCAAGCCACCTGAAGCTCCTTTGGCGTTGACAACATGTCCTTCTTGTTTTTGCCATGTCGTTTTGCTAAGAGAGAGGAGAGTTTCTTCCTCCATTTTGGTCTCTTGGAGCAGGAGAATATTTATAGGGTCCATTCTTAACAAATCTTTGACTGCTTTCACTTTGTTTGGACTGCCTAATCCTCTGCAATTCCAAGAGACCAACTTCATTATTTACTCTGGGTGTGGTAGGAGGATCCTCCTTTGTTGCTACACGTCTTGGGGTTCTTGGTGAAGGAGCTTTCCAGAGTGGATTGATTTCCTTGCATTTTTTGTCTTTTAGATTCTTCTTCCCTTAACTCTCTGTTGGATTTCCTCCCTTGCCTCTTGGCATATCTTTCAAAAGGTTCTTCCTCTGAGGTGGAGATAGCTTCATGTGTTCTTCTCTTGGCCATTTCTGCATAAGATGGGGTTGAGACCTCGCTTTTGGTGGGAGAAATTGAGGGTTTGAGAGTTGAGGGTTCAAGTGGTATCTCTTGGTCTTTCCCAGCTGATTTGGGTATTTCTCCCTCCTCCCGCTCTTCCTAGTTTTCCTCTCCTTCATGGGCTTCCTCGTCATTGTCCAAGAGGGTGAAGGGATTCAAAGATCCTTTTGGTGGTCTCTGCAAAATTCTTTTTGGACTCGGATTGGATTGAGGCCTTGGGCCCAAAGGCTCTTGTTGTCCTTCTTTTGCTTTCTTTTGTATTGTTTGCCAATGGGCTTCTTTCCTTGTCTCTGTTGTTTCCTCTTCCTTCTTTTTGCAGTGCCTTGCGAAGTGCCCATATTCTCTGCAGTGTCTGCATTTGAATGGGAGTTGCTCATAATCTAGCTCTTGGATATGGGACCAGCTTACTAATGTGAGATTGATGGCCTCCGGCAGTCCTACTTCTAGATCTACCTCTACGCAGATCCGGGCACAGGAGTATTGATCCCGTCTTTCAGCTACGTCTATGAACTTGCCCAGGGTATTTCCTATTGCTTCCAAGGATTCCTGGCTCCAACAATGTAGGGGAAGATGTGGCAATCTCACCCAGATTGGAATTGTAGATGGGACATCTTGTGCCGGGTCAAAGTCTGGGGTCCATTTGTTGAGATACAGTGCTTACGGCCCCATGAAGTATGGTCTGTTTCTGAAGATGAGTTCTTTGTCTTCTTTGCTTTCAAAAATGAAAACGAAAAAGCCTTATCCAACGAAGAAGTTGCTTGCATCCTCCTTGATCAATGGTTTCCAATTCCTTTTGATCTAGGATTTTATTGCCCTTGGAGACGGCCACAGTCGTGTGATCTGGCCAATCAATCCTTTTTCGACAAGGTTTAGGGCTGTCTTGCAAGATCTAACCACGGGGAGAGCTACTGTGGGGATATATGCGATCTTCTTGACAAAATTTTGTTGCCTGGGGGATGTTTTATTTCCATGACCCGCTACGAGCTTCCTGAAATCCTCAATTTCCTGGGGTGTGTGACCTTGCAGGAGCACTGGAGGAGGATCAGATCCTCCCCCCTCAGCCATTGGAGCTTAACCATCCCACGACCGTCTGCCTACTGATCGCAGCCCAAGCCACCCTGTAGCTGCTTTGTGAGATCTGCCTCGACTGTTGCACCGAACGGGGCTGCGCCTCAATCCGTTCGATGAAAACCGCTCAGCAAGGATTCCGATGCTTGTTAAGAATTTGGCAATAAGTTCTCTTCAAAAACACTGTATAGTAATATTATATATATAAGGGTTGGTCAAAAACCTATGTGGGTCAAAGACCCATTTTTGGAGAGGCTCCAGAAAATATTGGCAACAAGCTGGAATCTGCCCAAGAAGGGGCTCTGATACCAATGAAACAATAAAAATATGTTTCTTACGGAAGATCCAGTGTAAAGAAGATAAATATTCCATGAATGAAATATAATATAAAATAATAAAAGATATAAGATGTGATGATTTGTAATTACATTGGTATGGCTTTATCGTGCCTTTTCAAATGAAAGGGCCCATCTCTTTACTTTTTCTAATTAATTAATCAATCATTTCTATTTATTAATTATTAATATTAATATTAATAATTAATATTGATACTTAATGTTGATATATATTTATGTTATATATATTTTTATATAACAACCAACCTCCTAAAATCACTCAAATTTGTCTCCAACATGTAAAAATCATTGGATTTTGTCTCCAAGGGGTGGGCTAGGCAGCTAAATTAAGTGGTCTAAAGGGTTTAATACATCATATTAAGGTGTTTGACACTTCCTTTAGCCATATAAATCAAATACTACACAATATACACCCTTAGACACCTAGATTACAATTTTTACATGTCAATTAATCATTTCTATTTATTAATTATTAATATTAATATATATTAATATTAATAATTAATATTGATACTTAATGTTTATATATATTTATGTCTTATTATGTTATATATATTTTTATATAACAATCAACCTCCTAAAATCACTCAAATTTGTCTCCAACATGTAAAAATCATGGGATTTTGTCTCCAAGGGGTGGGCTAGGCGGCTAAATTAATTGGTCTAAAGGGTTTAATACATCATATTAAGGTGTTTGACACTTCCTTTAGCCATATAAATCAAATACTACACAATATACACCCTTAAGACACCTAAATTACAATTTTTACATGTCAGTATGACTAAACTATGAGATGTATGGAATACAAATTGACACTAGACTAGACACCATGCTAGGGCAAGGACATTAAGCCTTTAAGGCTTGCTCCGACTTTGGAGACATGAGCAAAAAACCTTTGACATACTCAAACCGCAAGGGCCAAACCTTATCTCGAAAAGAAAAACACCCCAGAGCTACATTAATGTGATTGTCCTAGATGAACTAGCCTTTTAGAGTCAAGGAACTCATATCATCTCATTTTACAATCCTCTCACGGGGCATATGGAACATGTAGAGTAGATACATTCCAGAAGAAGAAGAAGAAGAAGAGGCATGTATCCTTGGCAGAGCTATGGCACTAAATCTCTTTTGTACATCTTCATCTTTAGTCTTAATGACAATGTTCCCCCAAGTTTCTGGGACGTGGGAGCGGGGAAACGCACATTGGGGACGTGTGGAGACCACCCCCAAATTTGAGCGAAATTCGGGGGGGAGGGGGGGGAATGTCTAGGTCCTAATAAAATTTAATAATTCATCCCATCTAAATTACTAAAAGTAAATAATAAATAGTAAATAGTAATACTAAGTTTATCATTGTGCAATGTAAATCATAAAATAACAAGTTAATAATACAAACACGTTATACAATTCATCATGATAATTATCAAATTTGTCATTTGAATCTTGATATTCATGTTTCTAATTTTAGTCATTGTAATTGAAAAATTGATTCAATGATATTGCATGCTAAAATAGTGAAATAGTAAATTACTGAAGACTAAGCCTGAAATAGAGACTAAACAACAATTAAAATTAAAATTTTGTTTTTTAAAACTGAAATTGGGAAAATTGTGGGGGGCGTCTCGGAGCCCCCCAGTTTCAGTAGGGGGCGTGTGGGAACCCCCTAGTTTCAGGAGGGGGCGTGTGGGAGCCCCCCTTCACCGGAGGGCGCTGCAGAACAGGGGGACGCGCCCCCTTATGCGTTTTCGAGAGTTTCCTAATTTTGGGGACGTTGGGAAACATTTCGCCCTGAGCCCCCGAGTCCTTGGGGTGTAGGGAACGAGGGGGGTGCGCCCTCGACCCTGGGGGGCGAGTCCCCGTGTAACACTGCTAATGATCATCCTAGTGCAAACCTGGGTGGTAACAATAGGTTTGTTGATGTTCATGACCTCGCTTTAAATGATTGTTGTTTCTCATGGTGGTGTGTGTGGCGATATGCAACCACCTTAGCCATGGGTTCTGCTTTCTTGGAATCTTCAATAGCTGGTTCCTTTGAGGAATGATGCTCTTTGAATTCTTCTTACTTTTTATGCGCTTCCTAGGGCTTTCCTTCTAGTGTCTCTATAGGTTTTTCTTCAAAGTTCTGATTCGGCATGGGACTCTTCGTCTAACGTGTTTATAGGTGTTGTGATCAGTTTCTGTGCAATAGCTTTTTCATGTGCTGTTGTGGGCCTCTCTTGCTTAAACAGATAAATATCTTGCAATGTGATTTTCTTTTTCTTGTATCAAATCTTCATAAACTTATTTTGCACATTAATATTAACTATACCTACTGAGGCCATCCAAGGATATTAAAAAATTATGTTCAAATCATCCATATCTATAGCATGAAAGTGTGAGTGCAAAACATATTTATCCTTAGTAATCTTCAAATATTAAAAAATTTGCACATTTGCACTCTTAACTTGTGTGATTTGGATATGCTTTTAGGCACCTGCAACTTTTAGCAAAGACAACATTGATGAAATTATGCTTCTTGATAGGGTCTATTGAGATAATGACCTTCTGGTCCTTCTACTAAAGACATCCATGAACCCGCGATCGGAAGTTTTCATAGGAAAATACACCCTTACGATGCTCTTTATCCTTCTTCCCAACATGAGACCACCTGTCTAAAAATATTTGGTCAACTTCTTAATCTGGTAAGAGGAAATTCTCATTAGGGCAAAGCAATTACCACCATATGATAGTATCATCCTTTAGATTAAAGCTTAAATGGTATCTCCAATTGGTGGGAAATTTTGACTTCATACAATTTATGTATTCTTCAATACTATGACCATCAGACTTTACTGCAAAATACATCTTGCGTGGGAAAACCCACAAATAGAACTCAGATTTTAAATAAATAGCTTGCTTTCAATATAGCTCTTTTGGTGGCTAGGGTTTGGGGGTGGCGATTTGCAAGGGCTGTAGTACACTGACTATTGATCGGAAGTAAATCATATGATATACTAAAATTGAAGCCCCAGATGTTTTCTGTCAAATGGCATTGGTCTGGCTGCATTTTGGGTGCTCTGTCAAAAGATATTTGCTTTGGAATACCAATGTCTGCCTCTAAACAGCCCTTAAAAAGAGCATATTTTCAAACTGCAATGTCTCCCTTATTTGAGCAGTGACTCAAAACATGTTTTTTTTGAACTTGCATATTTTGTGAGAAGAAGATAGATCTACTGTTGGTTTCTGGAAATTCTGCAGAAAATGCTTAGAAACATATCTGAGTGTTGTGGCTGTAACAAAAAACCCCTAAAAAAGGGAATATTTTCAAAATGCAATGTCTCTTTTGTCTGACCTCTGATTCGAGCAATTTTTTTTTTGAAATTATGTATTCTTGAAGATTACAGATCTGTGGTTGGTTTCTGGAAATTCTATAGAGAAATACTCAGAAACAGATCAAAGCGTCGCAGCTCCAATTCTGCAAAAAACAAGTAGAACACCCCCCCTCACACTGTGCCCTGGAAAGTGCTCTGATATCGCTTGTAGAGATCTTGAATAAATGAAAGATAAAACGCTTAAGCTTCATGATAACAAATGCGTCCACACAATAATCAACACCAAAATTGTAGAGAAAACCCTTAAGGTAGGGTAACACCATCAATTACTCTTATAGAAACAATCACTCCACAAGCCATGCTTGTTACGATACGATATCCAACATGCTCAACATAATGATATGCATGTATATATATACTCTCTCATGGGTAGTCCTAGGGGCCTATGCAAGCTACCCTCATTATTCCATTTGTTACCCAAGGGCCACCAACTACCTAGCGGGCCTTATTCAATAAGTATGGCCACATTACATTAATTAATGTGTTCACACCAACTACTTAGTAAGCTTTATGGCCACTGCACACCAATTATTCTCCCTCTGCACCTACCTTGGTATAGTGAATGTCCTCCCTAGGTACATTACAGTTTACAACTATACATCAAGACATAGAGTTGACATTCATGATCATCATTCAGCTTGCCCCTATTGAGGTCTGCAAAATTATCGTTTGTTTTAACTATAGACTCTAGAGGTCTGCTGAAAAAGAAACAAATGAATGCATGCTGATCAAATAAGAAGTTCCATCAATCACAGGAATTTTAGTTTTATCAACCATGCTATTTCCCTATCTGTCTCTTCTTACTCACATGTGTTGTATGTTGCATTTTCAGTTTGCTTATAATGAGAAATATAACAATTCATCTATTCTAAATTATCTAATGTTGCACAATGTATATATTTTGATTTACACTACTAACTATTTGCTAGATTTTTCTATTTTTTCTTCCTGGGGATTCCCTTATGGCAGCATGCATTGTCGTTCCTTCTATTGTCACCTGAATTTGGGGAGTATATTTGTGGTTAGATCCCCTTTGTTCTCAATCCTTTCAAAAGAGATTTCATTAATGTCAAAATATTCAGATGACTTTGGTTTTTCAATTATTTGGTCCAGGAATGGTGAAGCAGCCTAAATGGGGGCATCTTAAGGAGCTACACAAAGCCATTAAACTTTGTGAAGCAGCTTTGGTCAATGCAGATGCAAATTACACGTCTCTAGGTTCTGGGCTAGAGGTTAGTTTTATTTCTACCTTATAACTGTTCTGGTGTAAAATTGCTTTGTTTATAATTATGTTCACTGTTATATATATATATATATATCAGAGAGAGAGAGAGAGGGTTTTTTCCTCTATATTTGGATGGGTCCTCAATGCCATACCTTGCTGCAATCTCATTAACCTTTAATTCTTCTAGTTAAAAATTGCCCTCTTTAAGGGGAAGCGAACAATTTTGCAAGAGGTATAACAACATAAAGTTATTTTTTGTTTTGACCTCTGATGTAACCTCACCTTTGGCAAGAGGTATAACAACCTAAAAATATTATTTGTTTTGACCACTGATCTAAGCTCACCTTTAAGCTTGAAGATAAAGGGTGACGGTGGAAATCAACCATTATATGCTAAAACTTCAAAGAGATGTTTTTCTTAGTATTTTAGCAATTTCAAGTACCTCACGTAGTTGTGTGGCTTTGAGAGACTAAATGTTGTTTCAGAGCATAGATAATTTGGTTCTGAGTGGCCATGTAACGTTGTCCTAATGCTCAGTTTTTATAAATTTAGAATGTAGATCTAGTGATCTGTTTGATGTGTAAAACAGGCTACTCTGCAAATGCCAAACAGTAAACCGAGATCAAAATAACTAGGTTCTGTAAGTGCAAATTAACCCCATGCAGGTACTACCTAATGCTCAAATACCTAAACTAACTGTAGGACTGAATTTTTTTACAAATAAGCCATCATTGGAGCTAGATAAGGTCTTGGTTGTAAGCATGATAAATTAGTTGGTACAAAAATCGAGGGTGTTTACCTGCTACCTATGGAATCATGAACTCAACAAGCATCTATTCAGTCATTGATCTTATACAGTACGCAAGGATGGATACAAAGATTCGGGTCTAAAGGGACAATAGCCATACATTGTACAATAAATACTTTTTATGGGTGGGACACTAAAGAGCCTATTCATAATTGACATCATTTAACCAAGTCAATAAGCAGAGGTTCTCTGCCCATTAATAGCACGTTTGGAACCTTTTGCCAATGATGAAAGCAGGTGACTATTGCCTCGCAGTATCTTGTTGACATTGTGCGTGGTTGGTCCATAGGTATTTTTTTCATTTATTTCAGTGGACTTGCATGACCAAAAAGAATGATTGAAGAACCTTTTGCCAACGATGAAAGCAGGTGACTGTTGCCTGGCAGTATCTTGTTGACTTTTTGTGTAGACTTGTAGTTGGTCCACAGTTATATTTTTCATTTGTTTCAGTGGATTTGATCATTTGCATGACCAGAAAGAATGATTGAAGTATTACAGTAATCAAATTTAATTTCTTAACAGATTACATCTGTGGCTATAGAATACCAGCTCGTAACTTACTATAGTTGCAATCTAGCTTAGAAAGCATAGCTATTTTTGTATTGCTAACAAATGATACTGTAATCTGCCCCAGGTGTATGCATTACTGGCAAATGCAATGAGTATGGTTGGATTATACTAGTCAATTATAAAGACAAAGTGAAATACAGAGCATAATCTGGTTTCAAACATTTGGTTTGCAGGCACATGTTTACTCTGCAGGATCTGGAACATGTGCAGCGTTTCTTGCTAATATTAATACGCAGTCTGATGCAACTGTGAAGTTCAATGGGAACTCTTATCATTTGCCTGCATGGTCTGTCAGCATTCTCCCTGATTGCAAAAATGTAGTGTTCAATACTGCAAAGGTACAATTCAAACTTACAGTATAGATACAATTCATATTTTTCACTTAGAACTTAGAAGACACTTATAATTGAAATCATGGTTTCTTATGGGATTAGGGCTGCTGGTTCAAAACATTTGAAGGATAAATTGTGATTCATATTTCATCAGTTATTCAAGCAATAAAAGTCTTGTGCAAAACATGCATGGGACACATGGATTTGATCTTAATGAGAATTCCAAAATTGAATTTAGGAACGCTCTATCTTGAACCTCGATGACAATATATGCATAATTATGAAATATAGGCTTTTTTTATCGTTTTATGTAACTGTTAGTGGTTACGTGTATATTTTATTTCATTTGCTGTTTTTTAGTGTTCAATTTACATGTCATGCAAGTTGAAAGCACCTTTTTGTCCGATATGGCCTACAGTTTGAACTCTTGTGGACAGTTTAAAAAAATCTATCTATCTATCTATCTTAGCCAATTAAAGAGAATTATTGGCAAAGAAAAATAGTTATGTGTGACAATCTCCCTGACACTATCCTCATGGAGTCACACATGACCGCACATGCATCATCTTGATGTATCTCTGAGGAATTGGAACCTGGGTTCTACTTAAGTGAGCATGACTAATAGAATATTTTTGGAGATTATTTTAACAGTCAGTGACAAATAGAAAGGGACAACTTTTAACAGTCTTGAGGTGATAGATACAATGACTACCTTAAATGTTAAGATAACGATGTTTTAATACGAAATAGAAGATTTTATTTACAATCAGTTATAGTTTCTGCTGGGCATCAAGGACATATTTTTAATGCAGTTGTTATGATAAGAAAAAGAGTTCCCAGCTTGAGCAGCTATAATGGTCTAGAAGTAGAACCATTTAGATGTTGATGGACTCCTGAAGTAACTCCTGGATTGTCAGGATTCAGAGCTAGATAATTGTGTAAAGAACTGGTTTAAAGAGAACAACATTTACCTTGAACTTTGAATGATAATAGGAACAAGTCACTGATTATTCTCTACGTTTGAAGGAAGTAGTACTGTGTCGATGTGAGAGGTACTATAATTTTTAAGTTGTACTTAAAACTAGAGAGGATGTAAACATCTTGTTGCCGAATTAAAAATTAGTATGACATCACTTTTGTTTCCATCATAATTTCACTATCTATTTTGAAGTTTTGTCTATTTAGATGCAAAGCTAATTCCAGGCTACTTTAATGTGTCCTTTGTTGTTTACTGGACATTGGTTTGTTTCTACTTTTGAGTGAGTATTTTTAATTCTTAAAAAGATAAATCCACCTTAACAATTGTAAGATGCCTTTGCAAACAAAAGTTAATATACAATGGAAAACTGACCCATTTTACTAAAATTAGGGTTTCAGTAAATATTAATGTTACAGGTATTGATTATCTCTATTTTTAATCTTACATGTCATGCATAAATTATAATTATACATCGCTTATTCAGCATTGCATAATTGACAAGGGAAAAAACACCTTGGAATAATCGGATTGATAGCCCAGTCTTAGGAAGTTAAGTCCTTTACAAAAAGTTTGCCATGTTAGAGCATTTATTACATCGCCCCCAAGGGGTATGAACATGCATTTTATTGAAAAAGAACATACCACAACTGGTCCTTATGTAACCATGGAACTTCTGAGCACTGACAATGAACAATTGACTTGTTCAATACTCTGGCGGCTCACTGGAAATCCCCTAAGTGCAACTTAGGCAATAACAGGTCGGTCGAACCACAGCAGTGCAAAGCATACACAACGAAAGTCATATTAATTTTTAGAGATTTTTGAATAGTGTTTGCTTGTTTATTAAGTCCCCAAGAGTCTCTTTCAGGTTATAAACCCTAATCTAGAAAACAAGAGGAGTAATTTACTGGAAAAGTAAAAGCAATAAAAAACAAACAAACAAATGTTATTTAATTAATCCTACCACACCCTTTCGGGTAACCTGGGAAGTCGTGGGGTTAGTACTTGTCTTACTTTGCAATGAATGAAATTGAAATTTGAAATAACAAAGTATACTAATCTATAAAGCAAAACTACACTAACAAAAACAAACCATGAAAATAGTGCACTGACGCAAATCGCCAAGGGGGATGGGGAGTGGGCTCTGATCCTAAGAGCCCACTCCTAATATTTTATTACGCTATTTACAATGCTTGAGGTGGATGCCAATGGTCCTTACAGATCTGGATCCAAAGGCTTATAGGTTTTAGGAATGAAGAAGGAAAGAAGAAGGTTGTTGCGGGAGGCCTTTGATGGCCTTAGATCTTTGATTTTATGGCAACACTTCTCCTTGTCTTGGCAATAAAGGTGAAAAACCAGCCACCTGTAACGCACCAAATGTGTCAAATAAAGCCATAAGAACGTAATCATTTTTAAGGATTGGAAATATGCACATGTACTTATTAAAAACTAGATCTAATTCAAAAATATTACTTTATGATTCTAGATCTAGATACATGCTTAAACAAATCGTCCTTTAAATATTCTTTCAAAAGAAACACTAATCTACTTAAGCATGTGAGTAACCGTAACCAAGAAAGATTTAATTTAAAAGTGAAAGAAAGAGAAAAGAGGAGATAGCTCCAAGCTTGGGAATCCTCTGAGCCGTGGAGTTTGTTGGTTGAAAGTGAAGGGACTATGCTCCTTGGAAGTGCTCGAAAATTGGAGGAGTCAAACAAGATCAACCAAATGTTCGAGCCTAGATACTTGTATGAATTCATCAATTCTTGCACAAAGACACAGTTACACGCAAGAGTGTTAACTACAAAAGAAACCTGGAAAATATGCATTTAAACAAAAATAACATATACATCCAGGAGATCTAATGCAACTAATCAATAAGAAATAATCAAGCAAGAAATTTCTTACCCTACTAAGATTACTTCTCCTTGTAGGTCCACAACAAACCACACAAATACAACAAAAATGAATGATACAAATTACCTCATGAATTATGCAATGTTCATTCACACACCATATGAAGAAAACGCTTGGATATTTATTATTCACTGTATGGGAACATTAATGACACTTATTAAAAAAGTACATGGCTCTTACACAGCTCGAAACTCATAATATACTCAATTACAATTGTACAAGTTCAAATGTCTACCATAAGAGAAACAAAATGGAGTAGATATGATAAAATGGGCATATCTCGGTCATCCGAGCACCGTTTTGAGTGAAACAAAAAGTGTTTCCCATTGGAAACAATGCTTTGAATGTAATGGAACAGGTCTCACATCTCCAAATTGCTCAGAAGTGTCAAAACTAGAACCACCATTTCGACCCTCCTTCACCGATCCAAGCTCTAAATCGACAATAAACTTCTATTAAATTTTTACAATCAATATTGTAAATGGCATAACCATATGAGAAAGATTTCTACATGGAATCATTGGTTACACAAATATGAACACCATATGAGGAAAACGTTTGGATATTTATTATTCACTGTGTGGGAACATTAATGACTCTTATTAAAAAAGTACATGGCTCTTACACAGCTCGAAACTCATAAAATACTCAATTACAATTGTACAAATCCGAATGTCTACCATAAGAGATACAAAATGGAGCAGATATGATAAAATGGGCCTATCTCGGTCATCCGAACATCGTTTTGGGTGAAACAAAAAGGGAATGCAATGGAACAGGTCTCACATCTCCAAAATGCTCAGAAGTGTCAAAACCAGAACCACCATTTTGACCCTCCTTCACCTATCCAAGCTCTAAATCGACAAGAAACACCTCCAAAAGATAGAGAAGCCTCCCAAATCATCCTCTATGTCACATATGAGTCATATAATTCCAATGAATGATCTCTGCTAGTGAAAATGGATCCAATGGTGCGCCCTCCTCAAGCAAGAACCCACAATTCCAACATTAAAATGCCTAGAAAACACCCTAAATCACACTTCTGCTAACTGAAACTTTAACACACCAACATGAATTCGACATGTTGTTGCCTGAAACTGGCACGCGGGTGTTGAAAGCCCAAACCACGGGCGCGCCGGCCCGGCGACAACTTCTCGAGAGAGAGGCCAATGTCATCACACCTTCTCTCTCCTCGCTTCAGGTTTGCTCTTCTCCAGCTCTAGGGGGGTTTCCCTAAGTTCGGATCACTAAGGCAGGTGTGGCTGAGGACAAGGTGATTTGAAGAGGCCGCCTTAGAGAAACACGGGTAGCAATAAGGTAAAATGAGTCGGGTTGATGGGCAGGAAGGGAAGGGAGGATCAGTCCTCGAGGGAAGGCCAGTGCCAGTATCAGAAGGGTGAATGGAGTCAGAAGGGGACTTATAAAGGCTTTGCGTTTCACAGAAGGGAGACTAGGCTGGTCCGTTCCATAATCAGAGGCTAGGAGAATGGAAGTATAACTGATTACTTTCCATTACTCCCAGACCTCCAAGAACATAACGGCGACAAGCAACTTGGCAGCCGCAAATGCTTGCCCAACGTGCTAGATTGTTAGCCCTCTATACTGGCTTGGTCTATAACTCCTGAAAACACAAAACTACGACAGAGATGCTCAAAATATCCAAGAAACTCAACATGAGTTTTTCTATTAGGCTCTGGGGAAAAATCCTCCCAGCCAAAATGTCCATCTTTACAATAAAAAGAGCAATGCTCTTTATAGGTCGAAAAGCCATTCTCATTAGAAAAAAAAAAAGGACAATTAAAAAATAAAAATAAAAGATGGATTGAGATCCACTTTAAGTAGTTGTGACATCCTACATAGAATCACATCCCATAACTCTGAGTAATCGGCTGCCCCTAAAAACCATATGATACATGGGTCAAAATAGGAACGATACCCGAACAACTACCTAAGAAAAAGAAGACTGTGGTTTGATTTCGACGCAACCACGTGAAGAGGAGTTCCAGGTGCAGTCTTATGGGCCGATGTCAGTGGTAATCTGCCAGTGATGACGGAGTGCGGGCTCATAATTTGTGGAACTCTATCTGCCGTCGACTCACCCAGAAAAAGATTCGCGCTGATGTTATGATGAGTTCCTATTTATATCCCTTCGGTTTCCAATGTCGTTCTCCTCAATTGCCACAAAAACGTCGATTGCTTTGCCACCCTTCGTCGATTAATGTTCTCCACACAAATACGCTATCGGCTGCTAAGGAAAGCATTGGCTGCCAAAGCACCCGCTTCAAAACTCACGACTCGTCTCTCTGCTGCATGTAAAACACGGCTTTCTCATAGTAGCCGATTGACCATGATAAGTGACAAATTGAGACTGCAGCACGACTGCCAAATCGAATTTGACAATGGACGATCTCATTCAATCAACCATCAATGACATTGTGACGTCTGGTCAATTCCTTAAGCTTTGCTGTTTAACTTCGCTGATACCTAGGCACTACTTCTAATATTGGAGCAAGCTTCAGTATTACACGCCCATTGGTTTGAATCATGGTGTTTATTTTTGCAGCGATCATTTGGCAGTTAATGAGGAGGAATCTCAGCTCATGAGATTGCGGCTTCAAGGCAGAGAAAAACCCGACTCGGCTGCCTTTGATCCATATGAAGCACGTAGAGTGATTGTAACTGCCCTTGCTCGGCACTCTTGCCTTCCTTTTCCAGTTGTTCATAGATGCAACAAGATTGATGAGGCCTATAACTTGACTTTTAGAGTACTCCGGATGAGTCTTGCCCAATGATGACATACGTGTTGACAGATGCTCGCAGGGCATTATCCACCGCACGTAAGCTGTCATTAGTCTTCAGAAGCAATCGAATTACACGAGGAAGTCTCTTCAGAAGCTCTGAAATTTGTATGAAATATTGTGATGCATACATCTGAATTTCAGCGCAATCAGCATCGGTCCCATTCAAACGTAAATGGTTGTTTGCTAGATCAAGCACCTTCTGCCATGGCCTCATTGTTAGAATACCAGAAAAAAGAACATAGAGATCCTCACCTGCACCTAATTTGACACTATTCTTTTTATCCCCTTGACATTTGCAAACACAAGAGCCTTCCAAAGCTTAGCATAGTGTGCCCGTGTTGATGGATCAAGCACCCTATATAAACCATGGTCAAGTAATACCAACTGTGGCTTTCTTTTACCCAGGTTGCCTGTTTTACCAGAGGGTGCAACCTGAACCATCATGTTTGCAGTGTGTGGGTCACAATGCACAAATCCATGTTTAAAATTCATCCCTGCAAAAGCCTGGCTTATCAGTTTTGCAACATCATTTGGCTGAATTCCAAGTCGCTTGATGGCATTCACATCAGTGGCCCCAACTCCATCCATGAACTCCATGGTCAACAATCTTGATGTACTTAAATTCCAATAAATTTTGAGAATATAAACATAAGGTGCAAGATGAGGAGATAATCTTTTGAAATTGTAAACACACCTTTCACTATTCTTTGCCTCGTACAAGAAATCCAGTTCCCGAACACTTTTCAATTCCCCTTATATTGAGGATGATGATTTTGAAGATTAATTTTAACACACTGATTTTCTGTTACAGTGTAAACACACCCACCTCTTGGCAATTTTGGAATTGAGGCTACTAGCTTTGTGGCAACTAGGAGCAACGCAGTGCTACCTAATATTGCATAACCCAAAATTTCTCTGGCATGTATAGTGGTTTTACAAAGCCAATGTGAACCCTCTGTCACAAAAAGCAGGGCTTCATCTTTAGAAGAGAAAATGTCAAATCCCTTCCATGTTGTGTTGTAGGATCTAGCAGGTCACTTATAACCTCACTGTAGATTTCAAGATAAGAAATACGAAGCAAAAATTCTTGATCAGGTGTATCTTGAATATGTTAAAAACATCCTAAATTTGCCACATGTACCTGCACCAATCATGATACCGTTGTATTGTTGACACCCCTGTCAAATTCGGGGGTAACACGACCCCAGTACTGTAGATGAACATAAAACCTGTAATGACTCTCTGTAGAGAAATCTGAAAGTGATTTCTCCTCTCAATCAATTTCCATGAAGCACAATGAAAATATCAAAATGATCTTTTCCTCTCTGCTAGCAAGGGTGGAATCTTTCACCACCGAAACTAGTTCAATAGTAAGGATGATGAACATCCACCATGCAAAGACAAGCTAAGCTCTCCAAGGGTGCAAATGTAAAATGACCAAAAAACCCCTTCACTTGTGTCTTCACCCTTTTTATAAATCTTCATGGAGCCTTTCCCCCTCATTCTAGAATTCTCTCACAAATATTTAATAAAATATTAATAAGTGTTATTTTTATGAAAGAATGACACCTTGGGTCCCATATAACTCTTCTCTAATGTTAGTTGGCCAAATAACTTCATCTACCTTGCAAATTTGAATTTGAGAGGATTAACTTGATTTTGGGGGAGTTACACTCTCATGTGGGCCCACCTTCACCTCTAGCACCCTCCTTGGCTAAGTTTAGGACCTGCAACATGTCATAAGCTATCATAAGATGTCATAGGACTTGATTCTTTTCATAAGTTGTCATAAAATTGTCATAGATGTCATAGATTGTCATATATTTGTTATTTTTAGCGTGGGGAGTTACAACTCATGAGATGCCTCTTCATGAAACTTCTTGGGAGTTACAAATTCGAATTTATGCCTTCATGATGTCTAAGTCCACCTTAGAATTCAAATTTGGGGAAATTACAACTCATGTGGGGCCCAACTCAACCTTTTTATGTGCCCTCCTTGTCCAATTTTGCCTAATGTTGCATCATTTCACAATTTGGCGATCAAACCATACAAATATTGGACCCACATCACCACCTTGATAATTTTTCATGACTTTACCAAGTGACTTAGGCCAATGCATCCCCCTAGTCCAATGGAGTGTTCCATAGCAAACATTTGGGGACATTACAGAGACATACCGTTCTTGTTTTTTACCACCTGTCTTTTCGATCTCATCCAGGACTAGCTCACCTAACTTCATGTTGTCTTCTTCTTCTTCCTCCATCACAACATCATCCTCCCTCTGTTTGTTTTCAGACTCCCGTTGATTGTCATCTCCATTTTGGTCATTGGCCTTGCTTGAATGGGTGATTTAAGGTTGACTGGGTTATTGGTTTCAACAATTGCCTACCAATCTTCCGGTATGTAGCTTAAGATATCATACCAGTCCGAGGACTTGGTGGGGGATTAGTCAGGGGGCCCGACAATACCTTGCCTGACCTCCTTCTATTGGGAAATTTGGTAGTCATCTGTTTCTTCCTTCTTTCCTTTTGGAGAGGGGCTCAAATTTCTAGGAGAATTCCCAAAGAGATGCCCATGTTCATGACATAATCACATCTAAATGGGATATGTTCATAGTCTAAAGATTGTGTCCAATCTTCATCATCCCAAGTTAGGTTGATGACTTGCGGGAGATCCTTAGAAATGTCCATATACACACATATTCATGCATATGAAGTGGAGCAGAGTTGTTTTGTTTGCTAAGATGTTTTAACAAAAATTCCAAGAGTGTTACCAATGTCTTTTAAAATTTGAGGATCCTAGTACTCACATGGAAGCGAATATAAGGGCCTTTTACAAATCCTCCTTGTTGGGGTTGAACCGTTTGTACCAAGATTTTAAGAAGAGTCCCACTAAATAGAAAAATAACGCTTCCTTCAAAAACCCTATCTCTATTTTCCAGATGGAAGAAAACAATAGTAAAGAAACCCTTTGGCCCAAGTTGGAGGTCATAGTCACCCTGTGGTTTTTAGACCGTGTGGATCCATTTTACCAGATCTTTCTCCTTAGGCCAGATCCTTAAAAACTTACCAATGAGGGCATGGTCCTTTAGATGTTGGATTCGATCTTGTAGGTTTGTGTTAGAATTTTATCATTTAATCATAATGATCTAGGATCTTATCTGAGAGAATAACATGCACAACAATAATCACAAGAGACAAGAGATAAAGAATTTTCCTTGGGGAAACCTTAAAGGAGAAAACTCCGCAACTTCCTCAGAGATAGAATGAGACCAACAGCAAAAGTAAAACCCAAAGATACAAAGATGATCTCTGACAACTGTTCTCTCTCTCACTTGTGCGAGCTACTTCTCTCTCACTCATGCGCTATTGTTGAGTGTGAGTGTGTTACAATAGAGAGTCTCACTCTCTATTTATACTTGATTTCCACTTGACAATTACTCTACAGGGCTGACTTCTCTAGGAGAATCTAATAACCCTAATACAACTCAACTGTGGGGTCTATTGCCTCGACTTACAATGGAGGGTTAACCTCAACGACGTTACATGACTTTATTATCTTAATGACTCTCCCGATCGGAGGAACAAACATCTTCGTCGAGGTACAATTGAAATACAATAAGAAATATACAAGTGAATACATTCCGAAGTTACAAATACATCAACACTCCCTCTTAACTAGGAAGGTATTCTCTTGACACAGTTCATCAGCACAAGTCTTTATCACTAGATCATCATCAAAGCTGGATCATCATCATCACTGCTGCCGCTATCTCGAGCAAATGGTGGTATCTCTCAAATCTACTCGTCATAGGAAGTTCTATGGAGCCAACCCTTTTTCATGCTGCATGTAGGCCTAGCCTCCATGTAGGTCTTCATCTACAGTGCCAACCCTTTTTCATGTTGGATGTAGGTATCATCATCTTCAGATCACCTCATTGTCCAACGGAGCACAACCCAGATACACATAACACAACATTCACATTCACCGGCATGGTAGTACAAACCTACTACCATCCGAAAAAGGCTCCATCACTTATATCCGACCATGGGAGGCCCAACCTGCCACCATGTCGGAAAGGCTTTGCACTTACATCCGACCATGGGAGGCCTAGCCTACCACCATGTCAGAAAGGCTTTGCACTTACATCCGACCATGGGAGGCCCAACCTGCCACCATGTCGGAAAGGCTTTGCACTTACATCCGACCATGGGAGGCCGATCCTGCCACCATGTCAAAAAGGCTCAACACTTACATCCGACCATGGGAGGCCCAGCCTGCCACCATGTCGGAAAGGCTCTGCACTTACATCCGATCATGGGAGGCCCAACCTGCCACCATGTCGAAAAGGCTCTGCACTTACATCCGACCATGGGAGGCCCAGCTTGCCACCATGTCGGAAAGGCTCAACACTTACATTCGACCATGGGAGGCCCAGCCTGCCACCATGTCGGAAATGCTCTGCACTTACATCCGACCATGGGAGGCTCAACCTGCCACCATGTCGGAAAGGCTCTGTGTATTTGTGTCTTTTGGACTCATCACTTCCCTTTGGAGAGAACCTCGATTTGACGAACACCAAGCTTCTCTCTGAAGTACTCAAACTTCACTCTAGCCAAGGGCTTGGTCAACACATCAGCTATTTGCTCGTTTGTCGCAACATACTAGAGCTTCACTGCTCCTCTTTGCACCATATCCCTGATATAGTGATACTTGATCTCGATATGCTTCGACTTGTCATGGAACACTGGGTTCTTCGACAACTTCACACAACTCTAGTTGTCGCAATATATACAAGTAGCATCCAATTGGAGATCAAACAAATTAGACAGTAGCTTCCTCAGCCATATTGCCTCACAACTAGCCGAACAGGCTGCGACATACTCTGCTTCGACTGTACTCAGTGCCACGCAGGACTGCTTCCTGCTAAACCAAGAGATCACACCTGATCCCATACTGAAGCAGCACCTCGAAGTGCTCTTCCTATCAATGGCACTGCCTGCCCAATCCGAATCCACATAACCCTCCAGGTTAATATTCTGATTCCCCTCATACTTGAGCCCATAATCAACTCTACCCTTCAGGTACCTTAGAATATGCTTTGCAGCAATCAAGTGAACATGTCTCAGATCCGTCAGGAATTGGCTCAATGTGTTCATAGCAAAGCAAATATCTGGTCCCGTATTCGTTAGTTACATCAAGGACCCAATCATCTGACGATACATCATGGCATCAACCAACTCTGATGAAGCATCACTCAATAGCTTCAGGTTCGATGCCATAGGTGTGGCCATGGCCTTGCAGTCCATCATCCCGAACCTCGATCTCCACTGCATACTTCCCTTGTCCAAGGTAGAATCCATCCGCATTCTGCCACACCTCCATGCCTAAAAAGTAGTGCATCATACCCAAGTCCTTCATCTTGAACTCGACAGCAAGATTCCTCTTTGTGTCAGCAATCAACCCATCCTCACCTATCACAAGCAGGTCTTCTACATACTGTAGGAGTATCACTGGGTTCCCTTCCTCAACCTTGTAGTAAAGGTTGGAATCCGCTTTACTCTTGGTAAAGCCCAAGCTAGTCAGGACGCTGTCAATCCTGCCGTACCACGTCCTGGGTGCTTGTTTCAAACCGTACGGGGCCTTCTTCAATTTGCACACATGAGTCTCCCTATCACGTGTCTCAAATCCGAGTGGTTGCTCCACATACACTTCCTCTTCCACTACACCATTCAAGAATGCGGTCTTGACATCCATCTGGTGTATCTTCCATTTCATCACTGCAGCCAGAGCAAGTACTGATCTGATGGAAGTGTATCTGGCTACAGGTGCAAAAGTTTCTTCATAATCTATGCCTTCTTTCTGGGAGAAGCCACATGCCACAAATGTCACTTTATATTTCTCTATGCTTCCATCTGCAGCATGCTTGATCTTGTAGATCCACTTGGAAGTCACAACAGACTTCCCTTCTGGTCTCAGGACCACATCCCAAACATCATTCTTCATGATCGACTGGTACTCCTCGATCATAGCATCCTTCCATTCTTTATTTTCTGCCGCTTCTTCATAGTTGGAAGGTTCTTTATCGATGATGTCACACAACAGGGCTACATAACTGGAGTAGGACCTAGTTCTCTTCCTTTCTCTGTGCATTTCTTTTGGAGCGCCATATCTCTCAGCACCTAGGATAGCCTCTCGTACCCATGCTGGTTTCCTCTTGTAAGGATTCTTCTCATGGGGTGGATCTACAGGTTCCTGAGGTTCTTCCAATTCTTGATCTTCTTCTGGAGTTGCTTCATTCATAGTTGTATCTCGGATCTTGGGTACTTCCGTTTCTTCAAGGTCTTCAACAGGTCTCTTTCTGGATTTGTTGTAAGTTGAGTCTTCGTCAAATTTCACGTCCCTGCTGATGTTGATCTTCTTGAATCTTGGGAAATATATTCTGTAACCCTTCGAGCTTTCACTATATCCCACAAATATACCCTTCTTTCCTGAAGGATCTAACTTCGTCCTCTTTTTTTTTGGAATGTGTATGTACACCGGACAACCAAATATTCTGAGATGGCTGACTTCTGGTTTCTTTCCCGAGAAGACTTCTTCTGGTGTCTTGTCCTCAAGTACTCTATGCAGAGTGCGATTCTGTACATACACAACTGTCCTAGCAGCTTCTGCCCATAGATGCATAGGAAGATATTGATCATGAAGCATTGCCCTTACTGCTTCCATAATCGTTCTATTCTTCCTTTCTGCAACCCCATTTTGTTGTGGATTATATGGAGTGGTCAACTCCCTCTTAATCCCCGACTCTCTGCATAATTCCTTGATTTCATCTGATGTGAATTCTTTGCCATTGTCTGATCGAAAGGTCTTGATTTTCTTCTCTGTGTGGTTCTCGATCAAGGCTTTGAATTCCTTGAACTTACTGAATACTTCATCCTTGCTTTTCAAGAAATGTATCCATGTCTTCCTAGAAAAATCATCAATGAAAGAAACATAATATACATACCCACTTAATGAACTGGATGACATCAGATCGCATACATCGGAGTGAATAATTTCCAAGATTCCTTTTTCCTTGCTCTCGCTACTTGGAAATGTCTTCTTTGTGTTATTTCCCTTCGCACATCCTTTGCAAACGCCTTTATGCTTTGCCTGGATTTCTGGAAGACCTTCACCAACTTTGCTTGCAAGTGATAGTGTCCTATAGTGCACATGTGCAAGCCTTCTATGCCAAAGTTCACTTGGCTCTACTGAGTCATTGATCAAAGCTTGTTCTGGTTGGCCCTTTAATTTGTATAAGCCTCCCTCTTGCTCTCCAATCATTACTGCATCATCTATAGTCTTTCCCTTTGGCCACATAAGGACTTGGCCATCTACAAATGCAACCCTCATACCTTTTACATCCAATGCAGATATGGAGAGAAGATTTTTCTTTAGTCCTGGTACAAACAAGACATCTTTCATCTTTATAGATTTTCCAGAGTCTAGCTTATAGGAAGCTTCGCCACTACCTTTTATGGGATACTGATAGTCATCCCCAAGTTTCACTTTGTGGGGTGACTCATGTTTGGATAGATTCACAAAGGATTCTTTGAATCCCGTCATATGCTTGGAAGCCCCACTATGTATGAGCCAATCATTGCTTCCATGTGTAACAGTTCCTGTAAGGGCAGAAATCAAAACATACTCTTCATCGCTTGAAGAATCTTCACTTTCTTCTTTGACTCTCTTCTTGGGAGGTTCATCATCCTCTGCAATGTGAGCATGACGTCTTCTTTTGTTGTCCTTCTTCTTGTGAGAGCCACCTTTATTTCTAGGACAATTTCTGGCGAAGTGTCCTTTCTCATCACATGTATAGCATCTAAATTTAGATAGATCTCTGCTAGATCTTCTAGAGTTATCTTTCTGATTCTGGTGAGAATGCTTACCTTTGAGATGATGGTGGTCCCTTCTGATTTTCTTGGTGTGTGCTGTGAGAGCTTGATATTCAATTCCCATCTTTTCTTC
The DNA here is from genome assembly GCA_001517045.1 of Pseudotsuga menziesii. Lineage (NCBI taxonomy): Eukaryota > Viridiplantae > Streptophyta > Pinopsida > Pinales > Pinaceae > Pseudotsuga > Pseudotsuga menziesii. The sequence goes on from LPNX010055449.1 coordinate 313,701, forward strand.
TCGTGCTACTATTCGAGCTTCTTCTTGTGAGCATTCCTCCCACAGCCTATTGAAAGTGATTAACTTTCTTCTAGCACAAATCCCTTGAATAAAGGAGTCCCATGACCTAGGGAGACCATTCAAGGTGGTCATCACAAGTTCTCCATTCTTTACTTCTTCTTCCACAACTTCAAGTTGTTCTTTGATTTGAGAGACCCTTGTAAAGTATGACTGTATGGTCTCTGCATTCTGGATCTTTACATTCTTCAACTGATTTCTCAAAGTCATCTTCCGATTTATATTCTTCCCTTCAAATAGCTTGGTCAAGGAATCAAACATCTCTTTAGATGTCTTTAGGGAAGACACATGTGGTATAAGGTGATCCTTGATAGAATCGGCAATAATCTTATTGGTCTTGACCAAGTCATCTTGTGTAAGTCTTTAGCCTCATCTCGCTCTGGAACTGGAACCTCTCCATTTATGTAGGTGTCCAATTCATTTTCTTCAAGAACAAGTGAAATCCTATACTTCCATGCTCAGAAGTTATCAGCTCCTTCAAGCTTTTCATCAAGCTTGGTGTGATGAGACATCTTTAAAGAGAACCTCAAATGGAAATGCAATAGATTTAGATCTTACCAATTTGAGATGCCCGAACTGGATCTGGAGCTGATCTTTTGCAGTGCTGATTTTATGGAGTGCTACCCAACCAAAAATTTCGATCTTGGTCTCTAAATTTCGATTTTGAGGAGAAGAGCAATCCTATGCTGGGCTCACTCAAAAATTCCACTTATGTGAAAAGCCCTAATTTCCCGCAGGAGTGACAGGTCAAAAACTGAAAATGCTCGAAACCAGATTCTACTTCGACAGAAAGATGCGCCCTTCAATGTAGAGTTAGCCTAGCCTCCATTTGCTGATGATCTGTGGAGAGAGACCCAAAAATTACGAAGCCCTAGCTTCTGCAGTGTACATTTTCCTTTAATATTTAACTAGGGCTAAACAGTGCATGCAAAATATCAACTGATAACCACACATGAATATCTTTTACAGTATGTAGTGAGATATAAAACTGAGAAATAAATCACAACATCACATCACAATATTGACATTATTATTTTGGGTATGGAAGCCCCAGGAAAAACCCAAGATGGGAAAACCGATGCAGCAATTAGATATAGATTTTATTATGAGAAAATATGGAACTTTTACAATCACCGCAAATTCACCCAAACCTGGTGAATGCAATGCCCGACAGAATCACTGGGCAGATCTCAGCTAAACCTCAACACCCTCCAGTGTGTGTGTACGACCCAACTGTATGAAGCTCAATGATCCTGCTGCTCGCTCCTCTGTCTTCTTAGCTAAATCCTCTGTCTGACTTTCTCTCCCTGTTTGTATCCTGTCTTTGTCGGAATACAAGTGTGTGTGTTCTCTCCACCAATTGATTTCTCTTTTATAACTTTAGGTAAAGCGAAAACCCTAATTTCACTTTCACTTTAACTAGTGGTTCACTAAAGTTAATTTAGATCACTTTAATTTATTTTCCAAAGTAAACTTAGGAAAAGTAAATTAAATACAACTGGTTTCCTAATTTAAGTCTTCTGCATGCAAGAACACATGCATGCATGAAGACCTTCCTTGTTGCTACTAATTTAACACTCCCTCTCAACGAGGAAGGGATTCGGTAGCAACCCCAACTTATCCTTGAACTTCACAAAACTCTGTCTGCAAAGTGCCTTGGTGAAAATGTCCGCCACCTGCTCATCTATCTATATGTACTCCAACCAAATGGTTCCCCTCTGAACACAATCTCTCAAGAAGTGGTATCTGATGTCTGTGTTTGCTCTGGTCATGGAACACTGGATTTTCAGATAGCCTGATGCCACTCTGATTGTCACAGTGAACTACTGTAGCCTCTAGCTCACACTAGAACAATCTTGTAAGTAACTTCCTTAGCCACATACCCTCACAAGCAACCGAGCTGGCTTCCATGTACTCAGCCTCTGCCGAGCTCAATGCAATTGACTTCTGCTTCCTGCTGAACCAAGAGACAACCCCTGATCCAATGCTGAAACAACAACCCAAAGTACTCTTCCGGTCCTCTACACATGCTGCCCAGTCAACATCTGTGAAACTTGCTAACTGTACACTCCCCCTGCGCTCATAAACCAATCCATACTCCACTGTACCTCTGATGTAGCGAAGTATGTGCTTCGCAGCCGTCCAATGCACTCTCTGAGGTTCCACCATGAATTGACTCAAAGAGTTGACTGCAAAGCTGATGTCTGGTCGAGTGTTGACCAGATACATAAGTGATCCGATAAGCTGACGATACAAGGTAGGTTCAAATCCGTCTGATCCTGATGCATCAATCTTCCTCCAGTTGGAAACTAGAGGTATGGCCATAGACTTGCAATCCTCCATCCTGAATCTCTTCAGGATCTCTACTGCATACTTCCCCTGTCCGATGAAGAAGCATCCATCTCTCTACCAAACCTCCAAGCCCAAAAAGGAATGCATTAGCCCAAGGTCTTTCATCTCAAACTCTACTGCAAGGTTGGATTTTACAGTCTCTAATCAGCCTCTCATCTCCTGTCAAAAAGAGATCATCCACATACAAGACCAGTATGAGAGGCACCTCACCTGTCAAGAAGTACAGGTTGTGGTTAGTGTCACTCCGTTGAAATCCCATCTCCCGTAGATAGCTGTCAATCCTTGAGTACCATGCTCGAGGTGCCTGCTTGAGCCTGTAAAGAGCTCGATGCAGTCTTCATACATGCGTCTCCCTGTTCTCCACATCAAACCCCTCTGGCTGCTCAATATACACCTCCTCCTTTATAACTCCATTGAGGAAGGCAGTCTTGACGTCCATCTGATGGACACGCCAACCCATCTCAGCTGCTAGTGAGATAATGGTTTGAATGGAAGAATACTTGGCAACAGGGGCGAAGGTCTCCTCATAATCAATACCCTCCTTCTGTGAAAACCCCTTTGCCACGAAGCGCGCCTTGTACTCCCCCATGCTTCCGTCTGTTGCATGCTTCACCTTGTAGATCCATCTGGATCCCACCCCCTTTTTCCCTTGTGGCCTCAGCACAACCTCCCATACCTGGTTTTTCATAATGGAGTCATACTCCTCAACCATAACTTCCTGCCACACATCATGTTGTGCAGCCTCCCTAAAGCTGAAAGTTTCAGAGTTAATCAACTCTGTCATCAGTGCCATATAACTAAGCCTCTCTGGTGGTACACTCCGTCTAAAAGATGTCTGTGGAGGATCTACTTGCCTAGAATCTTGGACTGTGGATCTAAACCACTTATGCCTTGGCCTAGTGTCAACTTGCTGCGGCTGCTGGATATCCTTCAAGTCAATGACTGAAGGATCATGTCCACCTGACTCCCTCTGACCACCAGAACCTATGCTCTGTGTCTGTACTTGTACCTGTACATCTGGCTCCTCCAACTTGACTCCCGACTCCTGTGCTGGTTGCTGCTCTGCTGGTAAGTCTAGAGATCTCCGCAAGGCCCTGTCCTCATCGAACTGGATATCCCTACTCACAGTGATCCTCCTGTGAGCAGGAATGTAAACTCTATATGCCTTCGAAATCTTGCTGTAACCAACAAGTAACCCTTTCTCTCCAGAAGGGTCCAACTTCTTCTTATTGTTAGCATGAACATGACAATAGCAGACACTGTCGAATATGCGAATGTGACTCACATCTGGCCTAGTTCCTGTGAAGACCTCCTCTGGTGTTTTCCTCCCCAAGGTTGTGTGGGGACACCTGTTCTGAATGTATACTGCAGTCCTGTATGCCTCAGCCCAGAGGAATAGTGGTAATCCTTGATCAAATAGCATGGCCTTGGCTGCTCCAACCATAGTCCTGTTCTTCCGCTCTTCAACTCTATTCTGCTGTGGGGTATGGGGCACAATGTGCTCTTTCTTGATCCCCTCGGTCGAACAATACTCCATGAACTCATTGGAAGTGTACTCACCCCCGTTGTCTGTCCTCAACACTCGAATCTTCTTTCCTGTTTGGTTCTCCAGAAGAGTCTTGAACTCTCGGAACCTGTCAAAGACCTCTGACTTGGCCTTCAGGAAATACATCCAGGTTTTCTTGGAATAGTCATCAATGAAGGTTACGCAGTAATTGTAACCACTGAACGAATGGACACTCATAGGGCCGCATACATCCGAATGCACCAAGTCCAAGGGCTCCTTAGACTTGTGCTCACTCTGTGGGAAAGGATTCCTAATGTTCTTCCCCAAAGCACAACCCTTGCAGTGGTTATGCTTTTCCTCCTATACCTGAGGAACTCCAATGACTGCCCGTCTAAAATGCTTCAGTGCTCCATGGTGTAAGTGTGCCATCCTCCTATGCCACAACTCACCTTAACTGCTGCTGCTGCTGCTTACTAGAGCCTTTGCAGGCTCAAAGTGTAATCTGTACACTTTCCTGCTCCTTCTGCCAATCACTCGATCCAAGCTCCTATCTGACCCCTTGGGCTTGATATACACTCTATGGTCACGGAACTTCACCTGATATCCCTTGTCCTCCAGAGTGGAGACTGATATAAGGTTCTTGGTCAGTCCTGGAACATATAGCACATCAACAAAACTGAGGGGATTGCCAGACTCCCTTTCAAATGAAACAGTGCCAACTCCTTGCGCTTGATACCGCGCATCATCACCCAGCTCAACGTGGATCCTTGTCCCACCCTCCTGCAAGTCTCTGAAGAATCTCTTCTGTCTAGTCATGTGACTAGATGCTCCACCGTCAATGTACCATATGCTGCTCCCTGTGGTGCTTGCCATGCAAGCTATCAAGCAAAACTCCTCATTGAAGTTCCTGTTGAACTCATCCACCTTTGCAGATCCAGCCATCTGAGTGTTACTCTTCTTCTTCTTGTCTGGGCACTGGGAGGCAAAGTGTCTCTGCTTGTGGCAGATAAAACACTCGACCTTTGATACGTCAAGGTTCTTCTTACCATCCTTCTTCCTCTTTGCCTTCCCCTTGCTCTTCCCCGTAAGGGCTAGAGCCTCCTCATCCACAATCTGTGGGGCACTGTTGGATGAGCCTGATCCTTGACCCATGCGGGTCTCCTCCTGCACAAAGTCATCCCATAGTCTTTGCCAATCAGGGAGCTTCTTCCTAGCCACAACACCTTTGACAAAGGTGTCCCATGGCTTAGAGAAGCCATTGAGGGCTATCCGAACTAGCTCCTCATCATCAGTCTTAGAGCCAACAGCTCCAAGCTTATCCCTGATCTGTGTGAGCCTCGTGAGATAAGGCCCCACTCCTTCTTCCTTGGTCATCTTGGTGTTGCACATCCTCTCTTGCAACACCATCCTCTCGTTCTTGCTCTGGTACAGACTTTCCAAAGCCTTCCACATCTCCAATGCGGTCTTCTTACCAGAAAGGTGAGGGACCATATGGTCCTTCACCCCATCCATGATAATCAGCATGGCTCTAGAATCAATCTTCTTCTAGGCTATCATATTTGTCGGATCTATGGGTGCAACTTTTGTGGAGTCAATGTGCTCCTCAGCATTACTGACGTCCAGGATCCTTGTGATCTTCTCTTTCCATGTAGGAAAGTTCTGAGCACCCTGGAGTTTATCCTCAACTCTCAACTGCATGGCCATAGTGAAGTGTATCTGTTAAACCCTAGATCTGGAAGTCTAGGTTTGTGTCTTCCTATAGATCTTCCCCTGATCTATCACTGCTGCTGCAAATATCTCAGCTTTAGCTCACCAGAGCTCTGATACCATGTAAATTTTCCTTTAATATTCAACTAGGGCTAAACAGTGCATGCAAAATATCAACTGATAACCACACATGAATATCTTTTACAGTATGCAGCGGAATATACAATTGAGAAGTAAATCACAACATCACATCACAATATTGACACTATTATTTTGGGTATGGAAACCCCCGAAAAAACCCAAGATGGAAAAACCGGTGCAGCAGTCAGATATAGATTTTATTATGAGAAAATATGGAACTTTTACAATCATTGCAAATTCACCCAAACCTGGTGAATGCAGTACCCGGTAGAATCACTGGGCAAGTCCCAGCTCAACTTGAACACCCTCCCGTGTGAGTGTACGGCCCAGCTGTACGAAGCTCAATGATCCTTTTGCTCGCTCCTCTGTCTTCTCAGCTAAATCTTCTGTTTGACTTTCTCTCCTTGTCTGTATTCTGTCTCTGTCGGAATACAAGTGTGTGTGTTCTCTCCACCAATTGATCTCTCTTTTATAACTTTAGGTAAAGCGAAAACCCTAACTTCACTTTCACTTTAACTAGTGGTAAAGCAAAAACCTTAATTTCTCTTTCACTTTAACTAGTGGTTCACTAAAGTTAATTTAGGTCACTTTTATTTATTTTCCAAAGTAAACTTAGGAAAAGTAAATTAAATACAACTGGTTTCCTAATTTAAGTCTTTTGCATGCAAGAACACATGCATGCAGGAAGACCTTCCTTGTTGCTACTAGTTTAACATGCAGCTGCACAGTGTCTTCTGCTCAGGTTAGCTCTGATACCATGTTAGAATTTTATCATTTAATCAATATGATCTAGGATCTTATTTGAGAGAATAACATGCACAACAATAATCACAAGAGACAAGAGACAAACAATTTTCCTCGAGGAAACCATAAAGGAGAAAACCCTGCAACTTCCTCAGAGATAGAATGAGCACCAATAGCAAAAGTAAAACCCAAAGATACAAAGATGATCTTCGACAACTGTTCTCTCTCTCACTTGAGCGAGATACTTCTTTCTCACTCATGCGCTATTGTTGAGTGCGAGTGTGTTACAAATAGAGAGTCTCACACTCTATTTATACTTGATTTCCACTTGACAATTACTCTATAGGGTCGACTTCTCTAGGAGAGTCTAATAACCCTAATATAACTCAACTGTGGGGTCTATTGCCCCGACTTACAATGGAGGGTTAACCTCAATGACTTTACATGACTTTATTATATTAATGACTCTCTCGATCGGAGGAACAAACATCTCCATCAGGGTACAATTGAAATACAATAAGAAATATACAAGTGAATGCATTCCGAAGTTACAAATACATCAACAGTTCGTAGCCCAGATTTGTAGAGACGTAATCTGAGCCGCATTGGGAATACAACATCCTGATCCCCGTCGCCTCCTTAGTTGTGTTGCTTCTCCTGGTCGCTATTCAACACTGCCCCTTCCACTCCGAATCCGGAGTTGTGGTCGCGGCCCATCAACTTCTTTCCTTTCGTAGCCGCGAAAAAATATTGGAAGGGGTAACCCCCCTCCCCAAGATTTGCCTCCATTCCGATTGCTAGCACCCTTCCTTGAAGGATCACAAAACAACTGCAAAGATCAGACCTCTAAACCCTAGCTGCTACAACCCCAACACATGCACCTTTCGTCCCAGGGAGGCAATTTCCTTCAAAACCTGCCAAAAGTAAAACCGTCACTCTACAACATTATTCCAACATTGCTTTGATCATTCGAGGCAACTCCTCATTTCTTTTAATTAATATATCATAATGTACAAATAAAAATTAGCATAGATCCATCTTAACCCCACATCTTTTAAGGGGCAAGAGGTTTTTGTACTTGGTTTTTTGATCCCTCTTGATGATTAATAGATTAGGGGTTATTGGTTAAGATGGATCTATGCTAGTTGGTAATGTTGTTAACCTTTGAATTCTTAGAGCTTAAAGGAGAGATTGGTCAGAAATGGTAATGCTCCATTGGGCCATAAAGTTTGCATAGATTTCCTTGGAGCCCAATTTACTTTGAAGGATTTCATCCTTCCTTCGAGAGCCTCTAGGGCCTTTTCCTTGCTTGAACATAGCTTGGCTGTCCAGATGACTTGGGTTATGAAGCACAGTGCACACAAAGCTTGAATTGCAAATGGAGGCTCTTATCCATTGTTCTCTTCTTAGAGTTCGATCCGCCTTAACTCATCAACAAATCGCTTGGGTTGGCAAGTGTCCTTTTCCATCCCCACTTTAATGGGCGCTATACAATCCACACTAGTTCATACAGGGGAATGGTTTAGGATGCATGCCCAAATTATGGGCACCAATTCCCATGTAGCTTATGAAATACTGGCATGACAGTGGGTGAATGGGAATGTCCATTCCTATGCCCATTAAACTAGGTAATCAATTCCTTCTACTCCTCTTCTTCTGTGGAAGGGGTGGTCCACAATGCCAACATCATTGGTGTGTGTTAGCAAAAATCACTTGGTTAGCCAACCAAATCGCTGTTTAGTTTGCCTATCTTTTGAGGTAAAGATGATTCCTTGAGACATCTATTGGCTTGTTGAATCTAGGATATCTTACTCTTCATTTTTAATGAGGACTTGTGCTTCTTGTTGGTATGATCAATATTCAATTTCCAATCACCTTCAAAAAATATCTTTTGGTAGCCTCTTCTAAGAGATTCCTTAGCTTTTTTTGAATACCTTCCTATCCCTATTGGCCCTGGGTTGCCTTTTACAATCCCGTCAAAAGTAAATTTTATCCAACCTTGATTAGAGGCCTTCCATGTCTAATTGTAAGTTTCTTTACGTAACCCATGTCCATTAATGGGATATTGTCCAAAGAACTATTGAAATAATTTCTGTATTTTATTATCGATATCCTTGTCCTTGCTTAAGGCTAATAGCAATGTGATCATACATGTGGAACTTATTTTGTTGCCATAATTACATGTGGCTATTGTGATTATTTCAGTCCTATTTTTATCACCAAGAGTTATAGTTGAATTATTTTCCCTTGAGGTGACATATTGAGCTAGAAGGCATTATGGGCATGGATTAATCATATGGATTTGGAGGGGCATGGATTAACCATAGTGTATTCGGCAAAAGTAATTGATATTCTGGGACATATTACAAGTTCTCAGATATTCTGGGACATATTTGTCTAATTATAAGTTCTCAGATACATAAAGCTATAGTCTGCAAAGGTAATCGACATTCTGGCACATATTACATAAACAACGAGGCTCTATATGAGTAGACAACAATCATAGATGGATTCCTCTCTAGTTTTTCTAATTCTGTGCCAAATCAGCTCCAATAGCAGGCTGCCAAGCAAGGTTTTATATAGCTCCATACAGTCAAAAGGCAAGTTTTGAGAAGTGAAATGAGGCAATAAAGGCAAGGAAAGATTTTAAGGAAGGCAGGTTAGTTTTTTTGCTGTTTTATATTTTTTTTCAGGGATTTCTTTTTCCTGGGTCCTGTCTACATTCCGACTTGCCTGCCTGAAAGAGACTCTGCCAAGTCAGCAATTTAGAATTGTGTCAGTTGAGTCAATTTCTGACTTGGCCTAACCAACTGAGACACTCTAACTTATCTGATTCTGATAACACTGGGACTGAAGACATTTATCCATCTTCCTGGTGGAGTTATTGGCATGGGTGACATCCTTGAATTAAAGGCACAAACTGGAGAGCTAGTGCAATATATCAAGCTTTTTTTCATCCCTGTTCTATGCTTATTGGACATAAAGATCTGGGGATCTTAGGTGACCTTTAAGGGATAGCCACTAGACGCTATTTAGGCTCCCGAGTTATCGGCTACAATATGAATAAACCATGAGAGACTATCTTGATTCTTGCCACCCATAGCCTATAAGCAACAATTTCAAGGTCCCAATGATAATTGTGTGCTTAGCTTCTTTAGTAGTTCTAGAAGAACTTTTTCAAGATATCACTTTGAGAAGTAGTTTTACTCAGTTAAGAGTTCTCCTCTAATTGTTAATCTAGTGAATTCTGCTATTTAAGGAATTGAAACTGAGAACAAATTAACCTTACTATTAAGAGCATGATACGGTTGAGTGTGCCATCATACACCTGTTCTTAGTTTATTGGTTCATGTACTTAGCATTTAGTGAGTGTTACACCTCATATTGTATGAGGGTCACACTTGTGATTTTCATCACAATGGAACGGGTTTACTGGATAATCTATGGAGTTGTTGCTGGATTGGGGGTACAGACCTTCATGGAGTTCCTTTCTTTGCTTACATCCATTTGCTTGGAGATGTTATTATCATTAGATGAGGTTTGTTTTTTGATGGAGGAGACTCACTTTTCCTTGGTAGATGGTCATGTTTGATGGTTCATCTAGTGGTACTCTTCAGATTGCATGAGTTAGCTTGATGGATTGCCCTATTGGTATATGCTTTATGGATGCCTACTATTTCATATGATTTATCTTGGCATCATGTTCTTGGAGCATCCTAGTGATTATGGATGTTGGTGTTATATTCTTGTTTGTCACTAGGAGGGGGTGTTCCACATGGTAATCTTTTGTTATGTTCACCACATGACCAGGTTTGCATATGTTTTCATGTGACTTTATGATACTTGGATCCAGGAGATGTGCACCCTAACACATGGGAGTCTATTTTACATGTGTTACATCTTGGTGGGGTTAGCATCACTATCTTGGAGAGCGCTTGGCTTATTCATCCCTTTTCACATTGTTTTAGCCTACAAAATGGATTTATGTATCTTGGTTTTGGTGGTTTGAGATTCATGGTGTGAACACCTTTGTTAGACTGGAGATATTTAGCATATAAGTTACTTTATGATGATGTGAGCATGGCATTAGATGGATTGATCCCTTCACTGGCACACATGTTGATGCATTTCGTATTTTTATCATTACTTTTCTTGTAGATGAATGGGTCGTCCCCTCCTCTAGGGAGTTATTTATGTTTCAATATGACTTGGCATGTTGAGGATTATTATATTATTTGTTGACTCCTTTCTTGCACACTTTTGGAAAGTTTTAATACATTCTAAACCATGCTATGAAGGTAGTTGAGGAGGCATCCTAGCTTTTGGGACCACTCTTTGGCATTTATGAGTCATCACTTATGGTGGTTATCTTGTGGACCTTTACACCATGAAGGGCGAGCTAGTTATGCCTTGGAGAGAATGCCCTTGGGTATCTTTCTATTTTGGGCTTGCTTGGAATCCACATGCTATTTTTGAAGGTTGTGGACATGGTCAAACATTTGATGAAGGGGATGCCCACATTTGCTATTGAAGGAGGTTTACTTGGTTCATTGCACACCTTTTCACACATGATTGATGGGATGCGGGAGACTTTATTGCACACATGTTTACGTTTGATTATCCACATGTCCACCTTGGAGGAAATCTAGGAGGCTTCAAACCCTAGATCTAGGAGGCCACTTGTTATTTTTGGAGATTTTACTTTGTCCACCTCATTGCAGGTCCACGCATGTTAGTCTGAGATGGTTGGTGCACACGTATTGAGGATTTTTACTGGAACGACCTCTCTTGAAGAGGTTTCTAGTGATATGTTGGAGTCCTTTTGACATGGTCTACTGCCTTGGAGAAGACAAATGGCATAACCAATCTCCTTATTTTAATATCGTTTGGCTTCTCTCATGGAGTTGGTTATGTGTGAGCATTATTGTATTGTTTTCTTGGAAAAATTAGTGGATCTAGGAAAACAAATCATTGTTTATTATAAGGAGATGGAGCTCAATTCTATTTAAAAATTTAAAGAGCAGCTCTCTCCATTTGTAGCTTATGGTTGGATTTGCGAGATCTTTGTTGTATATCTCATTGGAAGGCTTAATGTAAAGTTGAAGATATTGTTTCTATCATATGTGAGGCTTAAAGTTTTCATTCCTTTAGATAGCGTGGGTTCATTACAAAATTTTTCGTTAAGAACTTGTTGTGAGGGTCTTGCTGTCCTCTTTTGCTTTTTGCTGTTGTATTTTTGAACATATTAATGTTGCATCTATCTAATATGTTCTTGCTCGAATTAATATTTCATTGTAGGACAGCAGCTTCATAATCTCGTTTGAGATGGGCACTGGCAGGGCTCTCCAAGATTACATTTCTGCATTAATTTTCAACATCATTAAAGCTGATTGTGGCATGCTGTTAGCAACCCTTTCTTCCTAAATCATTCACAAATCTGGACTCTCTAGATTGATGCTTCTTGACTCCATTTTAAATTTTGCCCAAGATTTGATAGGCACTGGTTCTGGTTCTCCATCACTTTATTTTCTCATTCCAGTTATTATGCTACAAGCATTGTTTTTTTAAGGCTAACTCTTCATATCACCTTGAGCCTCCACTTCTTTTCCTTAGCAATTTTAAGGTAGGGAATCCCCTCTTGTGTTGGAGGAGAGCCAGCCTAAAGTGAGGGGAAGAGCTGCTATGATGACAGTTGGAAGCCTTCTTGAGTTCCCCTGGAGTTGCACTTTCTGGTTGGGACTTTTTACACTTTTTATTCAGGTTCAGGAGGTAACAGGGAGGATGCAAAAAGAAGGATTTCAATTCACCTGAACAGGGACTTTAGAATGAATTCTTCATATGTTTGTATTAGAATGTAATGACCCCCAACCAAATCTGAACTAAACTTCTGCTAACTGCGTATGGAGTTTGGCTCAGGACTTACGTCAAACACTTTGCAACACTGTTCAAATTCCACTGAATGTTGTCCAAATCTGGTAGACTGATAAGAAATACACTCACATCAACCCAGGAATATATTCGCAACTTTTTATTGCCTGTAACAGCAGTACAAATAGGTGTTTAAAATCAGATTTCAAGTGTACCTTCAAATCTGAGTTTGACTATTTATTGCAGCTATATATATAGTCTATATATATAGTCTATATATATATATATATATATATATATATATATATAGNAAAAAGTGGGGTCCTCGTCCTCGTACCTGTACCCATCCCCAAACCCAAGTTTTCTGGAAATTAAGAATTAATGTAAAAACTGCTATGTTTCTTCACTGTAAAGGTAGTAAGACATGCTTGATATTTATTATTATTTTTTAATTGATTGCAGATTAGCTCCCAGACCACTTCTGTACAAATGAATCCAGCAAATTCAATGTTGGCAGGATCCAATTCCATGAAAGACACAGTTTCTGGGAATGCAGCGTCTTGGAGTTGGCTGCATGAGCAGATAGGAGTTCAGGGAAGCAACACATTCTCAAAACCTGGTTTAGTGGAACAAATAAATACGACTGCAGACTCCAGTGACTATTTATGGTACACAACAAGGTAAGGAAGCATTTGTAGCACAAACATTCATTTTTGTGCTTCTTAGTTATATTGTTGAAAGAAAGAAAGAAAGAAATCATATTATGCCAATTAATGATCCAAAGAGCTCAATGGAACTATATGATACTTACTATTTTTTATGGAAAAAGGGAGTGCAGAAGGTTATTGCCTTTTGCTTATAGACTATAATTAACGTTATCAATGCTAATTCTCCATTTAAAAAGAATGCTAAAAGTATTATTGGTAATGCTAATAGTCTCCCGAATCAGGATGCTTGTGGGTAGTTACTTCCGTAGGGAATATTTTCCAGAAGTTATGTTAGAATATCACAAATTTTGATATTGATTGACAGCATCCAAGTTGATGATGATGAACCATTTCTTCATGACGGGACTCAACCAGTTCTCCACGTGCATTCCCTGGGACATGCTTTACATGTTTTTATCAATGGAGAATTCACAGGTAATTACTAATTGGAGAAGTAAGACCATGGCATCATAAAACTCAATTGACAGAATATAGTCAAGAGCTGAAGCATATGAAAGTTTACATATTGCACTGGATATGTGAGATCCTTGGAGAGCATTCAAATATCATCAAAGAGCTTATATAATTTGGTCATTTTCATTTTAAACTACTTTGAAATACAAATATGGAAGTAGTAGCCCAAGAGTGAAGCATTTATGACATGTTTTGTTTCATGAAGTAGCACAAGAGTGAAGCATCTATGACATGTTTTGTTTCATGCAGAGTATGAAACATATTATGTTTTATATTTTTTTCCATTTTATGGTCAACATTGACAATTGTTTGCTTTGCCTTTGTTCCTATCTTACTTGTTGCATTTTAATTCTCCAGTACTTCCTATTTTCAGCATCGCAGTACTCAGCAATATTGAATTAAGGATAGAAGATAGTCAAGAGTCAAGACACTTCATGTATATGGATGGAAACAACTCCAGTGTTACTATCATTAATGGGTTGCTGCCTTCGTTACCATAAGTTTCATTTCCACATTCTGTGTTTTGGGGAAACTTGATTCAACTTCTTTCAGAAAAATTGTTTAAATTTAGCCTGTCATCTCTTCCTGTTTGGGCTGAACTATCTTCCTTAAGGTTTGTACTCATAAAAGGCTAATTTGTTGCAGTACATGGAATTTATTGCAAAAATGTATTCTTTTAGGTCAGTTTGCGCTGAGCAAGTCCCTCATGTGTTACAAGAGTTCATTCCATTGGTTATTTGCTTGAAAACAGACTTTGGATGTGATATCTGTAAACTGTCTATTAAAAATTCTTTGTTAAAATTAGGCCTTTTTTCATAAAATTAAAAGAGCTCGTACTTTAATGCAAATTTAAACTTCAAAAATAATACTGAAGTAAAAGTACAGCAGTGGTAAAAGTCTAACCAATAAAAGATATAATTTTCAGCTCTTTCATCTTTAACGCTCACTAAGGATCACTGTGTTAAAGTTAGGGTTTGAAACATAAAACTAACAACTGCAGATATGCACAACTGAAATAAAATCACAACCTGTAGAGCAGCAGTAGTAATAAAATAAATTAACAAACAAAAGAAACCAGTCTGATAACTTACTTGTGAGTTGGACCTTCCTTATACTCAGAAATTACTTTCAAATCAGATCTTGTCTCTCAAAGACAAGTCAATAAATGGTACAAGTTACTAACCCTTACCTGAGGGTAATCACATACCTTAGAGATAGAGATAAAGTGTTGTAGGATAGGTCTAGACAGTTACAGTAGGCTCAAGATCAAAGTCCAGGATGTTAACTAAGACAGCCAACAAGTGTCCATCTGGGAATGGCATCCTTAAACCCTTACTGCAGTAGATGACTGTCCTTAGCATAGTCACACAAGAAGCCCAGACAACCTAAACACATAACAACACCCTTCTAACAGGTAGAGACAGTCTTCTAGTAGCAGCAACACCCTCAAAATGAGAAGCGACAGCCGTAGGGAGGCCTAAACAGGCAATGGCCCTACACAAACAGGCAGCGGACCACTTAAACAACCCTCACACAAGAAGTGATCCACTCAAACAGGCAACGGACCACTCAAACAATCCTCACATAGGCAACGACCCATTCAAATAACCCATGCCCAGGCAGTGGCCCACTTAAACAACCCACGACACCCTCTCAAATAACCAATAGCAACAACGACACCCTCAAACACAGACCCAACAGGTAGCAACAACCTAAAACAATTCACAGTAGACCTTAACCAGGTGGACGACAACCCTAACATGCTTCTGACAGCTAAAGTACCCACAGGAAGTAAGCGACAACCTGAGAAGATTAGCTAAGCCCTGAATCAGCCTTAACATCATCCATACAAGAATGCTGAAACCCAAGATCAGACACACAGTAAATCAAAGCTAAGATGCTTCTTCAAGATGATATCATAATGAAGGCTTAGACTCCCAGAAGGTGTTGGTTAAATTGCATTGTTGGCAACCCGCAACCCGCAATTGCGAAAGGAAGGAGTTCCCGCAGATTGCGGAAAGGGCGACTACGGAAAGATTGTTGCAAAAAGGGTAAATGCGGAAGCCTGTTTTGAAAAAAGTTGAAAGGCAACCCCGCAACTTGCAACCCGCAATTGCGGAAGGAATGAGTTCCCGCAGATTGCAGAAATGACAATTGCGGAAAGATCGTTGTTGAAAGGGTAAATGCGGAAGCCTGGTTCGAAAAAGTTGAAAGGCAACACCGCAACCCGCAATTGCAGAAAGAAGGAGTTCCCGTAGATTGAGGAATATTGTTGCGGAAGGTTGATTGCGGAAAGACAGTTTGCGAAAAGATAAATGTGGAAAAGTAATTGTGGAAGCAGAAAAACAGTTTGCGAAAACATAAATGTGGAAAGGTCGTTGCGAAAAGGTAATTGCGGAAGGATTTCTGTCAAAGTCGGAGTGATGCATTATCGCACTGTTAATTCACAGTTTTTGTAATGAAGAGGTTATTTTACGATTTGTTGATTGGTGAAGGGTCACAATGAAGATACATGACTGTTAGATGAAGAGACACGGATGAGGGTATATAAGAAAATATTTAAACCTTCAAACAAGCATCTCTGTACATACAATTGGAGATGTAAAGGTGTACAGAAGTCATAGTTCAAATTATCATAAGAGGGAGGTTGGGACTTCGGAGTCATAAGGACGGGCTGGAAGCCTGTAGGGGGTCGTAGCGTCCTTCCAATTGTTATTGGTAAAAAGGGTGTTGGTGCATCCTTCAGTTGTAGCTAAAAAACTTGGGTGTTGGTGCATCCAGCAAGTTGTTGCTTGCAAACTATTTGTAAATATAATTTTGCAGTAATAGGAAGTATTTGTGGTTTTTTCCCAATTTGGGTTCCACGATAATATTGTGTGTTCTGTGTTCATTGTTGATTTTGTTTTAAGTGATAAAAATTTAAATAGATTGCTTAATACTGATTCACCACCCTTCTCAATATTACTTGATTTTCTAACAATTGGTATCAGAGCGGGTTCTTCACTAAAAAGTTTAAACACTTGAAGAGAGATCTTTTATCACCATGGATCAACAAGTAAAAACATCCTCCAAGGTTCCAATATTCAATGGAGAAGATTATGCTTTCTGTAGCATTAGGATGAGAAGCCATATAATGTCTATTGGACTAGATGTTTGGATGTCTTTAGAAACAAGGTATATATATCCAAAATCTCCTCCCACAGATCTTGAAGGAATAAAACAATTTGGATACAATGCTAAAGTTGTTAATGGAATCTTGGCTAGATTAACCATAACAGTCTTTGCCAAAGTGATGCATTGCAAAACAACAAAGGAGATCTGGGACAAATTGCAGACCATCAAGGTAAAAAGGGCCAAACTCCAGACTTTTAAAACTCGATTTGAAAGTCTAAACATGAAGGAAGAAGAAAACATTTCAGAATACTTTGAGAGAATTGATGAAATCGTTAATGCAATTCAAGGGCTAGGAGCATATTTGAAAGAAAAGGAAATAGTTGAAAAAGTACTAAGATCACTTCCAATGATTTACAATTTGAAGATTTCCACCCTAGAAGATAGAGAGGATTTTGACAAACTCACCATGGAAGAACTATATGGGATCCTAATAGCTTATGAAATGAGGATTGGGCAAGATAATTATCAAAAGAAGTAGCTTTTAAAGCATCTAAGATAGCTAAGAAATCTAACACAAAGATTCAATTAGAAGACTTTGATGATGAAGAAGCACTTCTTGTTAAAAATCTTAATAGAGGTACTGGTAAGTACAAAGGGAAATTACCCTTAAAATGTTTTAACCGTGGGGGAATTGGTCACTTTGCTTCCAAATGCCCTTATCCCAAACAAGAAGATGATGATGAGTGCCTTGAAGATTCAAAGAAGAACAATAATAAGAAAAACAAAAAGAAGACCTTTTATTCCATGGATGATAACTGCTCAAATGAGTCTAGTGAAGATGAAGATGCCGAAGTCCTATTCATGGGAATAGAGAACAAAATCATTGAAGAAGAGGTAGAAGGTGTGGTAGAGCTTGAAGCAGAACTTGTAAGTGCTCTGGAAGAATTAGGGAAGTATAAAAGGATGTACAAAAAATAAAAAATTCATATGACATAATTTGAGGACAAAAACAATGGTGCAAAAAGAATTATTGCTGACTTAAAAAATCAGCTTCAAGAAGCCAAAAAAGGTTGAAAACAATCTAGAACAACAACTCAAGAAAATAAAGCAAGAATTGTTAAGTTTTATCAATTTGCTTAGATGATATCTTAAAACAAATTACTAGAAGATCACTGAAAGAACAACATGCATAGAAAACATAAGAACACAAGAACACAAAGATTTTCCTCGGGGAAACCACAAGGGAGAAAACCCCGCAAAAATTCCTCAGTATAGATCTCGACCAGAGCAGTGTGTCACCAACTATTTTGTACCATAGTTGAACCTCCTGTCAAGCCGCTAGTTGATGAACATGGTCAATTTTCATATCTAGTGCAACAGGAGTTCAGAATGTTTTGCCTAGCCAATTTTGGCTAGTCATTTTTCTTTTTATGATGAAATGACCATGCCCCATGGGGTTTTTGTAATAAAGTGTGCTAGTAGGGGTTTTGAGTGGCTCGGTCTCCTAAGACGTAGATTTCAACTAAGGTATTCCGGGGAGTTTTTTCCCTTACTGATTATGCTTTGCTTATAGCCGAATATAATTGATGAGCTTTTCTCCCACTTCCTCCAAAGCTGGAATGCCCGATTTTGAAATTTGGCCTTGGGGGGTTATTAGAGTCCAACTAGTAAATATGAACCTACTAGACACTATTGGTATGTTCTATGGTCATTTCCAAGCCCCAAGATGCTTTAAAAAATTGTCCGAATTTTTTTTACCGGCGGCGTTGAGTTTTTTAATTTTTATTATTTGACTATAGAGAATTAATTAAAATTTTCAATTAATTAAACCATTTTGACCATGGTTTAATTGAATATTTTCAATTTGTAATAATTAAGTTGTTTGGGGGATGTTTTTGGCAAATAAACACTTATTTTTAAAGCCAAAACACTCATTTAAGCGTTAAACACACTTATCCTAAGTTTCATACTATTATTTGGCCTTGGAATTAATATTTTCTCAAAAAACCCAAAAAATGAGAAATATTAATTAAAATAATAAAAAATAACAAATTGGAGAAAATCAAAATATCTCCAAAAAAGGCCAATTTGAATAAAGTAAAGGGCTAATAAGCTCGACAAAAAGCATTTGAGATGATTACAATCAAGTTTGGACTGATTTGAGTCAGTATTGGAGTGCGACAGTGAACTTCACCTTGGGATTTGTGCCCCTCTCCATGCATGGACGTTTTTCCTTCTTTGGCACGTTTCTATTGGATTGGTGATAAGACCGAGGGGGATTGAGGCCACCTCACCCCCCCTCATTACTCCAACTCAGTTGCATCTCAATTAGTGATCAATTTAACTCACAATCAATATGCCAAGCTCATTCAATCACCGTAGTGTGCCTCTTCTGATGTCGAGTCTTGATTTATGGTTTTAAGTCCTATCTTTCTCTATTTTTTGTATAAATAAGAGTCTCTTCTTCCCATTTTCTTTCTTAAGTTTGCATACATAAGCTTCTCGATCGTCAGTCTCGAAACCTTGCGATTGTTCGATATATACTTCTTCTTCTATCAAGCCATTTAGAAAAGCTGTCTTCACGTCCATTTGATGTAACTTCCATTTATTTCTGGTTGCCAAGGCAAGGACAGTTCTAATTGAAGTGTACTTAGCTATTGGAGCAAAGGTCTCTTTATAGTCAATCCCCTCCTTTTGGGAGAATCCTCTAGCTACGAATCTTGCCTTGTATTTTTCTATACTATCATCTACGGAATACTTTGTTTTGAAGATCTACTTCGAGGATACCACTGATTTGTCTTTTGGTCTTGGGACTATTTCCCACACATCTTTCTTTATTATGGATTGGTATTCCTTGACCATTGCATCAACCCATTCCTTCTGCTTTGTTGCTTTTTCAAAACATGTTGGTTCTTTATCCACTAAATCACTCATCAAAGCCATATAACTAGGATATGACTTTGGCCTTTCTCTCTCTCTAATGGCTCCTTCTGGGATACCAAGCCTTTTTGCTTCTTCAATTACATCAAGAGCCCAAGCAGGATTTCTCTTTCGAGAAATCATTTCATTGGGTAATTCTTTTGGTAACTGAGGTTCAGTCATATCATGATCCTCAGGTATCTGACTTTCTTCTTCATTCCTAACTGGTTTAGGATTCTCTACAGCTTTGGGAGTTTCATGTTCCTCTTCATCTTCTCTATCTTTCTTCGTCAAAATGTTACATCTCTGCTAAGCTCAATATGGCGGTATCCTGGGATATAGATTCGATAGGATTTTGACTGTTCACTATATCCTACAAACAATCCCTTCTTTCCTGAAGGATCTAGCTTTGTTCTTTTCTCCTTGGGAATATGAATATACACAGGACAACCAAATATCTTTAGGTGACTTACCTCAGGCTTTTCTCTAGAAAACATTTCTTCTGGGGTTTTGTTCCCAAGGGCACTGTGGGAGATTCTGTTCTATACATATACTGCTGTTATGGTTGCTGCTTCCCACAGGTACATTGGTAGATCTTGATCATGTATCATAGCTTTTACTGCTTCCGTGATAGATCTATTCTTTCTTTCTGCCACACCATTTTGTTGAGGATTATAGGGAATGGTGAGCTCCCTCTTAATCCTAGCTTCCTTGCAGAAATCATTGAATTCATTTGATGTGAGTTCTCCATTATCTGATCTTAAAATCTTTATTTTTCTCTTAGACAGATTTTCTACTAGGGCTTTAAATTCTTTAAACCTTTCAAACACTTCATCCTTCTTTTTCAAAAAGTATATCCAGGTCTTGCGGGAGTAGTCATCAATAAAATAAGCATAGTAAACATACCCGCTTAATGAAGTTGTTTGCATTGGCCTGCATATATTTGAATGGATAATATCTAAGATCCCTTTTGCTTTGCTGTCACTTTTTGGATAGGGATTCTTAGTATTCTTTCCTTGTGCACATCCTTTGCATACTCCTTCATGTTCTATCAGAATTTCTGGAAGGCCAGTCACAACCTTGCTTACTATGGGTAGAGCTTTGTAATGAATATGAGCAAGCCTTCTGTGCCAAAGCTCACATGGATTTATTGTATTGGTTGCTAATGCTGAATCTGCATGTCCCTTTAGTTTGTAGAGTCCTCCTTCAATTCCAATTAATAATGCATCATCTATGGTCTTTCCTTTTGACCACATGAGGACTTTTCCATCTATGAATGCAACTCTGAATCCTCTCTTGTCCAAAGCTGAAATAGAGAGGATGTTCTTCTTTAGTCTAGGGACATATAGGACATCTTTCATCTTCATGGATTTTCCAGAGTTCAATTTATAGGATGCTTCTCCCATTCCTTTGATGGGATATTGGGAGTCATCTCCAAGCATTACCTTGTGAGGTGATTCTTTATGTACAAGGCATGGTAATGAGTCCTTGTATCCTATCATGTGCTTGGATGCACCACTGTCTACTAACCAGGTGTCATTCCCTGGTGAGACTGATCCCGTTAGGGCAGAGATCAGTACGTATTCTTCACTGGATTCTTCATCTTTCTTTGCTTCTTCTTCAACTTCTTGATCACTATCTTCAACAGCATGAGCTTGGAATCTTTTCATCTTTTTAGCTCTCTCTGCTTTCATGGGACAGTTGATGGCAATGTGTCCCAGCTTGTGACAAGTGAAGCAATCATAATTTGAGAAATCTTTCTTAGGTCTTTTGAACCCTTGAGTCTTATGAGGGTGATCATGACTCTTCCTTTTGTGCTTGCCTTTGGTATGGACTGTCAAGGTTTGATCTTCATTATCATTTAGCTTCACTTTTATGGCTAAGATTCTTTCTTCTTCTTGGACACATTCTTCCCATAGCTTCCTTCTTGAGCAGATTCCTTGGATAAAAGCTTCCCAATCTCTTGGGATACCATTTAAGGTGGTCATCACAATTTCTGCTTCTTCTACTGTATGACCAATTGCTTCAAGTTGATCTCTAATTTGAGCCACTCTTGAAAAATAAGATTGCATCATCTCTGACTTTTGAGTCCTTACACTTTTGAGGTGATTCCTCAGAGTCATCTTTCTGTTGATGTTTCTCCCTTCAAATAGACTGGAGAGAGCATCAAACATTTCTTTTGGATTTTCCCTTGATGATACTTGAGGAATCAAGTTATCCTTGATGGAGTCAGCTATGATCCTTTTGGCTATGATCATATCCTTCTTATGCTTGGCCTTAGCCTCCTCCTCTTCTGGTTCTTGCACTTCCTCCTTCACAAGCTTGTCTAGATCATTCTCTTGCAGGATGAGCATGATCTATACTTCCATGCTCTGAAGTTTTCAACTCCTTCAAGCTTTTCATCTAGCTTGGTGTTCTTAGTCATCTTCAACAGAATGAGAACTTCAAATAGAACAAGGAGGAAGAGTACTTACTTGAAGAAAACATTTTTTGGCTGACCTCCTAGGGTTTGATGTAGAAACCCTAATTTCTCAATTGGAAACCCTAATAGGGTTGAGAGGTGGAAAAGATGCACCTCCCTGAGGCGAGATAGACTGTAACTTGATTTTCCTGAGATTTATGATGGAGCCTCTGAAAAACTGAAACCCTTGTTTGTCTCGGTAGCAGTAACTGGTCAAAAACTAAAACTTCTTGGATTCTGGATCTATCTTCACAGAAAGATGCACTCTTCAAGGGAAAGTTGACGGAGCCCTCTTTCCTGGCTGATCTGTCGAGGGATTTGTTTAGAGAGACAAACCCTAATTGTGTAGTGCTTCCTTTCAGGGTGGCTCTGATACCATGTTAAGTTTTTTCAATTTGCTTAGATGATATCTTAAAAAAAATTACTCAAAGATCACTGAAAGAACAACATGCACAGAAAACATAAGAACACAAGAACACAAGAACACAAAGATTTTCCTCGAGAAAACCACAAGGGAGAAAACCCTGCAAAACTTCCTCAGTATAGATCTGACCAGAGCAGTGTAAAACCCAAACAACTGCTTCTAACTTCTTTCTGGCGCACTAGTTCTTCTCTTTTTTGCACAACTAGAATATCTTCCGAAGTTACATTACTTTAACAAGAATTAGAAAAGTTCGAAGCTGAATTGATCTTGCTTAGAAAGAAGACAAATGAAGAACCCCTTCAATCAAAGTTTAAGAGCAGTGAAACTCTTGATGACATCCTAAGTTGTCAAAGATCATCTAGTAATAAAACTGGACTAGTTTATGGCAAAGGAAAGAAGATAGAACAATCCTCCTTCATAAATAAAGAAGGAAATAAAAGAAGTTATGGTGATGCACTTATGAGACCAGTTGTAGAGGAATACAGTAAATTTTTTTTTCTCTCTCAAAATGAAAGCAGGATAAATAATGTGCCAATAAGACATCAACAACTCTTTTTGGGAAATTGTCATGTCTGTAACAATTTTGGACATATAGCTAGAAATTGTAAACTAATGGTTCCTATTGGGAAAGGCATTACATCACAATCTCCTTTCTATAAGAAGAATGTTACTAGAAGCAATCCAAAAGGAAGAACCTATAATTTTTTTGCTCCTCTACAGAGTTATAGTATAGAATGTTACAAATGTGGTAAACAAGGACACATTGCTAGAAATTGTAAACTAGTGATTCCTATGGAGAATGACACCACAAAATCTCAAGGCAATGAGGAGAGGAAGGCTTGGAAGAAGAAAGATGACGTGGAATGTTCAATAGCTCTATGTGCAACAAAAAAACAAAATCTATGGCATGTGGACAATGGATGCTCAAAACACATGACAAGAGACCCAAATAAGTTTATAAATCTAAAAAGAAATTAAAAAGGAAAAGTCACTTTTGGAGATAATCTATCATCTAAAATAATTGGGAAAGGTACAATGTCTCTTAGAGACAAGATGAAAGCTGAAAATGTTTTGCTTGTAAAGAACTTAAAACCTAATCTTTTAAGTGTGAGCCAAACATGTGATCAAGGACACATATGTATATTTGATTCCAAGAAGTGTGTAATCAGAAGCATAGTTACATATATCGTGTCGGCGAATATATCGCCGAGGGTCCGGAATGTAACTTATCGGCAGCAATGGCGAAACTATCGGCAAATGTCGCAAAGCATAAAAAAAATACAAAAATAACAATTTTTTTAACATCTAAAGCAACAACAACATCAAATAAACACATTGCTACATAAATATGAAAATACAACTAATATATAAGATGCATAAGATGTCAAATGGTGGATCATGATCACATATCAACTATAAAGTTAGAAATTGAAAATATTGAAATATGTTCTTGATGGAATGATAGAAAATCACATCACATGATCAAAATAAATGTCTCTCAAGAAATTAATCATCATGACTCATGAGGCATTTAGATACTACATAATACAATAATAAATAGTAGGAATCATCGATCCCCTCTACCCCTTTTATAGGAAAGGAGCACCACTCTTCCTCTGGAAGCAATAGGGGGTCCTGTAGGTGCTTTGGATGAGTTAGGCGTCAAATTGGAAGCTCCAACTACTTAAGCTATGGTGGAAGGTCTAACTATACAATTTTGATGAAACTTCCCATGTTTAATGAGTGAAGGGTACATTTTTATTAAGGTCATGATAAAAGATTTCAATAGTCAATGCCACCAACATCAAGGTATAGGGATGGGTTGATGTGCTTGATTAAATGCCAATCCCATACTCTCATACTTGATCAAATCCAGTGGAATTGTTGAAATCTTGAAATCCTGAAAACTATTAAGTCTCTTGAATTCTAAATGGGATCTAAAATTCTACATTTTGCATATTAAATTCGATGAGGTTGGAACCACTCTCAAACATCCTGCAACAATTAATGGCAATGTTAAAAATTTAAGTAAAAGGATAGAAAATGAAAGTAAAGGAGAATGTCACTTTTACTTTAAGAATTTAATACTACCATTTATTACTTTAAGAATTTTATATATTTAGTTTTAATCACACTGCCAAAAACTTAACCCATGAATTTGTTTTTCAAATTTCATGCAAATTTTTATAGCAGGGCGATATTTTCCAAAATATCCCAATATATTCCCAATATATCGCGACATATTGAATATATCGTGATATATTCAAAATGTTGAAAATATCGCGATTTTTTAGTGGTGATATATTGCCAAGGGGGATGCTTCGCGATATATCGCCAAGGGGGATGGCTCGCGATATATCGCGATATCGCCGATACATGTAACTATGATCAGAAGTAAAGATTTAGGAAAACTTGTTGGGACTGCTGTGAGAATTCCAAGCAATGTGTATATTCTAGAAAATTAAGAACAATGTTATATGAGTCAAATTGATGAAAGTTTGCTATGGCATAGAAGGATGGGGCACTTGAACTTTGACAATCTTGTAAAAGTTAGTAAGAAGGGAGTTGTAAGGAATTTGCTAAAGATCATAAAACCACCAAATCATGTTTGTAGACACTGCCTTCATGGGAAGCAAACAAGAACAAGCTTCAAGGTCAAATAGCATACAACCTCTCAGCCATTAGAAATAATTCACACTGATCTTTGTGGACCAACAAGGACTAAAAGCTTTGAAGGTGAACATTACTTTATGTTATTAATCGATGATTATAAAAGGATGACTTGGGTTGCATTTCTCAAAGAAAAATCAGAAGCCTTTATGAAGTTCAAAGCCTTCAAATCACTTGTTGAAAATGAAACAAATCTCAAGATTAAATGTCTAAGATCAGATAATGGTGGTGAGTTCACCTCAAATGAATTCAATGAGTATTGTGAAACTCATGGAATCAAGAGGCAGTTTTCAGCAGCAAAAACTCCTCAACAAAATGGAGTTGTTGAGAGAAAGAACATGACAGTCCAAGAGGAAGCCAAAACTATGCTTAATGAAGCCAAACTTCCTGATGGCTATTGGAGGGAAGCAATATATACAGTTGTCTATGTACAAAACAGAGGACAACTCAGAGTGAATAGTGACAAGACTCATTATGAGCTATGGTTTAGAAGACCAACTTCAATTAAATATTTTAGAGTTTTTGGAAGTAAATGCTACATAAAAAGAGTTGATCAAAATCTAGGGAAGTTTGACTCTAGAACAGATGAAGGCATATTTCTTGGATATTCTTCCACCAAAAGGGCATACAGATGTTATAATCTAAGGTTGCACAAGATTATAGCAAGTGCAAATGTAACTGTTGATGATACTAAACCAAGAAGAATACAAGTCCAAGAAAGTGTGAATGTTGAAGAAACTGATGATGAAGAAATATATGATAAAGAAAAAGAAGAAAGTTCACAAGAAGAGGATGTTTTTGAAGAAGAAGAAGAAGAAAAAGTAAAGAAAGAAGAATCACATGAAAATGAGAATGAAGACTCCAAGATCAGCCATAAAGACACCGTCTAGGTGGGTTCAGAAGAATCATCCTGAAAGTCAAATAATTGGTGACAAAGATTTAGGAGTTAAAAAAAGAAGAAAAATATTTTATGACGGAGAACAAGCACTACTTTCGTTAGTAGAATCCAAAGCATTTAAAGAAGCTTGCAAAAGTTAGGATTGGATCAATGCTATGAATGATGAACTTGATCAAATAGAGAAGAACCAAACTTGGGAACTTGTCCTGAGAACCAAGGGCATGAATGTTATTCGAACCAATTGGATTTTTAAAAACAAGTTCAATGAGCATGGTCATGTGACAAGAAACAAGGCCAGATTAGTATGTAAGGGATATGCTCAAGTAGAAGGTGTTGACTTTGAAGAAACTTTTGCACCTGTGGCAAGACTTGAAGCCCTTAGGATGGTTTGAGCTTTTGCATGCTACAATAACTTCAAAGTGTACCAAATGGATGTAAAATTTGCATTTCTTAATGGAGAAATTGAAGACGAAGTCTATGTTGCGTAGCCTGAAGGTTTTCCCTTATCAAAAAATAGAAATTATGTTTGCAAATTTAAGAAGGCACTCTATGGCCTTAAACAATCTCCAAGAACATGGTTCTCAAGACTTGACAAGTATTTGAAGTAGCAAGGATATAGAAGAGGGGCCATTGACAGTAATTTATACATAAAGTTTGAAAACAAAAATATGATCATTGTTGTAGTCTACGTAGACGATATCATATTTGGAAGTGATCTACAAATTTTGAGTGTAAACTTTGCTTCAGAAATGAAGAAGGAATTTGAAATGTCAATGTTAGGAGAACTAACATTTTTTCTAGGTTTACAAGTATCTCAATAAGAAAAAGGGATTTTCATCTCTCAAACTAAGTGTATATCAAAGAGATGTTGAAAAAGTTCAAAATGGAAGAACCCAAACCTGTTAGTACTCCCATGGTCACTGGTTGTAAATTGAGCAAGGATGATGAATCTTTAGAAGTAGATCATACTATGTATAGGTCAATGATTGGTAGTTTATTATTTGTAACATCTACAAGACCAGATGTAATGCATTATGCAGGTTGTAGGTTTGGTTTCCAGATTCCAATCAGCCCCAAAAGAAACACATGTGGCTGCAGTAAAAAAAAATCTTAGATATCTAAAAGGTACTGTGGATTATGGATTATGGTATCCAAAAAACAATAACTTCACTCTAAGAGCATTTACTGATGCAAATTGGGTAGGAAGTATTGGTGACAGAAAAAGCACTAGTGGAACAACATTCTACTTAGGAGATTGCTTGGTGTCATGGCTAAGCAAAAAACAGTCTTCCATTTCATTGTCTACAGTAGAAGCCGAGTATATTGCTACTGCATCATGTTGTAGACAAGTCATTTGGATGAAGCAAACATTGGAAGATTTACTTGTAATATATGAGGACCCCATTATTATACACCGTGACAATACAAGTGCTATAAACATATCCAAAAATCCTGTTATGCACTCTAAGACAAAACATATTCCAATCAAATATCATTTTTTAAGAGGGCAAGTGTCTCAAAAAGTGGTCAAATTGGAGTATATTGATACGAAGGAACAAATTGCAGACATTTTCACTAAGCCGTTACCTGGAGAATCATTTGCCTACCTTGGGCAGAAATTGGGGTTTATCCCTCATCATTAAAAATTAACTAAAAGGATGAAAACCTTGTCACAGGAAGAGGAGAAATGTTGACAGCAGGAGACACACTCACAAGGGGAGTGATTTTAAAATCTATGGTCCATTAGTAAATAATCCTGAGTGGTTTTGATCATCTCAAAGGCGGATTGATGTTGCTGATATGAAATTGTAATACTTATGATTTCTATTGCTACGTATTGAAATTATTGTGTTAAAGTTTATGGTCCCTGGAAGTAAGATTTACATCTTCAGATCGTTGAAAAAGCACATGAGAACGAGATTAGCGTTCAAAGAGAAATGCAAGTACAATTTGCTATGTTGCTTATATATAATTACAAACTATAACATTTTGAAGATATATAGCAAAATGGAGAAATGTTACAGGGGGAGTTTGGTTTTTAAAATTTGTCATTGTTGTTGAAGGGGGAGAAAAAGCTCCTTTCTGATGTCAAAGGAAGGTGTTGCCAATCAATGCCAAAGGGGGAGATTGTTGATTAAATTGACATTGTTGGCAACCCGCAACCCGCAATTGCGGAAGGAAGGAGTTCTCGTAGATTGAGGAAATGACGACTACGAAAAGCGTAAATGCATACCCTGTTTCGAAAAAAGTTGAAAGGAAGCCCCGCAACCTACAACCCTCGATTGTGGAAGGAATGAGTTCCCGCAGATTGCAGAAAGGACGATTGTGGAAAGATCGTTCCAGAAAGGGTAATGCGGAAGCCTGGTTCGAAAAAGTTGAAAGGCGGCCCCGCAAACTGCAACCCGCAATTGTGGAAGGAAGGAGTTCCTGTCGATTGCGGAAAGAATGTTGCAGAAGGTTAATTGCGGAAAGGTCGTTGCAGAAAGGTGATTGCGGACGCAGAAAGATAGTTTGCGGAAAGATAAATGCGGAAAAGTCGTTGCAGAAATGTAACTGCAGAAGGATTTCTGTCAGAGTTGGAGTGATGCATTATTGCACTGTTAATTCACAGTTTTTGTAACGAAGAGGTTATTTTATGATTTGTTGATTGGTGAAAGGTCACAATGAAGATACATGACTGTTAGATGAAGAGGCACGACTAAGGGTATATAAGAAAAGATTTAAACCTTCAAACAAGCGTCTCTGTAC
This sequence comes from Pseudotsuga menziesii, assembly GCA_001517045.1. Classification (NCBI taxonomy): domain Eukaryota; kingdom Viridiplantae; phylum Streptophyta; class Pinopsida; order Pinales; family Pinaceae; genus Pseudotsuga; species Pseudotsuga menziesii. Next base: position 342,492 of record LPNX010055449.1, read on the forward strand.
ATACAATTGGAGATCTAAAGGTGTACAAAAGTCAGAGTTCAAATTATCATAAGAGGGAGGTTGGGAGGCGCAAGGACAGGCTGAAAGCCTGTAGGGGGTCGTAGCCTCCTTCTAGTTGTTGCTGGTAAACAGGGTATTGGTGCATCCTATAGTTGTAGCTGAAAAACTTGGGTGTTGGTGCATCCGACAAGTTGTTGCTTGCAAACTATTTGTAAATATAATTTTGCAATAATAGGAAGTATTGGTGTTTTTTTCCCAATTGGGGTTCCACAATAATATTGTGTGTTCTGTGTTCATTGTTGATTTTGTTTTAAGTGATAAAAATTTAAATAGATTGCTTAATGCTGATTCACCCCCCCGTCTTAGTATTACTTGATTTTCTAATAGAAGGTTGTTGCCTTACACGCACCTGGGGGGAATTACCGCAGCATAAATATTCAAGCTACTATGTGCGTCCCTGGGGGCAGGTCTTGAGTCAGGTGCTGTCGCCCGATCTTGACTTCTCCGTTTAGGCCACTCCTACCGGAGCCAAGGGGGGTAGTCCTTATGAAAGAGTTGCTAAGGCTCTAGATTTTATTAAGTTATGGATGAGATGGTTGTTAGGAGTTTATAGGTGATTGACTGAAACAAGATACTGCAATTTATAGTTTAGTTCGACAACATAAAAAGATATGGCATTCATAACATGATATGACTGAAAGTAGAAATAAGGATACAAATTAAACTAGTCCCAAAATGGAGTCAAAGTAAATAAGTGCTGCTGAAAATGAGAAATGTTTTGTAGTGTACTTGGTCAGTTTTAACTTATTCAATGATGAGTAAATTAAGGGGAAAAGGGGATTCCCAATATACCGCGATGTACTGGGGATATGTCCAAATTCTGAGAAGAGTGGCTCTGCATGGGAAAATGTGGGCTAGATGGAGTCGTGGGGGGGTGTTCAACACTACATCAACAAAGATGTAGCCTAATGGGACCCCACAATTGCTTTCTAGTTGTTCCCGCTTTCCTTGAAGAATTTTCCCACTATTTCTTAGGCTCGTTACGTCTGATTTCCGTAATGTTTTGAAGGGATGTTAGTTTTATTAAGGTGAGTCGCTTAGTTAGATGTAAGAAATTAATTAGTGCACATTCCTTCTTTTGATTATCCCAAAGCTCAGGGCGAACCTGCGATGGGCAAGAGCATACACCGGAATGGAAAATTGTTTATTCCAAATTGATATTGTAAAACGAAAAAAGGTAAAACTGGTGAGACTAATTACTACAACCAAGAGTCTCTTTCAGTCCTGAAGGCCGTACTCGGGAGAGCAAGGTTGGATTAATGTTCGTTACTTTGTCCAAAGAAAAAAGAAAACTAAAACTAACTAAACAAAGAATACAGCTTGTGAAGGCGGAAACAAAATGTTAGAAAAAAGCAAACCATAAAAGGACACTACAAGACACCCCAAGGGGGATGGAGTGTGGGCGCTGTGTAGCCCACTTGCTTTTTATTATGATTATTTACAATACTGCTGAAAAGTAAAAACTTTTTTTTTGACCCTTGAAAAATGTGTTAGCAGGGACTTTACAAGTGTTTGGAAGAAAAGGAATGGAGGAGAGGGAAGGTAGATGGATCGTGGGTGCTCTGGGTGGATAAAAACTTGATTTTTCGACAACACTTCCCTCTATTTTTCCTTCGACCTACTAAAACCCTGCAAGCAATACTCACCCAAAAATGGCTAGTAGTTAGCTAAAAACACATGAAAATAAACCTACATAGTGCTTGCAGAAGATAGGAAACATTTAAGGTATCAAGCATAAAGAGAAATGAACTAGATCTAAGCTTAGAATGTAAACTTAAAAGCACTTTTTAGATATAATCAAACAAGTAAATAAAAATAATGAACTTTCACATTCGATTTATTTGTTAAATAAAAGTAGTCGGAAAGAAAGAGATCTGTAGTTTTGACGAAGGAAAGAGAAAGAACTCAAGCCCAAGCTTGATCAAGATTGAGGAGGAGGATGCCTGAAAAACAAGAAACGTTAGATCCAAAATATGTGGTGAAGAAGACAAGATGCAACCGAGCTCCAATCTTACTCCACGCTTGGTGATCTGCATAGCTAAAGAGCCCTTCAAACAAGTGACTAGATCTAGTATGGTAAATTAAATAAAATCAAAAGCGCATAAGTATAACCAACTACAACATACAACTCTTAGATCTTAGATAAATACTCATAAATAAACAAAATGAACCTTCAAATGTCTATTCTATGGATTAGCATATAATCTTCTTAGCTAGATAATCAATACTTGCATAAAAGGAAAAAGAACTAAGCAAATATCACCTTGGTTTATTAATCAAACATTCACAATAATGAGAGTTCTTGCACCATCAGTCTGACCTCCAAAGTCTCAACTTTATTCATAAAAATATAAGCAATTACAGGCTACATGAGCAAAGGTTCCTTCCATCTATTTAGAATGAGGAAGAAGGCCTCACTTTTATAGAGATTACAAACCCTTGGGGGGTGCACCAACCAACTGAAGGCGAGGCAAGTTAACTTGAGTTGGTTTGAGTGAATTGTGGGATGTGTTGGTTGTGATTACAATGAGGATGCGCCACCTCTCCCAAGAGAGGTGCGCCATCCTTAGATGTCTTACCAAACTCCCACAAATTTACACATAAGCAAATTGTTAACCATGTAGAAGAAGGTGCATCCTCCAACTAAAAAATAACCATGCGTGAAGGAGAGGGAACCAAGGGATATGTTGGAGATGGTCATGGAATATGGGATATGATATGTGCCATCTCTCCAATCTCTTACCCACCCATACAACCTACGCCACATAACAAGTCGTAAGGCCCACACGAGGGGCACACTTCCTTCTCCTTGGATGATTTGCTAGCCTCCACATCATCATAAAAAATGACGCTTTTAACAATGGAATGATTCACCCTTCACTAATAAAGAAGAGATCGCCATGATTTAGGAAGATAACTCCACGCCAATGAAAAATGCCACATCAACACTTCGTGAGGGCCCATGATGGGATGCGTATTCCTCCTCCATGCCATTTGCTAGCCTCCAAACAAATGCTAAAATATGACGTTTTTAACCTAAGTATGATTCACCTCTCACAAAAAAAAATTCGCCACCCTTTCCAAGTCATCAATTTTGACTTTTGACTGTTGTTTTATTAGTGTCATTTTGTCGCTTTTTAGCATTTTTTGGTCATTTTGTCGGATCGTTAGAGAAATATTGCCATATGGGACAATTTAGTCACCTGAAGCATGGGAAAAGTGGGTCTTGGACCAAAGGAGGTGCTCTGAGGTTAAAAACGAGCCCATCCACACCAAAAATAGACTCCAGACCACACATTTATTACAATTTTTATTTTTTCATTTAAACCATTAAAAACTGGCATAAAATTGCGGAAAGTTTTATTTTTTCGGAAATTAAAAAAACCTAGGGGGACCTAGTACATGTTCATAATGAATCAAAACCATGTCTAACACGCTTATATACATCGACACATGAACTTTAATAACCTCCTAAGGCCTTACCACCAAGACGACCATTCCAACTTTGGAGCGGTGAAAAACTCGAAAATTATACATCGCTTATTCAACATTGCATAATTGGAAAGGGAGAAAACACCTTGGAATTATCAGATTGATGGCCAAGTCCTTTACAAAAAGTTTGCAGTGTTAGAACATTTATTACAACGTCCCCAAGGGGTATGAACATGCATTTATTAAAAAAAGGCCCAAAAATGGCCCTGATGAACCATGGAACTTTCTAAGCACTGACACTGAATAAATGGCTTGTTCATGATTTCGGTGAATCATTGGAAATTCACTAAATTCAAAATTAGTGGATAACAGTGTGTTGATTACCTTTGGTTGTACCATGATGGGCATACACATTGGAGATAGCATCATAACTTAGTGATAGATTGGTAGACCTTGTCTTGATGCTTATGTGGCACACTTCCTTGGAGTGTTGGATAGATAGTGGGCATGATGACATTCTTCATGATGCACACATGGATAGTCGGTTTCTTCCTTGGAGGAGGATTCACCTTGGAGGAGGAGCATTAGGCATCTTGGAGGAGGAAATTGAGCCCTACATGCAATGGGGACTCTTATTTGCTTGTATGGAGTTTTGTACTTGACTTCAGAGTGCTTAGGTTGAGGAGTGATGATGTAGGTGTGGTGGATTTGGAGGTACACATGACTTAGGGGGTAGTGTTGGAGTTTTGGAGGCTTGTGGGGGTGGAGTGTTGGACCTTGTTGCTGCCTTTCACACACCTGGGGGATTTGGCATGGCAGAAATTTGCAAGCCACTAAGTGTGTCCTTGGAGGCAAGTCTCGAGTCAAGTACTGACACTTGATCTTGACTCCTCCCTTTAGGCAAACTCCTAACGAAGTTAAGGGGGGTAGACCCTATTAGTTACTAAGGCTGATTAAGCTTTAGGTGGTGGTTTGTAGATGAGTAAGTTGTTTAGGGGATTTTATAACTTGAAACCCGAAACAAGAGACTACAAATAATATAATTGATACAACAACACCAATCACATAAGATTTAAAAGATCATTCAACACATGATAATTAAAGCAAATGATTGTAAAAGTAAAATACCAATGCTGAAGAAATGGAGTCAAATTATGCTGTTGAAAGTAAAATGTTTTGCAGTGTATCTTGGTTTGTTTTAAGTTACGAATTTATGAGTGGATTAAACGGGAAAGGAAACTCCAGATATACCTGATGGCACGAGGAGTATGTCCAAAATTATCCGATGTGGCTCCATGGGAAGAAATGTGGGCTAGATGGAGTCACGAGGGGGGGGGGGTTTCCAACACTACATGAAATGAGGGTGTAGTCTGACAGGGCCTCGCGATCTCTTTCTAGTGGTTCTTGTTAGCCGGAAATACGCACCTCTTGTGGACAGGAGCTGTTTCCCTAGATCTGAATGGTTCAGGTCTAGAACAAAATACAAACACCAAATGTTAAACTTCCCCTAGATCTGGTTAATCACTTGAATGAAATGCCATGATACTTCTCTCAAAGGTTGTCCTCGCTATCCCCGCAGAAGAACCTTGTAAAAGATGGAAAACAACAAGAGAAAGATGATATCATACAATATAATCAATTAGATCTATGCTTGTGACCAAGGAATCAAGCAATATATACAAATGATACAGTAAATATGGGAAAGAAAAGACATTTTTTATTAGAAATGATTGGAGAGACTACAACCTTTATGCCTTGGTGTTGAGAGTTCCTTCCAATGGCTCCTTGCCTCTAACTTCACCTAGCCTCCAATAGCTCAAGAATTATTTTGGCAGAGTGTGGGTATGCAACACAATTCTTCCTCCTCCTTCCCATGGGGGATGGGCTAGTATTTAAAGGCATGGGAGGATAGGTATGGTTGAGGATCTCATGGGTGAGGTGGAGATAAGATCCTAAAAGGGAGGATCTCGAGCTCCAGGTGGTCCTAAACCATAGGGATGATGCTCCACGAAGGTAAGCTTTGAAAATCCTCTGAAAGCTCCCTTTTTTTCCTTGAAAACTTGAGCACCGCTCCTTTAATGAAGCAAACAAGCGGTGTTAAGGTGGTAACGCTTCTTGCAGTAAGGATAGAGGCGATGGCACCTCTCTTCGCTCATGTATCAGGAGCGTTGCTGACTTAGGTAACGCTTTTTGTCAATGGAGAAAGAGCGTTACCTGCTCAAAACAAGGAAAAATTGCAAGGGGCTAATTTCTTCCTTCATTTCTCTACGGAAAACTCTCAGGGAATGGAGCAGACAAGGGAATACCTATCTCATAACATGATGGTGACGAGATTTAGGTGTAACAGTTCCTGCTTCCTCGGTGAAATTTCCCCGCAAGGGACAAGAAACGAGTTGTTGGATTTTCGCCTGTTGGTAGGTTTATTTAAAGTGAGACTAATTAAACTAGTCACTTAGTCCCTTTATGGTTTGATTAACTGGTCGGACTAAGCTACAGATATCTAGAGCATACAGAAACTAATTCCTACTTTTAAGAATTTTTGAACAGTGTTTGCTCTTGTTTATAAAAAACCCCAAGAGTCTCTTTCAGGTCTTTTGAACATTACTCGGGAAAGCAAGGGGGGTTGATTACTGAAAAATAAATTGCAGAAATTGGAATGTTTTCTAATTACTACACTACTGAAGTAGTGGGTTAGCATTTGTATTACTTTGCCAAAAAGATAATGAAATTGAAATTACATCAGAGTTTAAGGGTTGAAAAGGTTAAAATCTAAGCTACTTAAGTTAATTTTAACGCAAAGTAAAACTAAATTAAAAGACACATGAAAAGCACACCGATGCAAATCCCCCCAGGGGGATGGGAGTGGGTTCTTATGAGTCCACTCAAAGAATTGTATTATGAGATTTACAACTTGATGAAATAAAAGAAGAATGCTTTTTTCTCCTTATAATTTTGGAAAAAGTAAGCTTACAACTTTTTGGAGAAACAATTAATATGCAAAAGAGGGGTTCAAAAGGTTTTGGATCGCTTAGATCTATGAGTTTTCCGCCCAAAATTCCTTCAAACCTGCTAAACACTATAAAAAACCAGCGAGCTACAAAGTGTTAGAAATGTCCAAAAATCACTTTGGAAGTGCCTTTGGACACCACAAAAAATTATGGAAAAAAGTCTATTCTAAAACTAGACCTAAGGCAAAACAAGTAACTAAGAAAATTGGGATCGTGAGACCAAATCTCTTAGGATCTTGTACAGCCTTTAAAGGCTTCCGATGAAAGCACTTCTATTGCTAGATTTAAACCTTAAGCTCAAAGAAAAATACTTTATAAACAAGCTTAAGAATTACTTTTAAAAAGACTTTGTGCAGCCTTCTAGATCTAAGCAAAACAATAATGATTTTAACTTTTAAAACTAAGTAGATCTAAGAAATAAGAAGAGGTAACCAAAGGAATTTTTTTTATTTAAAGTGAAGGAGAAAGAGGAGAAGGAATGAGCTCAAGCTTGAGAATGCTTGGGCTGTGGAGTCTGTCAGTGGAGAGTGGAGGGACTATGCCTCTTTAACAGTAAGTTCCTGGATAGTGAGAGAAGCAAGCAAGAATTCACACAAATCCAAGAGAAGCACCTGTAAAACACCTTCACACTTGCCAAGAAACTTGTCAAATCTAGTAAAAATTCATGCTAAAGACAAGAAGAGCATATCCATAAGCAAATAAGCATGCGAAATTCTAAATCTTGAACTTAAATTAATTAAGAGAAGAAACAACTTTACTCACTCTTGATTAATCCTAATCCTTCAATGAGGTTAGCTTTGCCAAGGAATAACAAATGCATAAAAGAAATTCTATAGATTACCTCAGCAAAAACATGAGACAATGATCATCTAACACTTGAGCCATGCACCACATGAGACCTCCAAAGCCTTTTATTATTCCAAACAATAATGCACTACAATACAACGAGAGTAGACCTTCGGTCCCCTGACCATGCGAAACCAAGAGAAAATGCTTAGCTTAAATACTCGGGGAGGGGGGAGGGGGGGG
>LPNX010055449.1:352576-381470 GCA_001517045.1 Pseudotsuga menziesii
TAGTCATTTTGATTTTATGCATAGTAGTTTTCAATCCATTGTTTTCATACAACTGCTTTTTCTTCTTATGCTTTGTTCACTCAAGAAACTTTTTGAATAAGTTTGATGTCAAATAAACTGACTATTTCTTTTGAAAATCATGCATATTATATTACACTAGCAAACAATAACATTACATCACTGATATCATTGATTTAACAAATTAACATTGCCTAAATTCTTTCTATCTTCCTTCATTATGTAGTGCATGGCAACCTAATGAGTTTTGCTTTTCCCAAATTAAAAGTTTTAAGATAGATTGCTTCTATGTAATTATGTCTATGCTGTATTCTATGTAAAGAGAACAAGTTTTGACATATCGAATCAGATTGACCTAATATTCTTGATAATTAATCATAATGGCAGGTAGTGGAGCAGGCAGTAGTGGTAGTTCAAAAATCACACTCCAAACACCTATCACTTTGAAGTCGGGAAAGAATAATATTGATCTATTAAGTGTCACAGTTGGCTTACAGGTTTTGTTCCAACTTCATAATTCTTTTTATTAGTCAAATTTCTATCCTCTTTAGTTTACTGCCATTTATTCCCATTTATTCTTTGGGCAAAGTTTGACTTGTAGCCACGAGCCATTGGAATTTGGAACTTTGAGGTTCCTTGCTCTACAAGGATGGTGTACTTAGTAAGCTCAATGCTGTATTGCTTTTTTATTTCTTCTAGTGGTTTTGTTGGGTGGAGTTTAATTGCATCCATAGTGTTAACGTTTTTCTTTTTGTCTAGGCAACTGGCCAGTTACTATTGAAATGCTCACATTTTGTGTTGCTACAAATAACCTCTGATATTAATGGACAATAATTAGAGCAGACAACATTCTTTTAATCATTTATCTTGTGTTGATTTACCATTATCCTGATGTTATGTTGCTAGTGTTTTTGGTCAAATTTCTATAAAAAATCATTGCATTATCAAAAGCTACTGTCTGAAGATACAAAATGGACTACTCAATAACTTTTATGGACGAGTTTTTAAATGTTGATTAGATCACATAGACCAGGCTCATGCTAGCAATGTCACGAGCCAAACATTAACTGGAAATAGAGTTGTTCCAAGTAGCCCCATAATTTCTTGTTGACTGTATATATATTTCTGTTGTGTAAAAATGGTTCTTGATTCTTATATGATTTCAATTTTTTTTAAATAGTCTGTGCATGTTTAACTTTTTACAAAAGAGAGGGCTGTGAATTATTGTGACCACCACCGTGTGTCAAAAGGGGCTGATATAATCCTTCTGAAAACCGAAGTGTTAGAAACAAAAGTTAAGCAGGGCAGTAAAAATTCAACGACAACAAAAAATAAATGTCTGTTGCCTTAAGCGATGTTCAACATAGATTGGTATCATCATGGCCCCAGAGGGCACATCAAAAGCACAATTTCTTAAGTATAGATGACAACAACATCATGCTCTGCATCATCATTGTGTGGCTTGGATTTGTTGGATGGAAGCAATTGATTCTCCACAACTAGAGGCTCCTGGCCATCTCTTTCTTGCTCCTAGACACACAGCCTCTCGGAGATGGCCAAAACTACAGATAGCACATTTTCAATGATCGGGGAGTGCGGGAACTCATCGTGTTGGCCATGCAACCCACTTTGTGGGTGTTCCCTTCTCTCACTAATTTGGTGCTCCACTTGGTGATCGGGCTTGAACTGTCCTGTTGATTCCCTAGACAGCTGAGATCATATAGGTGACCAAGATCTAGATTGCTTTGATGGGACCCAACTCATATGAGGCTCTCTCCTTTCTAGTGGAGAAATGGATTTACAATGTCCCAAGCCTTCTAGATACTCTTGGAAATGAAAGATCCCTAAATCTCGACTAGGGTAAGAGTGAGGTGGGTTTGGAGGTTATGTCATTTCCATATTCTTTTCCCATAAGGTGAGTGAAGGCGAATGTGACTATGTGGGAACAAATTCCATGCTTCATCCCCTTCCAGGTAAAAAAAAAATCCACTAGAACATAATGCTGGCCCTTCCTTTCTCCTTATTGATAACTCTCAAGCCTCCTTATTGAGAACTCCCGAGCCTCCTTATTCCTTTGGGGTGTAGTGAACATTCCACTCCATTCCTTGAAAGCCCAATTTTCCTTGCTAGTTATCTTGGAGAAAAGCTTAAAGGTGGTGTTCTATCCCGACATATGTTGCCCCTGAGGGGACCCAATAAGTACAACTTTGATAATGGGAAACTAAAGAGAGATACCTTGTAAGCCACTTTGCCACTTTCTCAATTCTGTCCACCACCTACTATTATAGTTCCTTGCATGAGGCTTACAAATCAAAAGGAATCCAAGGAATTGAAATGTTAGTTCCAATTGGATACAAACCCACCTAATTGAAGAGTTTGATAAACCTATGCAAGAAAAGAATTATCAACAGAATCTAAAACACAAGAAATAACAATGACACACAGACACAGTACATAGAGATTTACCTTAAAAACCCTAAATGGGAAAATCAGCCTAACGAAGAGCTGCTCGCCCCTCTTCTCTCTCTATCTCAATGTATTATCTTTATCGTTTACAATACAATATTCGTAGCATCTAAAACCCTAATCTATGAACCTGAATTAGATTACAACCCTAATTCCTTAATTGAAAGTAGTTTACAATGGGCCAAAACCATGCACAATGGACCATAAGATTTTTCCTTAGGGGCTGAACCCTTGAATGGGGGTGCTTGCTGGACCCCCATGCCCCCCCAGCTTGGGGGGGCATCCACCTTGGACCTCCTTCATTTGGGCGCTAGCACCCGAGCCCTTGTCAAGATGTGACTAAGTCTACCTGAAAAGAATACAACACATAGACAACACTAACATCAATGATTCAGTTACGAAGGGGCTTTAAATTACAAGGATAACGCATAATCTTTTTTCGCTAGCTACTAGAGCCAAAGGCTAGACAAAAGCTATCAAGACCTTTGATCATGGAGAAAAAAGAGGTTTCATTTTCTTGAATAGAAAAAAAGAGTTGTAAAAAAAATGGAAGTCGGTGAGTTGTAAGTCATGCCCAAGCAAAGGTATATCTCAATTTTCCCAAGGCTTGCAGTCCATTGTAAAAGATAGCCCATAGCTTCATATACCATCACATAGAGTGTCGATGCTAAAGGGCATCCATATAAATCCCGATATCTTCATATTCGACCCCATTAATAGTAAGGGATGCTAAATTGGTGGTAAACAAAGTTTCCATCTCTTGAAGGACGAAGGGGCCAAATCCTAAGGACCTAAGCATGGTTGGAATGAATGGTGTTTACATTGTGTTATAGCCTATAGGCTTTCTCCAAATCTACATTCATGAATAAGATATTACAGTTTGCCAACCAAGCCTACTCCATTGTTTCCAAACAACCACAATGAAATATATTGACCTTTATAAAACCAATTTGCCTTGATTGTGTAATCTTTGGTAATAATTGTTTGACTTTGAGGATAAGGCCCTTAAATAAAATTTTGTACAACAAGTTCAACAAGGCTATAGCCCATTGACTAGTGATAAATTCAAGATCATTTGCCTTAGGCATGGTTTTATATTCCCTTGATTGATAAAGTTTCCTAGGGAGTTATTCATAATAAGTTATAACCTATTATATACTTGATGTAGGTCAAATCCCTCGAAATCCATGTGGTTTTGTAAAACTCACAAGGGAATCCATTGAGGCTGGGGACTTATCATTAGCTATCTCGTGATGAGCACATGGGGCTCATCAAGTGTTAGCATTTGATCACATCCAACTACTTATGACTCAAAAAGCATATTTGTGACATCCTCACTGGTATGCATGGCCACCTTATGTACCTTGGTCATATCCCATGATTAAATACCATTTTGTAATGATTAATAAAGTTACACTCAATGTTAGTTTGCTAAGACAATCTAATGCAATTGACTCTAACAATGACATTACACTCAAAAGATTCCCTAGTGACCAAGGCTTGCAATAAGGCTTTGGTGGGCTTATCCCTCGTTTTGATCCAATGAAGTTGAGCTTGAATTTGATACCCCTTGGAATTTTAGGTCTATAGTTCTTTTGTCACTTCTTTTTCATGTTGGGAGATAAGGTAGGATGATGTTTTGGCTATGCTTTTTCCTTGCAATGATTCCACCCTAAATCTTCCCAAGGCATGGGGACTAGGTTGCAAATAAGTTTAATACTGTTAAGGCAACCAACTTTGCAAAGGTGAGAAATATTTAATAGATAGTGAGAATTAAGCATACACAATTCACAAATTACCCAAACAACATCAAAGAAAATATGTTGATGGTTAAAAAGAGTGGCCTTGACCATGACTCGATTTGGTTTGGAACCTTGATTATGAACTAAGAAGTTCTTCTATGTGAGCATGGATCTATTGAGTTGCTTGAGAACTATGTATTTCCCACCCCTAAAATTGAACGTAGTAAGCCAAAGCTAAGAGGAGTAATCGCTCCTGTACATGTTAGAACTTAGGATCATAAAGACCAAGATTAGACCACAACAAGATTCAGGCTTCCCTAACCCCAACACTCTAATGATGGGGAAGTAGTCCTTTTTATCCTCCTAGTATTTTGTCATGTGGAAGTCACGACAAATAATCCAATTAACCTTAAACAACTCTTCAACCATTTGTTACCAAAAAGATGCCCTTCCATTTCACAACTGGGCATAAAGGTTGTGATCATTGTTGCCACCTTTCACGCACTTGGGGGGTTAGGTTGGCGTGGCAAAAATATTCAAGCGACTAGTTTGTCCTTGGGGGCAAGTTTCGAGTCAAGTACTGCCACTTGATCTTGATTCCTCCGTTTAGGCAAACTCCTAATGAATCCAACAAAGGTAGAACCTATTAGTTACTAAGGCTGATTAAGCGCTTTAGTGGTAGTTTGCGGATGAGTACGTTGTTTAGGAGTTTTTTATGAAAATTGAAAATTGGAACAAGAGATTTCAATATTGAAATCAATACAACAACGTAAGTGACATAAAATAATTAAATAACCATTCAACACATGATAACTTAAAGAAAATGATTGTAAAAGTAAAAGACCAGTGCTGAAGAAATGGAGTAAAAAATTGTGTTGTTGTAGTGCTAGAGTGAAATGTTTTGCAATTGTCTCTTGGTCAACTTTAAATTTTTGATGAGATGAGTGGATGGAGAGGGAAGGGGATTCTCGATATACCACAAAGGTACAGGGAATATGTCCAGACTCACCAAGTGTGGTAGCACATGAGAAAATGTGGGATGAATGGAGTCACAGGGGAATGTCCAACACTACACCAACAAGGATGTAGCCTAACAGGGCTCTGCTGTCACGTTTCAGTTGTTCCCGCTTCCTCTGTACAATTTTCCCACACGAAGCAAAATGCAACACTGGATTTTCATTCTTTGGGAGGTTAATTGAATATTAAAACTAATTAAACTAGTCACTCAAGAGTCAATCCCTCTTTGGATATGATCAACTGATCGTTTGAAGCCGCAGAGATCTAGATCATACGGAGATGAGCCTTGTTAATTTTAAGTTTTTTAGAACAATGTTATTGTTTATTAAACCCCAAGAGTCTCTTTCAGGTCTTTTGAGCCTTACTCAGGAAAGCAAAGGGGGGTTGATTTCCCAAAAATAAAAAGTAAAAACTGGAAAATAAAGTTATCTAATTACTACACTACAGAAGTAGTGGGTTAGTATTTGTATTACTTTGCGATGGATGAAAATGAACAATGATAATAGCAAAGTATACAAATCTACAAGAAAATAAAACTAAACTAGAAAGCAAAAATCACAAATGCACACCGACACGAAAACCCAAGAGGGATGGGAGTGGGCTCTTAGGAGCCTACTCAAAGCATTTTTATTAATGTTTATTACAACTTAATAAAGGAAATGCACTTTGGTCCTTGTTAACTGGGATCCAAAGGCTTACAAAATAGTGAGAAAACGACTAAAAACGAATAGGGGAGCTCCGAGAAGCTTTGAATGGTTCAAATCTTAGAAAATTGGCCAGAGCTTCCTTGTTTTTCATCAAACCTGCAAAAATCAGCGAGCTATTAGTCCTAAAAAATGCTTAAAAACACTTTACGAATGTTTTTGAACATCCACAAAAATTCCCTAAAAAATCCTAAGTTAAATCTATTATAAAAATGCATAAAAGTAACCAAGGAAAACAAGCTTTCCTTGGGGTTTTGGCTTGCTTTTTGGGCAGCCAATATGATGAGCACTTAGATGCTAGATAAACTTAAATAAACAAAAGGAAACTAGTTTAAGCAAGCTCAAGATCTACTTAACAATACTTGTGAAAAGGGAGCTTTCCTAAGCAAGATCTACTTGAATAAATAAGAGTTTTGAAGAACTTTGAGATATAAGCTTTAAAAACACTTGCATATGGGATTTAACGAAAGATTTAACTTTAAACAAGATAGATTTATATAAGCAAGGAAAGTAACCAAGGGAGAAGTTGATTTTGAAGAAGAGAAAGAGAGGGAGGAAAGAGCTTCTTGCCGCGAAAGATTTGCTCAAAGACTTCGTAGTGGGATGCTGAGGGATTATGTTATTGGAGATTGTTGGAGATTGAGTGGAGTCAAACTAGATCCACACTTCCTCCAAGCTGGATACCCTGAAACTCAATCACAAACTTGCATACCTGTGAGATCTTGAAAACATATATAGAAAGAGACTAAAATAGCATGGAAATAAACTTATTTGACATGCGAATCTTTGATCTCTAAGCATACATGAATACATAGAAATGAATGTAAACTTACTTACAATTCCTATTCCTACTAATTCAGAGGAATCCTGATGAGGCAAGATCTATATCTAGAGTAAGCAAAAATTACAAGAAAGAAACTGGTTACCTCATGAAAACGTAACAATTTTGGCCTACACACCAAAGCAACACACCATTAGCCTCCAAAGCTTCTTTATTATCAAGCAAAATACCAATGGCATAAGCCAATTACAATAGCAAGACCTCTCTACTCCAACTCGAACTAGCTTTGAAGAGAGGCAATTGATTGAATTTATAGCCAAGATGGAGAGGGGGGGACATCAACAAGTGGTAGTAGAAGTCGAGTGGAGTGGATTTAAAAGAGGTAGGCTCCACCTATCCATTGGATTCCCCAACCATCCATACATCACATGCCAAACATACATGACATGAGACAAAGGAGGGTGCGCTCCCCAAATTCGGGTGATTCAATATCTCTCGAATCAATCTTAAATCCATCGCATTATACTCTTAAATGAAGTTGCCTTTAACTTGAGATGAATTTCCAACATGGTTCCACCCTTCAATCAACCCAATTGAAATTATGATATGGTGGGGCACATCCTTCACATGGATATATTCGCCACTTTTCCTTTAGTCACTTAAAACATGACATCATCATGAGGAAATAATTGCTTTTCACTAAAGACTAAGTTGATTTCCATATGAGACAAACCTACCACCTCATCCCCATGTTTTAAAATGTTTCCATTTGACTTTTTCAACTTGTCCTTTGTGTCATTTTGACGCATCTTTAGCATTTTTTGACCTTTTGACGCTCCTTTAGCAAAAAATGCCTCTACGTGATCATTTAGTCACTTGAAACATAGGAGAAGTGGGTCTCAGTGTATTTTTTGACCTTTGGACAACAATGATGAAGATGCTATGACACCTATGACACAAATCAGATTTGAAGGCTGACATCTGACATATCTTATATGTCAGGTCGAAATAGAGCATACAAGAGAGCTTTCATGTGAATTGGGGAAGCTCAATGGGTTCCTACTCAAATTGGGGGAAGATGGAAGGCTAGGAAAGGGAGGACACATGGCAAATCATGAGCACACACCCAAATTCGAATTGTCTTGAGTTTGTGGATGGATTGGGAACCTTAGAAGGCTAAGTATGTTTATAAAATACAGGAATCAACCAAGAGAATAACTTTTGATCATTTGTGAATTGTGAGAGCTAGTGGATGACTAGTTTTCTTGTCTTAGCCAATTTCGAGGGTGAAAGATTCCCATCCAAGTTGGTGTTTGGAGAGGCCACTCAGGTCTTTCATGGAGCTTTAATGGAGTCTTATTTGTAGGTGTAAGCTACAGGGCAGCTTGTGGATTCTTCTATTGCAGCATTTTCTCTCAACCCTTTCCATTTTTTATGGCATATTCTTGCTCATGGAGGGATTGCGCTTTGGGTGAGCTATTGATCTCTTTGGGGAAGCTTCTAATGCTCCATTATTTTATGTTCTGATGTAAATTCTCTGTATTTCAAGTTCAGAAGACTCTCAGGTCGAAATGCCAAAAGATTTCATGTAAAAATGTTAAACAATGAAGAAATAGCGCCATTTCCCCACTATCTTATTGTGCACCATTGTAATGCTAATGATTTCGAATTGAGAGAGATTTTCATTGTCCATTACCAATTCTAATAAGCTCAATATGCTCTGTTATTCTTTCTTAGAAAGTATCAGGTCGAAATATCAAATGGTTTTAAGGAAAAGTGATTATTAATGAGCAAACAATGACCATTTCCCCACTACATTGATGTATGCTATGATAATGCTGATTATTTCGAATAGAGGAATGTATCTCTGATAAATGTATGATGAATGGTTTGTAATTAATGTGTATTTCAAGTGTCATGTTCAATACTTAAGCATTGGAAGCCATTTGACTCATTTTTATTGCATTGGGAGAAGATTTGGTGCCTTTTCCCCAAGGGTCGAAATTGTGATTTGGGAGTTGTTTTGGAAAGAGTCATAACAGCCTATATAAACTGAACCATGAAGCATATGAGACTTTAAAAATGTCCCTTACACATCCCCTGCCTCTGTTCAGAAATTCGAGTGACTTTGGGACCATTTGAGAAGCCATTTTCGGCAATTACCTAGAGGGAATTGGAGCTCCAATTTGCTAGTAAAGACTCCTAATTTGAATAGAACATTAAACAAGTTTGCAAAGTAATTGGGGGGTCATAAAACATCCTTGAACATCATATTTAAGTTCTATTATCAGTCATGTACCTTCTGAGAAAATTTGGAAGCATTTGGGTCAATTTGGAGGTCTAGACATCAAAACTAGTCAAGGTTCGAAATTGGGGAAAAAGTAAAAAATTGGTCATTTAATAAAATTTCAAAAAGGGACATTACAGATGCTTTGAGTGTGAAATCGAGCATCCCCACGCCAAAATACGCCTCCAAACCATACTCTTTTTACATTTACAAATTTCCCTTTTAAACTATTAAAAATTGGCATTAGATTGCGGGAAAAAATATTTTTCTCGGAATTAAAAAAAACCTAGGGGGACCTAGCACATGTCCTTATGACTCAATATTAATGCCTAGCATGCTCATATACATTGACACTTAGGCTCTAATAACTTCCTAAGGCCTAGACATCGAGACAACTACCCCAACTTTGGAGGTATGAGTGGAAAACTCGAGAATTATTAGTCGTTTGCTCAACAACAAATAATTAACAAGAGAAAAAACACTATGGGCTATTCGGGTTGATGTCTAAGTCCTAGGAAGCTGAGTCTTTTACATACAGGTCTCATGTTAGCACATTTATTATAGTTCCCCTAAGGGAGTATGAACATGTGGTACAAAAAAAATAAAAGGGCCAGGAAGGCCTGATGGACTTCTAAACTCTGATCATGAACAAGTATGCTTGTTCACACTTTGTCGGCTCACTTGAAGTTCAACTAGGTATGACTTAGTCGGCAACAATCATCAAGATTTAATATTGGCCTAGGGGTCTTTTAGTTGGGTCAACATCCTAATCATGGCACAAATAACACAAAAAGGAGCTAGTAAATGTGCCACCCCCCTTATCGTCCTCATGGCTAGACATATAAGCAATTGAACCATTTCATATAAAATTAGGGGTTGTTTTGACCAAAAATCCATAAATCATAATTTCTTGTAGACATAAAATTTTATGTTTCTCAGTGAACAACAAAGTCTTCTAAATGTGCCTTCATGGTTGGAGTCAAAGAGACACCTCACATTCCATTAGAAGACTTTCATTCCATGGGAAAGGGAAATGCCTACTTCATCATCGACTCCATTGGCAATCTTCATGTCATTCTCCTGGTCCAAAATCTTGAAATGGTTCAAGACTTTAGTGATAACAAGAGAGAAAACCATTTTGAGGTTATAGGTTTTTATAGAGCACCTTCATCCTTTTGCATTTGGTCTTGGCAGCTTGCATTCCACAAAGGCGACTATGATTGCTTTAGTCTAAGAGTTCCCAATCACGAATGCGAGTTCTAGGCTATGCCTTGAGAGCTTTTGGGAACATAAGCAACTAGTTGGGAGGTCCCTTTAGGGTATGAGGTGGACAATGTAGATTGTGTTGGGGGTGGGGGTGAGATTGTTTTCCTGTGTTGCTTCCTTTTCTTGTCATCATGATGTAGCCATCTTGGCTAGAAAAGGGAGCCGAAGGATTCATATTGGCTTGGGGATTGTTACAACTTGATTTAGCACTTAGGTGGGAAAGTCTTAACCCAGTAGCGCTATTAAAAGCAACTGCAGAAAGAAGCACCATTGTCACCACAGTGCTAATTTCTCGCTTTTAGGCCATTTTTCAAGGCCAAGGGAAGCTTCTCTATAGGTTCGATTGATTTAGAGAGAGCTAAGGGAAATAACATCAACTTGATTGAAATGAGTATTAAGTGTTAGTTGATTTCCCAAATACGCATTCAATCATTCAAGATGTTCAATATTTAATAGGTCAAACACTTAGACAACAACTTGCTCGAGAATATTAGATAGCATGAACCATGAACATTAACCATAAGCATTGAAGGTCATTAACTTCATGCATTCATTGATCCATGAAAGAAAAATAAACTCATGAGTTTTATGCAAGTGAAAGATAGAGGTGTACAAGAACATGCAAAATTTAATTCCAGAAATTGTTATCACTTGGTTAATGATTGTGTGATTTATGAGTTGTAATTAATCATCCCACCAAATGAAAATTTCTAGAATAAAACAAGGAATTACTTTGTCAATGTAAGATAGAAGTTTCAACCACCATTAACCAAGTAAACTTCAAGTATTTTTGTTGTTATGTATCATTCAATGTAACATCAAATTGCAGAAATTTCTAGAATTTAAGTATACTCACTTAGTCAATATCCAAATGTGATTTAGCAAGTAAAATTAGTGTTTGTGGGGGGGGCAAATAGTGTTTAAGGAAACTTGCCCCCCCCCCCATGTTTCCAGCTCGTTTCCTGACGGAAACTTGGAAACCCGTACCATGCGAAAGGGAAACCCGTTTCCAATTGATGGGGACCGTTTCGTGTGTCGGAAACTCGTTTCTTTAAAACGGAAACCTGTTTCCAAATCGAATTTTACTAAAATCCCGCGTTTCCTTCCACAATCCACCTAAAATACTTGTTTTTTAAATTTGTTTGGGGTTTTGCCTTTTCCGGCTAGGGTTTTAGAGGCTTCCGGAATGTTCTTTATGCCTTGGGTTTGTTATAAAACAACATCCATGCCTCCTTTTTGTTATCACGGCTTATCCCCAACGCTCATTGGCAGCTTACAGTCTATTGGCATAACTAACGGTGCATTGGCATAGCTCAAGGCTTACGGTTCATCATCATGAATCTTTGGCTTTAGTGTATACACTATCTTGGGTAGGACGGCTCATCCTCACGGTTCTTTGGCAGCCCACGCCTCCATTTCCAGCTCATGGTGGTGGTGCAAAGATCACGGTGGATGCTCAAGAAGTGGACACGATGTTGGTAGCTAGTTGGGTTGCTGAATATTGACAGTGTGGTCACAGTGGTGCCATTTTGTTTTGCAGATTGGTGGAGGATGAAGATGAGCCCGAGCATGATGACTATTAGTCTTCGGGCTTCAGATCATGTTTTCTTTATATTTTCATTGTTCATGTTGATGTAGTGTTGTACTTGTAGCCTCATATATAGAGGCTGATTTTGGAATTTGGATATATATGTATTAGCGGCTTGACCTCATTTTGAAGGTTGTTTTTTGGCTATTTCCACTTGCATTATGGAATTGTTTATGGGTAAAATCATTGTGTTGTTTTTGGATATTACTTCTTAGTACTTGCATTATGGAATCACTTATGAAATTATGAGTAAAAATTATAAATGTGATGTTGAATTTAATCTGTAAATAATATATATATATATATATATATATATATATATATATCGCGTTTCCCCGTTTCCTAAATTTTGGGGGGTCACATTTCCAACGTGTCCCTGTTTCGGAAACTCGTCCCTGTTTCCCCGTTTCGTGCAACTTAGCCCAGTATTTATTAGTTGCTGTCCCATTTGATTTTCAAGTGAATAACCACAAAGAAAACTCAAATAAAACCCAGATTTAAGTAGCAAAAAGAGTGCAGAATTTTTAAAAACAAAAATCTAAATTTTTAGAGTGCTGGATTGGTTTTAATAATTTTCCAGAAATTAAGATACCTGCTGTAAGTTTTTGCAAAAATTTAAATCTGCAATTTTTAGCCATTAAAAACAACTAAAAATAGTAAAAAAGTCAAGATCTAATGCCCAAAACTTTTAGTTAGATTTAGCTTTAAACCCTTGGAAAATATGAGAGGAAATGTAACCTTTAGGGCTGACTAAATAATAAAAATTTGATTGAAGCAAATCCATCCCAAAGGAACTAGCTAAACTAACTTAGAAAAAATAAAATATTTTTTTGGAATGTTTGAGAGTAAATCTACCCTAGAAATTAATTCATGCTACTTTAGAAAGCAAAACAAAATACTTTTTGATTTTTTTGTATTAAGATTGTAAGAAATAAAATATTAAAATAATGAATAATATATAATAATATGAATAATAAAATAAAACATAACATTAATTATATTTAACTAAGGGACATAACCCTTT
This sequence comes from Pseudotsuga menziesii, assembly GCA_001517045.1. NCBI lineage: Eukaryota > Viridiplantae > Streptophyta > Pinopsida > Pinales > Pinaceae > Pseudotsuga > Pseudotsuga menziesii. The sequence goes on from LPNX010055449.1 coordinate 365,470, forward strand.
GGTGAATAGTCACCTTATAAGCCCTATATTTGCGGCTACATCCTTATTGTAAATAATCATCTTTTATATCATCAATTATAATTTATGTATTATTTTGTCCATTCATGGATTATAGTACTCTCGCTTATTTGTGCTGGTATTTCCTTAAGAAACCATTTTATTGTTTCAGTGGTATCAGAGCTAGCCCTTCCTTGGGCCTCACTGATTTTGGTTTTTAACCAATATCGTCATAGTTTCTATGGAACTAGGCCCATGGCCATCAAAATCAGATTTTCTGAAAATTCTCCCACACTCACTCCCATCTCCCAACTCTCTCCACATTCACGCTTCCTGCCTTAGTCATCTCTACCTCACATATGCTTCCAACCACCACACGAGGGTTATTACTCTAACCTCCACACTTCACGCACCGCCAGGCTGCCAGCCACACCCTTCCTTCTGCATTTTCACTACTCCATACCTCCACACACTCCAAATACTCGTCCCCTCCCTTCCTTTCCACATACCACGCCTCACTCTTCCTCTCTTTCCATGCTTACTCCCTCTCACGTTTCCCCCTCTACGCCCTAAGTTCCTCTCCACCGGCTCCCACGCTCAAACCAGCGCCCTGCCCTCCATTCCTTGCCTTCTACACTCACGGTAGTCTTCCCTCAACTCTCTCAAACAGATTCCCCTCCACGCTCTCTCCAACCCGTCAATCACTTCTTCCACTCCTCCACGGAAACCCTCCCAGAAATATACCCCAGTATCCCTTTGCAAATCCGCAGCCATGCCCATGCTGTTCCACTCTCGGCTCCTCCTCTCCTATCCATTCAACGCTTTACGCAGATCTTCCTCCCTCTATTCGCTTCATGCAGCCAACTCATCCCTCTGTCTCTACCCAGGCTCCCCAGTCTACTCCACATCCCAACAACTTTACCACTCTGTACCCATGCTAGTCCTCCAAGCCATCAATCTTCCACATGGCCGCCATAACCAGGGTTTAAACCCTAATTCTATCCCATTTCACAAAAAAAATTATTATTATTATTTAAAATAATAGTAATTATTATGACATTTAAAAAAAAGCCTAGCTTATACCATCTCAAAAAAAGAATTAATAATAATAATAATATTTTATTATTGTTATCCAAAAAAAAAAAAAAAATTCAAGTTATTATTATCATAATTATTATTATTAAAAATTAATAATAATTATATAATTTAATTGTTATTAAAAAAAAGGGGGCATACAACAAAGATGAAGAAGAATTCCTTTCAAAAGGAACTACATTAAGCTTATTACACCTTTCGTGTCTACCCATCGTCGAATAAAAGAAGACAGTTGAAGAGAAGTCGTAATTGTAAACTATGGCGATTACAAAGTCATAATTGTAGTTGTAATTAAGAGCAGCACTGAGTGAGTTAGAGCAATAAAAAGCAACTAATCATCATCTACAATTTGAGATGAGTAAGCAACTCCTTCTTAATGAGTTGAAAATACAAGAGAATCGTAGCTTAAGTGATCAAAATCGAATTGGAAAAAGCTAATGAAGAATTCAAGAAAATGTTATCAGATAAGGATAAGAAAATATCACATTTAAAAAAACACAATCAAGACCTTGACAACAAAATTAAAAAGTCCAAAAATGACGAAGAATCACCTTATAGAAGCGATAATGATTTAGAAGAAGAAATAAAGCGTTTAAACAAGCTCATCATCTTTGACAAAGATTATGAATTGGCGCAAGTATAGGGAAGGTTAGAACGTCAAGAATCAAAGATGTGTCAACATCAACAACAAATGAAAGAACTCCAACAGAAGTATGACGACACTAAAAAGGCGCACAAGTTGGAAATTACAAAAATCAATAACACATTGACAAGCAATACTGAAGAAGTATTTCGACTAAGAAACCATAACAAAACATTAGTTACAAAGATCAAGAAATTGAAAAATAGTCGGAAGATACAGCAATCTAACGAAGACTTCAAAGGAAAAGTTCTAGAGAAGCAAGAAGAAAATCATCGCTTGGGAAATCTTAATCAAGAACTAGAGAAACAAATTAAGAAGTTTAAAGATAATGAAAAATTGCAAGAAGAAAAATTCAAGAATGATAACCAGTTGTTCGAGAATAAATTAGAGCAAATCCAGAAGGAAGCATCCAGATTCTTAGGTAAGCAAATTCAAGTTGAGGAACAAGAAGCCAATCCAAAAAAAAAAAAAAAAAACTCCTTATCGATCCCCAAATTATAAAAATCATTTTGACCAACTATAGGGTCAAAATGAACATAAACAAAGGTGTTATGGTTTCAGAATATAAAGAACACAAAATCAACAAACTAAGGAGAAAATGAGAAGTTCCATCCAATAAAGCGATCAAAAAATGAGTGTTCTGCATTCGAGTTTTCTCTTGGGGATGTGGCATTTTTACTTCCTTGAGAATCAACCTGGGATTTTGCTGGCATAGAAGGCCATACTTGCAGGAACACCGACCACAATGCCGACCATAGTGTACTTCGCAATATTGGAGCTAGATCGCAGGTAGATGAAAAATGCCGACCCCAGTGTACTCGCAGTATTGGGGCTAGATCACACCACAGTGTACTTGCTGTATTTGGGATTGCTGGTAGATGAAAAACGCCGACCACAGATTTCATGACCGAATTTCAACCCGAATTTCAACAATTTCAACTTTTTTCTTGAGGTTCGCTGAATTTCAAACTTCAATGTTCAAATTCAGTGATCCTTGTGACATAGGTGCCAACCATAGAAGAAGTCCAATAGACAAAACCTTTGGATGCAAAATGATAGTATTATTCTCCAATTCTGAACAACAATGAGATTGAGAAGTGAGCTCTCTTAGATAAGAGAAAACTGAAGCTTTCTCTATAATAAAATAATAATAAAAGAGCCAAAACCTTAGATCTAACCTAGGTATCCTCTTAAATGAGTCCAAATACATAAAATAATCCTCAAAAACTCTAATAGAGAGGGTGCCCTCATCAATTCATGCTTTATATGTGACAAATGGCATAAAAAAGGCCCAACAAGGAGGACACTTTGTTGCCTGCTAAGTTGTACTTAGGTGGATTTCAAGTGACATGGCAAAGATTGAATAAGTACACTTGTTCAAAATCAGAGTTCATAAGTCCTTCAAGCCTTCTAGGCCCCTTTTTATTTTTCCCACATGTTCATATCCCCTTGGGGGAGTTGTAATAAAATGTACTAGCATGATGACTTTTTGTAAAGGACTTGGCTTTCCTAGGACTTAGACATCAACCTAGGCATTCCAAGGTGTTTTTTCCCTTGTTAATTATGCATTGTTGAACAAGCGATGTATGATTTTCGAGTTTTTCACCTGCTCCTCTAAAGCTGGAACGGTTATCTTGGTGCTTAGGCCTTAGGAGGTTATTAAAGTTCATGTGTCAATGTATATTACCATGCTAGGCATTATTTTAGAGTCATATGAACATGTGCTAAGTCATCTTTGTCTTTAAGAGTACCGTCTTCGAACATAAGGCCTAGAATCTTGTCGACAAGATTTTGATCAATGATTTCTTCAAACAAGCCTTCCAAGGCTTGATATTCATCATTGATTTCTTTGACGAGGATTGCTTCATTCTCTTCAAGAATCAAGACAATTTGATCATCTTTGCTATGTTTTTCTTCGATATTTTCCTTAAGGGCTTGGGATTCTTCCTGGCTTTCTTTCTTGAACAAGTCCTTCGCCTCTTCGTCGTAGGGCATCCATCTCTTGTGTTTTTCTGGGCACCAATAGTTGCAAAATATCTCTATCAATTTCACAAGAGAGGATATTGTATCTTTGCCCATGCGTTTAAACTTTAAACCAAGCAAGGGCCTCTTCTTGCAAATGCAACACAAATTACTTCATGTAGGTGTTTTCATCTTTTTGAATACTAAGTTTGGAGCATTTTTCAGAAACTATTTGACATGTTCCAAGGGATCATTATCATGATAACAAAATTTTATCATGAACATCTCTGGTAACTCATTTGAAGTGCTCAACAAATCGAGAGAAGCAAAATGGTCTTCAAGGGTTTCCTTGACATGCTCCTTTTGGGGAAGGAAAATCATGGCCTCAATAGTTTCTTTGTCAAGATTAGGATCCCACTCCTTCTTGAATGCCTTGAGATAGTCCGACACCTCTAAGTACCTTAGGTAGGAAGTCACTGTAGGGAGATGATCATTGACTAGAGAAGTCAAGACGTTTCCACAAGCCAAGCTCATGCATGGCTTGTGGGGCGATCTGAGGCAAGGGCCTCTGAGGAACAAAGTACATGGTAAGGGTACCGATCTCTCCCGGTGGAAGAGATTGAAAGATATGACTTTATGTAATAAAGAGACCAAGCGAAAGATAGCCTTGAGATAAAATGGTTGGACACGAAACTCTATTTGAATAATGAGGTGCGGAACTGCATGCTTGCATTAGATGATTTGCTTAAGAAGAAAGGTCTGAACTCTCTTCATCTGAGTCCAATTTGTTGTAACAAGCTCGATCCCTAGATCTCAGAGCCAAAGAGTACTGTGGGTTTGATAGTCGCCTCCATGAGGTAGAGTTTGGACAAGATGTTCTGAAACTGACTTTGAGAACATTTTCTCTTGACGAGGGCTAGGGAACCATATCGTTTATTGAGCCAAGGCTGGAGGCCTGCCTCATACCAAAGTGAGGTCCCAATGAACTGGACCCCTAGGTAGGTGCAAGTTGTAGTGATCTCAATCTCTTGCTCTTGAAAGTAGAAATGTAAGTTCACAGGGAAGATCTTCAATGCATTGAGGATCATAGCCTTGGTTTTAACTAGGTTGACCGTCAATTATTGAAGGTCACAAAAACTAGCCAGGGTGTCAATTTGTCTCTATAGGCCCTCAGGAATAGAGGCCATCCTAATCCTGGCTCCCATATTGGTTGTTTCTGGTGTCAATCCTGACTATGGTAAAACTTCAGAATATGTTCCACAAATGAAGCTATGCCTATTGCCAACTAATATTTTACAAATGCAAGGTTGCAATTGTAAATATAGACACCACAAATCGCATGAGTAAAATATGTAGGCTAGATCATAGCCCTTGTATTTTAGGTCTGTCTAGTACTATGGTCATTTATGTGGGGCCCACATATCCATGAATGTGATAACACAAAGGACATAGTCCATACTTGCATTGAAAGTATATTTGGTCTCTTTCATTTTCTGGAATCTGAACAGATCCTTCCTTTCTTCAATTTTTATTGTCTCATTTATGAAATTAGCATGTGGCTTTCTACTGACATCCTAGGATTATGCTTGGGCCCATATAAGTATTTGTCACAAAATCCTTACAAATTTATGCACTTCACAACAAGGCATCTAAAAGTAGAGGCTTTCGGATGGATTTCTTGTATTTTAAACAACTCCCTACTACTTTGATTCTTTACTATGTTAGAAAGACTGTTTAAAATGTTTCACCTGCCTTTGTTAAGTTGAGATGTATGCAAATAGATTCACCATTTAGTTCTGCAGGATTTATGTAAGGTTGGAAAAGATTCTAGATTTCATTCACTTAGTGACTAATATATGTGAAAAGCGTAGTTTTACTCCCATTTATCTTGATTTTTGGTTCCCAACAATCTTGAATAGAACAGTAGTGGATTTGATACACTGCTTTGAGTAAATGCCATTGCTTCTTTAACTGAGCTCTTATAGCACACAGTGTGATTATTAAATTATTTGACAATACTGACCAAGTACTGTTTCATCTGTGTGGCCAGAACTATGGGTCATTTTTTGATACATGGGGTGCAGGAATCACTGGTCCAGTTACATTTGAAGGTTTCAAGGACGGAGAACATGATTTGTCCACACAACAGTGGACATATCAGGTTTCAACTTAAAATCACCTTACTTAGTTATTGCTTATATTTATTTTGATTTATAATGAGCTTGAGCTTAAAGTGCAATAAAAGAACACGATTGCTTTTATTTTATATATAGACTGAGGTACAACTTGAGGCAAGCAGCTTTTGCTTACATTTGGCAGTATGCAGTGGTCTTAATCATAGATGAATAAATCTCTGAGTAATCAAATTAATCCCGTTTAATCCTGATTATTTTGTTGAGCACTACAGGCACACCAAGATTGGCCATTTTTTCCTGATTATTGCTAAGTTAATCTTGTCAGAACCCTTGACGATTAATTGCCAATTACAATTATTTCATCTATGGTCTTGATTTCAGTTATTTTGGCAAAATAATACCAGATATTATCTGCGGTTGAAATTGTTATTTGCAAATTGAATTTTTCCTTGACTAGACAAAAGATGGAGCTTAATTGCATCTTACAAAAGAATCTCATATTCTATAATCTTGCCGTTCCTTATGGTTTGTTATATCTGAATTTTGCTTTGTTTTCAAGTGCAGATTGGATTGACAGGTGAACAGTTGGGCTTTTATTTGGGTAAGACTACAGCTACTGCACCGTGGGTTGCAGGATCAGATCTCCCTAGGAATCAATCTATGATATGGTACAAGGTGGGGCAACAGCTCATTTTTAATTGTACATATGCTGCATTTTTATCTGCTGCTAATGAATGATCTTCCTTGCAAGGTTGTTTAGTGACTTCATGATTATTTAAATGTTTTTCCCCCGATATAAAAGAAAGTGTCACAGTATTGATTTTTGATTCAGTGTTCATCTATAGGACACATCTGCATACACATCTTTTAATATCCATGTAACAACATGTTTTGGAAATCAATTTGTTATTTTGCTGTAACTTTTAACTATGTGAATCTGATCTTTAGATGTGTGTTTTTTGTGTGGTGTGCACGCATGCACGCGCACGCGTGCACATACACAGAGAGAGAGAGAGAGAGAGAGAGAGAGAGAGAGAGAGAGATGATTTTATTAAAGTGTCCTCATGGCCAACTGGCCTATGGTAGACAGATTACATATGATGCTATAATTTCATGAGATTTAAAGAAAAATAATACAAAAAAAGAGGAGAGCAAAGTGACGGTGCGATCCAGAGAGAGATGATTTATTAAACCATCCTCAAGGCCAACTGGCCTAGGGGACATATGCTTACATATGATGCTACAATTTTATTAGATTAAAGCAAACTATTAGAACGAAAGGAGAGAGCAAAGCGAAGGTGCGATCCAATTGTGATAAAATAAATTTTAAACTCATCTGGATTCAATCTCCTTCACCTTATGTTGAGAGACTTTTGCTGCCAATTTTAGGATCCTGTCTCTTGCGTGCATTGATATTGAAATCAGTGTTTCCATAGCACCACCTAGCTCCCCTGAAAAGTCATCTCCCAGTTACGGATTGGTAGACTTGATTCCTCTCTGATGTGTGCATAGGCTTTGCAATTAAACAAGAAGTGCTGCTTCATTTCCATCTCTTATTTCCTACATATCCTTCATGTTCTTTCTTCCTACAATTCCTTGAGCCGTTCTCACCTCATTGTTTCACATCTCAGTTTGTGGGAGCTGGTCCTCAGTTGAGCTTGTTGCCGCCTAATACACACTTTAAGACACAGGAAAGTCTCCAACCTGCTGTGTGTGTCCTTGGGGGCAAGTTAGAGCTGGGGACCACTGTCACCACANTGTTTAGCATGGTCATGGATTACACTTTAAGGCTTTAGCCACCTCATGGACTTGACTGGTAGAACGCCCATCACCACTTTGGAGGATTTTGAGTGAAAACCAAACCGATTAAACTCGTTTGTTCAACAAGATCAATTGGAAAGGGAAAAACACTCGATGAGGGGACTTCCCTAACAATCAGTTCCATGGTGTGGCATCCGTATTATATGATCCACACTAGTACATAAAATTACATTAGTTTTTCCACGCAGGGGAGCGGACATTTCGTTTTACAAAGGGGCCATTGCCCTGCAGAAGTGAAAAATCCTCAGATTTTTCCAAGGTACAATTATGTACATCCTTATGTACATGGAGTTGCCACCTAGTCGAAATAGGTGGGCAACAGAGCTATCAACTGTTTTTCATTGCCAAGAGATGTTGAGCCTTAGGTAGTCTTGAAGCTTGAACTTTTTCTGCATGTTGAAGTTGTCTATATAACATTGCTGCTTTCTTTTGACATATCTCCTCCATATTCTTTTCTTGTAGCACTCTTGCAAATGCACTCTTAACTTCTCCCTATTAGTAGGGAAACACTTCTCCACTGCACCCCAAACCTTGATCCTGCACTACTGCAGATTCCATGGTTTTTTTTCTTCTCTTCAGCTCTTTTTGACTGATTTTAGTTGGGATCCTATTGCTGTTCATGGGTTCCACTCTTCGCTTATATGAAATCAATTTTCTTAGCATTTCTAGCTATATGGGATAACAAATTTAAACCTATTTCAGCCAACAATATATCCTATATGGGGTGCTGATTTTTACACACAGGAAGCCTAATATTAAATTCTTCAGCATATGTTCTCTCCATTTTATTCCACCTATTTTTGGGTGTACTAGGCCTCCATACCTCACATCCATGTAGGAGTACATGGGTGATGAGTGCTTGGAAGAGGTTGCATAACATGCTTCGATCCCAATCTCTGCTGTTCTTCATCTACTCAGAAGCACAACGAGTGTTTTCCATCCACCTTTTTGGAATTGAACTATGCTTGAGTTCTGAAATGACCCAACATTTCAAGTTGACACTCCACCCATCATTAGGGGATCCAATTGAAGCTTTAGAAGATAGAAAAGAGGGAGCCTTTGAATAGAATATTTAGGATGCGATAGAATTAGTTGTTATAAAAATAATATTTAAAATATTTTCAAGAAAAAAGGGGCGGGTGTACTTGTTCAAAGTAACAAAATAATATTATAGCTACAAAAAATGGGTGAGGTTGGTCAAAGTTATTGAAATATTATCATTAATAAGAAATGGGGAAAAAATTCAATAAAGCTAAATTATTAAGGGAGTAAAGTCTTAAAGAATAATTAAAATTAAATCATCAAGAGGGCTAGGAAAATCGATTAAGATTAACTAAAAGAAACGGCAAAGGGAAAAACTCTAAGCATATATATGTACTTACATATTATTAGAAGAACTAGGCTAGGCAATGGATTAATAATTAAACAAATTAATGGACATACTAGAGGTATAAGAAAAGGCTTGGCAATGGTTTTGATCAAATGTAAAGATCAAAATAAAAGTTTAATGCTTAGAAGGAAGGAAAAGAGGAGGAATGATTAAAATCCATGAGAAAAGGGAGGGGCTACAGAGATACAGGGAAGGATTAGGAGGAGCAAGGGAAAAAAAGGTCTAATGACGCATACGATAGTTGACGAGTTTCCGTGAATGGCTAGGTTTATATCCATCTTCTTGATTAAATATTTTAGTTTTTTTTTTTTAATTTCAAGGGCTTCCCTAATAATACGAGATGAGTAATGTGGCACTAGTGCTAGGATCTTAGCTTGATCAAAGAAAATGTGGTGTTTAGTATTATAGGAATGTTTAGTGATCATTGATTTAGTAATATAGTTATGGATATTGTTAACTTTATGTTCTTTGAGATGGGTATGGATTGACCTACCGGTTTGGCCAATGTAGGATTTGCCATAAGAGCAAGGAATTTGATAAACACCTTGGACGAGCACAAGGTTAGTTTTATCTTTAACTCTTCTAAATGATTAATTTAGGGTTTTGTGGGGCTTGGAGAAAGTTTTCAACTTTTGACACTTGACATATAGAGAATTTAAACTATTTCACTACCAATTATCTTTTTGCTTACTACCAATTTTTGTGGTTTATGGGGATTTCATGGTCTCTTCAACTTCCTTGATTTCCCTTTTGGTTGTGTTACGTTGCATCTGTACCCAATGCACCTTCAGATGTGCCCCAGGGAGACAGAGCCAATTGTTTTTTACTGGGAGGGGTGTTATCGAGCAATGGTGGTCATGGTTGGGCCCTTTGGTCCTTCCTTTAGGAGTTCTATAGCTTAATGGCATTGCTGACTACCCTTTGTTGGGTTTTTTAACCTCGGGGTTGGTGTCTGGGGATCCTAGGGGTTGATCACTGGGTCACATGGCCCCATATCTTGTTTGCTTGCTCTGGTGGCCTTTACTTCAGCTGTGAGACACTCGTCTCCCTTCATAGCCACTTAGGACACCCTCCTAGCCCTCTAGGGGCCTTTACTTCAGCTGCGAGACATTCGTCTCCCTTCATAGCCACTTAGGAGACCCTCTTGGCCCTTCAGTTAGCGGGCGCTTTCTCTCCTTGCCCTTATTTCCTCAGAGGAAGCTATCCTCCACACCAGGCCTTCTTATTGCTTTGAGGAGGGTGTTGAGGGATTTTACAACATTCTTGGGGTTAGATGGGGTATAACGCCCTCCCTCCAGCTCTCTCTAGCCTTTCGTTGGGAGTGATTCACTAATCTTGGCAGTTTTTGGCACCTAGGGGAAAAATACCCCAGGTAGCCTACCTTAAGCCTATAATATGGCTATTTATTATATTATTTTGTTTTAATTTTAAGTTGACATTTTATAATTTCAAATTGACATTTTAAAGGCATGTCGGCTTGGATATTTTTGTAAAATGTGAGTGTGAGATCATATAAACAGATCTCCTCACTTCATTTTTAAAACAAGACTCATGGGAGAAAAAGCACTATGCATTTATTCTACCCTTCTTAGGGCTCTTTGGAGAGATGCGCCCCTCTTTAGGAAGGTTGTTTTCTGTGTTTATGACAAGTTCTTGAAGCATCTTGGTCTTTTGCTCTTCTCAAAGGTGAAGCTGTGATTTGTTGGTGAAACACGTGCATAAGGAGGTGTCTATGTCTTGTCTTGATGTCTCTTTATTAAAAGCTGATGAATGATGTTTGCTTGTAGATGGAATGGTAGCCATTACGTTGCATCTTATCTTGTCTAGGTCTTCATCCACTTTTATCACCTTAGAGTAGAAGCACGTCCATCTTTAGGAGTCTTCTAGGGTTAAAGGTGTTGGTCTTTAGGTTTGTCATCTAATCTAGGTTCTCCTTCTCACTAGGCAAGCCATCCTCCTTAATGCCCTAGGTTAGGTAGGATTTTTCTAGGGTTTGTTTCCTTGTGTTTTCACATCCTTTTCTTTTCTAATACTTAGTCTAGGTTAGTCCGAGGGTTACTAGTAGGTTAGTTTTAGGTTAGTGTAGACCTAGTTTAGGGTTATTACCTTTCCCTAAACCCTCGCTACCCTAACCCTTCCCTTCGTTGTCCCCCCATAACAGCCCTAAAAACTACCCCTACCGCCCTCGCTCTCTCTCCCCTAGGTCTTGCTCTACCCTCCTAAGGCCTTGTCCACCCTCGATCTCATCTCCTCTTCCCTCGTTGCCTTAATTTCTACCCCTTCTACCCTCGGATATGCTGTTGCTTGCAACAGTCCTCCACCTCGTAGCCTCATCCCTTCCTTTCTCCACCTTGTTGGCCACCCGAGCCTTCCCTTTTAGCCCTCGGGTTTCATTTCCTTAGGATGTTACAACCCTCAGTCACCCTTTATAACAACCCTTTCCTATCATGTAGGGATTTCCTTACAATGGAAACCCTCCCTATATACATACCCGCTGCTTGTATGCTTTCATCTCAGTCTCCTAACACCTGCACACAAACAAACTGACAATGGTTAGATGATTACATATTATCGGTTTCATTTGTTGCTAAAAGGTGGACTGCTAGCACAAAACGTCATTGTTTACAATCATATTGCTGCTAATAATTACATTCTTAACCATTGAAATATTATTGGGCCTTGGCCTTTTTTAACTAGTGTCCATAACTTCATACTTACTATATCGAATGCAAAGATTGGATTAATGAGGTTAGTAAAGGCCGCTATAATTGAAATTCAGAACTGTTAGAGTGCCACTGAAAGTGGACTGTGTGTATCTTTTACCTTTCACACGTACAATCTGGGACAAATACGAAGATACATGCAACTTTGTTCAAGGTTAATAAATACTTGCATTAATGTCTGATACTCATACTGCTGTACCTGCTCTTCGAATTGTTTGGTGATGATAAATCACTTGTACTTGGACAATATTCGCTTATTACGTTTGTTATTTGCATACTGGAAATAACTGGCTGATTATTGGCTTACCTTTGGATGAATGCACTCAAATGATTCACATTGCTCCTCATAGTACAACTACTCCATTTTGATTGACTCCATTAGGCACTGGTCACTAATCTTACACACGTATGAGATATATTTGGTGTCTAAGTGTCTTTTGCAGAGTTACATAGGGTTCTCTCCTAAGAGGTTTTGACTTTCAAAGAAGTTAGGAGAAGTGACTAAGGTGACAGTGGTCACTTTCTCCACATATGTTTGTCGGTGGCTCAGACTGCCATTTCAACCGGCAACAGGTTGCAATTATTGATTCCTTCTCAACCTTGGGGTTTGGGCACTCCTTGTAACAATGGAGCATTCAAATCTTATCTCAATTGAGGTTTGCATTAGTGGTTACATGTTTTAAGCAATTCTTATTGTCATGATCATCGGAGTCACATCATTACATACCAATCACTTATGATTCCATGGAAGGTGTAATATTTAGTGAAACGTACCCATTTATTATATTTCTTGCATCATACAGTCAATCTTCCCATGTGTATTCTAACATAGTTCCTTGACACTTGTTGCTAAGTTGGGAATTTATATATTCCCCACTTCCCCACTTGTTCCTTTGTGTTTCCCTAAATTCTCAATTTTTTGAATCAATACACCTTGCTTCCCTTCCCCTTGTTTCTTGGCTTCTAGATTGTGAGGACTTTTCACTAATGTGGTCTTTCACCATATAGATTTTTTAGTATTTATATGTGTTTTGTTGGTAACTTGATAGTCCCCTGTAGTATGTCTTTGTGTACCATAGTCCACATCACAACTCTTTTTCATCTTTACCTTTTTCTTCATTAATTTATTTGATAATGTTGATCTTGTTCTTATGTAGTGCTATGATCGGTAATGATCCTTCATCTTCTTCATATGCGCTTGTGATTTTGTTTGAGCCTTTGTTTTTCTCCCTATCTCTACATTTAGGGCCTTGTTGACTGCTTTATCATATGATGTTGGTTGGAACATCTTTAACTTTCTTAAGCATTTCAAGAACAATCTCTCCATTCACTTCCTCGTTAGGTTGGTAGGAGCACATACTCCAATTTGTCATGATGGCCTTTAATCATTGGTGGTACAAATGGATCATTTCACCATGTTCTTGTTTCAAACTTTATAAATTTCATTGATCCTTTCACCATCATCTCTCAACAAATTAACTTCCTTTTGCAAGTCTTCACAAAGATCCTTCCATTAGTGAAGTGTGCCTCGAGGAAGTCCTTACACCGATCATTATGACATTTTGCATGTACTGGGGAATGATTGAACTCAATATTTTGCATCTATTTGACCATCTGTTATCCAAATTGCCTCACACACATTAATGATTAGTAGGGTACTCCTTTCCATTTCCACTAAATGTTGCTAGCTTTTCACTATCTCCCATTACAACAACCATCTTATTTCTTGTATGCATTGTGTAACATCAAGCATTCATTAATTTCTCAAGTTTTCTTTCTTTGTTCTCAAGTTTTATCTTTTTGTTCTATGATCAATAATGCTTACCTTCTCTGAAAGATCGTTACAAATCCCATCCCTAGTAAAATTTTATAATCAATGTGATGATCACATCTTCCTTCTCTTTTCCATGAGATTAGACCATTGTCTACACTTTCAGTTGTCCCCTTCCAACTTTTCTTGAGAGTTCAGTTGGAAAAATAGCTAACTAACCTCATCTTCACTTGATAGTCACGCTATCAAAGGGGCGATTCTTTTCACTGTAAAATATCTGTACACCATTGTCATCATTGGCTAGTTCTTGGATGATTAAAGGTTGCAACAAATTAGAATGAGGTTGAGGATGTGAATTCAATGTGACTTATGCACTACTTATTTTTGCAGTATGATAAAAAGAAACAAAACTTAATGATTGGAATTACTATCTCCTCACCACTGTTATCCCTTGCTATTGACCTCTTATCATCTCCTCTCTTGTTTTAGCTGATCAAATGAATCTACCAAAAGATGAGGAACGTGGCTCATAAATCTCAACTTTGTTGTTCCACATAAGTTGTCTTTTAACTTTATGCATTATTTGATAGTTGTTCCAATCTAATCTTCAATCACTTTGTTTTAAGGTTGTGTAAAATATTTAGATGAACAAAGTGTTGTGACTTATGCACCAATGTTATGAAAACCGAACCTGTCATTGAACCAGCAGAGCCCAAAATTTGAATCGGACTGGAAACCAGACTGAAATCGGAAAAAAAACTGTAGACTAAAAAATACATAAAATATTCATATTTTGTAAAAAAATTATATATTCATGTGCATACATATGAATCCAAATCATTAATACACAAATATGCAAAGTTTCTCATATATATAGCAAGTACAGGTGCAAATAACCAAAATAACACCGAGTTCAATAAATCACTGAAGTTTTGAACCAAGATACATCAACAAAGAGGCTCTAAATGGCCCCTAAAATCTAGAAAATAAGCATAGTACTACTACTAATGAATAACTATAAACTGATAACATGAAAACTAGGGTCTTTAAATAGCATCCCAATGTGATTAGGGTTAGTTTAGATCCTTTAGATTAGATTTTTTTTTAAAATTTGAGTTATGTAGGGTCTACGGACAATTGTTGTATGGCACTGTATAGACTGACCGGTTTAGTACGGAACCTGTCAAAACCACCGGATCGGCAGTTTTGGCCCAGTTCTATACAAAATTGACCTGTTCAAGGCCGATTCGTGCTCAAAATCTGGCCCAGGCAGGTTAGGAGTGTAACCAGACCGGAAAACCCTTCAAACCAATCGGATCGGTCGATTTTGCCTAAACTGGACCGGTTTCGATAACACTGTAATGCATTACTTATTTTTGCAGTATGATAAAAAGAAACAAAACTTTATGACTGGAATTACCATCTCCTGACCACCATTATCCCTTTCTATTAACCTCTCATCATCTCCTCTCTTGTTTTAACTGATCAAATGCATCTACCAAAAGATGGAGACCGTGGCTCATAAATCTCAACTTTTTCGTTCCACATAAGTTATCTTTTAAATTTATGCATTATTTGATAGTTGTTCCAATCTATTCTTCAATCACTTTGTTTTAAGGTTGTGTAAAATATTTAGATGAACAAAGTGTTGCTTGGTAGATGTTGGAATAGGAATTCCCATCAACCAAAGGGCATAGCCTTCAAACATATTCTCTTCTCTCTCTCTCTCTCTCTCTCTCTCGCTCTCGCTCTTGTTGTCTCTCGTATTTAATTAAGGAGAGGTGATGAAGGCTATTCAATCATGCCTTGCGAGCTATAACTCTAAGAGGTCATGAAAATAAAGGAGAGCTTGAAACAATTTCTAAGTGAATCCTTTCTTTAACAAAGAGTGCAAAGAAGATTGGAAAAATTATAAGGAGAGCAAGATCAACAAAAACTTTAAGATCTACAAGTAGTAAAACTATAGAGAACCATTTCTTTTAGTGATTGTTTCTTTGAGGAAAAGGATATGATCTATCTGTATATACCTTCCATCCTTTTTTGTACAGTTTTTTGTAAATATAAGAGTCAAGATATATTTTATTAAAAAAGAAAAACTATTAAGGAATAAATTTTTAAAAGTCAAACAAGAGGAGCTACTTAAGATGCCAATGGAGAAGCCTAAATCATTCTAGAAAGAGCTACAAATGATGAAGAAAGTGTAGGGTAAAGACATCTCAAGAGATTAATAGTTGATCCATGCCAAAAGCCTCTAAGAGATTGTTATAGAAGGGAAAAAGCCATCGAAGACTAATAGGGAGATTCTTATAGAAAGAAAAAAGCAATCCTAGGCTAAGTTGCACGAAATAGGGGAACGAGGATGAAACGGGGGAAACGTGACCCCCCAACATTTTGGAAACGAGGAAACATGATATATATATATATTAAATTAATAAATGAGCAAGAAAATTTATAAAAATGAATG
>LPNX010055449.1:382403-399135 GCA_001517045.1 Pseudotsuga menziesii
TCAAGCGAAAGGAGACTTCACTTTTTGATTATGATTATTTTGGGAGCTCTTGGATAGTAGCACAACGTGCAGCACAACAGTTGGGGTTGGAGATGGAGTCTTCAGCTAATAGGATTTCGGCAGTGAAACATCTGTCCTAGTCTTATTCCGGGTAAGCCATACAGGTTCACCACTTGTTCTTTATTCATTCATCAGTTATCTAGCATATGGTATAGATTGTTGCAGGGACACGTGTGCAGCCGTAAGAGGGGGTTTTCAGCCAGAAAGCCCTAATTAGTTGCTGGGCCTTCAGATCTCAGTTTCCTTCCGAAACTCAGGCACCATTCTCATCATCAGCTTCATACTTCGGTACCCAGTGAGTTTCAGATCCATCAGTGCTCATCCGAAGCAGTTATCATCCGTTTCGGGGTTCCAAGGGGTGAGTAGCTGCCTCTTTGAAGTGATTTGCTACCCTACCTAGAGATCTCAGAACCTTCGCATGCTCCGGGCATTCTCTCCGACACTGAACCGCTATCAGTCCTGCAAATTCTCAGTTTGATCGGACACCTCCTTCCTTGAGGGCGTCACACTTTCCTACTTGGGCATCTTGCTACTGGGGGAATTCACCTGAAGCAGAGGAGCTCAGATCCTCTCCGATCCAGCTTGCAGTACTGGCAGACTTTCTCTGGAGTAGTTCAGACCGGCTTATCAGTGGTAAGTGTTCATTCTATCTCGCAAACCCTAACCCTAATTTTTCCTATAAAATAGGGATTTTTACATGGCAGTTTGCATGCCTAGTTGTATCAGCATAATTGTTTAGTAATAGAAAATATCGGGATTTGGGATATTACAGTGGTATCAGAGCTATTTTCTTGGCCAGTTGTGGGCTTAAGAGATGAAAAGTAGATGAATACAGAAGGAGATCCTTTTGTAACCTATAGGAGGAGGAAGAGTAGATACACAGAAGACTTTGAAGATATCCAACTAGAAGATACCAATTCAGACATGGAACAGACAGGTATACATTCGGATAGGGGAAAAGGAACGGGAGAAGAGGAGGATCGGGTGGAGTTTCGCAGCTTGGTCTCTGCATTGCAAGACTTAGCTAAAGGACAAAAAGAAGTCCTCAATGCAATCAACAGACTGTCAGCGAAACCGGAACCAGGTATCAACAGTACACCCCCCTCATCGGTAGAGCGTGGATCTTCAAGCAGCAGTGGAAAGATGGTGTACACCAACATCCAGAACACTCCGCACATATACAACAGACCTACTATCAGGCCTACCATGCCTCACTTCTTGGCAGATACAGTAGGGGGCCCGGTCATGCAGGTAGAACCCAGCGAGCCTTTTGGGGCTTATTTGCAGGAGTACAAAGATTTAGGGGATGAGTTTCATGCTGCCATGTCTTTCTCAGACTTCTGCAACATGAAGAGTAGGAACATGCCTAGGAATTTCAACAAGGGTTTCACTCACAACTATGAGCTGCAGAAGACCTTGGGCAGGTTAACCATCCCAAAGTTTGATGGGACTCGTGGAGGATCAGCGAGAACATGGGTCCAAAAGTTGGATACCTATTTCCAACTCAACCCCATGACAGAGACAGACGCCATTAAGTTGGCTACACTTCACCTGGACGGAGAAGCTCACGAATGGTGGTACCACGGATTGGTGACATTGGGTCACAACACCATACATTCTTACGGTGAGTTCACTCAGAAACTCATGGAGAGGTTTGACAGGAAAGATCCAGAGATCCATTTCAGGGAGTTGGCTCAACTCAAGCAGACTGGTAGCGCAGAATCTTTCATTTCAGAATTTCAGAGGCTAGCCGTTATGGTAACAGATGTGTCAGAGAGAAAATTGACTATGTTATTCACTGAGGCCCTCATAGAGCCACTACGGGGATGGGTGAAAGCCTACAAACCCCTCACTCTGCAGGATGCTATTAGCCGGGCAAGGGATCTTCAGGATTCAGTCCCTAAAAACAAATTCCCTTTGAAAACCAATTTTCCTGTTAGGGACAAGGACAGGAAACCTTTCTAGCAGGATGTGCCCAAGAAAACCTGGTTAGATGAGGACACCAGGAAAGATTTGAGAAGGAAGAAGCTGTGCTTCACCTGCCAGGAACCATGGGTACCAGGACACAGGTGCGCAGGGAAGGCGAAGGCACACTACATTGAGGTGTATTCAGACAGTGATGAGGACGACGATGAGCAGGAGGCCACCAAAGAGGAATCACACCAGGGTGATACACCAAAGGGAGTCATTGCTACATTGTCTGGAGTACCAAGATTCCATACTCTCAGGGTCTAGGGAGTAGTGCAGGGTCACAGAGTGGGAGTACTGATTGATGGGGGAGCCACCCACAATTTCATTGATTCCGCTTGGGTAGCCAAGAGAGGTATTCAGACCGAGAAGTTCGAGGGATTCACTGTAGCAGTAGCTGGGAACTCCAGCATGGAGTGCAACTACTGGATCCCAAAACTGAATGTTGCCTTAGGTAACTATCAGATGACAGACTCTTTCTATGTAGTGGATGTAGCTGATACTCATGTGGTATTGCGTGTTCAGTGGCTTTACTCTATAGGGAAATACACTACAGATTATAGGGCAATGGAAATGGAGTTCCAGGGGCCAGACGACAAACGGGTAGTTTTGAGGGGCATGAACACTTATCCCCCAAAACTGGTCTTGTCACAGAGAATGGAGGCAGTGCTTTGACAGGATGATATAGAATGGGCTGCAGAATGTTTTGTCACCTTCAGGAAACCCCCAGAGACCAGCTCACAACACCCCAGTGACATTCAAGCCTTGCTACAGAAACACGAAAAGGTTTTTAGTGACCTTCCATCAGGCAGACCACCAGACCGGGGTTTTGAACACATCATCGAGCTAGAGGAGGGAACACAAGCAGTCATCACCACTCCTTACAGGCATCCCAAGAGGTACAAGGATGAGATTGAGAAAACCATCAAAGAATTACTGGAGCTTGGTTATATACGACCCAGTTCTAGCCCCTTTGCATCTTCAGTAGTTCTGGTTAAGAAGAAGGATGGTACTCTGCGTATGTGCATCGATTATCGAGCACTTAACAAAAAGACCATCAAGAACAGGTATCCCATTCCCAGAATTGACGAACTCATGGATGAACTTCGGGGAGCTCAATACTTCTCCAAGATCGATCTTCGCTCGGGGTACCATCAGATCAGGGTAAGGGACCAGGACATCTCCAAAACAACTTTCCGCTGTCATTATGGTCACTATGAGTTTCTGGTCATGCCCTTCGGACTGACCAATGCTCCGGCCACTTTTCAGTCATGCATGAACCATACCTTCTGAGCACAGCTACGTAAATTTTTGCTTGTATTCTTTGATGACATCCTGATTTACAGCAAAAACTGGGAAGAACATCTGAAACACCTGGACGAAACATTGAGTATTTTAGAAGAGCATTCACTATATGCAAAAATGTCCAAGTGTGAGTTTGGCATGAAAGAAATGCTGTACTTAGGACACGTAATCAATGCAGAAGGAGTACAGGTTGACATGGAGAAAATCAGGGCTATCAGAGATTGGCCTGCGCCTAAAACAGTTATAGAGTTGAGAGGGTTCCTAGGTATGTGTACTTATTACTGGCGGTACGTTAAGGGATTCTCCCAATTTGCAGCACCCCTCACAGATCTCACCAAGAAAGGAGCATTCACTTGGACAGACTTAGCACAGAAAACTTTCGAGGAGATGAAGGTTATTATGAGTTCTTGTCCAGTACTGGCATTACCAGATTTCTCACAACCTTTTGTGGTAGAATGTGATGCCTTAGGGGAAGGGTTAGGAGCAGTGTTGATGCAGAATCACCACCCTATTGCATTTGAGAGCCGTAAATTGAAGAACTATGAGCGCCATTACTCCATATATGACAAGGAGATGCTGGCCATCTTGCATGCTCTCACAAAATTCAGATAGTACCTAGTGGGCAGTAAGTTCAAAATCAAAACCGATCATAACAGCCTCAAGTATTTCTTGGAACAGAAGGAACTGAATGAGCGACAGCAGAAATGGGTCAGCAAGGTACAAGCCTATGATTTCGAGATCGAGTATGTGAAAGGTAAGAATAATGTAGTAGTTGATGCATTATCCAGGCGTCCATCCCCATTATCTCTCAGTAGTATATCCACGTATTGGAGGGCCCTTCTCTTAGTGGAATACTCCAAAAATAAATTTGCTTGCGAATTATTGGACAAGCAAATTCAGGATGACAGGTACAGGATTGTGGATAACATCATCTATTACAAGGACAGAATATACCTCGTTCCAGAATCCACATTGAGGAAGAAGATCATTCAGGCAGCCCACGATTCTCCTTTATCAGGGCATCAAGGTTTCTTAAAGACCTACAGGCAGATCAGAGAGAGGTTCTCTTGGAAGGGCCTCAAGGGGGAGATTATGCAGCATGTCCAGGAATGTAGCATCTGTCAACAGAACAAGATTGAGAACACCCACCCCGCAGGGTTACTCCAGCCACTACCGATTCCAGAACAGAAGTGGGAGAGCATCTCCATGGACTTCATTACAGGATTGCCCAAGGTCCAAGGGCGGGATTGTTTATATGTAGTAGTTGACAGACTAACCAAGTTTGCACATTTCTTCTCGATACCATCAGACTACTCGGCAACTCAAGTAGCGGAGTTATTTTTCAGGGAGGTTTTCAGGTTACACGGGTTGCCTAAGACCATTTTCAGTGATCGGGATAGCAGGTTCATGGGTGCCTTCTGGCAGGAACTGTTCAGGTTGGTGGGGACCGAACTGGCTACTAGTACGAGTTATCACCCCCAGAGTGACGGGCAAACAGAAATAGTCAACAAATGGATCGAAGGATATCTAAGGAATTATGTAGCAGGGCAGCAGCGGAACTGGATCAAATGGCTACACCTAGGGGAGTATTGCTACAACACTACTTATCACATGTCTATTAGGATGACTCCTTTCAAGGCATTATATGGATACGAGGCCTTGGACTATGCAGATTTGGCATTTGGAGACAGTAAGGCTCCTAAGGCTAAGGATTGGATACAGGACAGTCAGGACATCCTGAAAATACTGAAGGAGAATTTACAAACAGCCCAGAATCAACAGAAGATGTATGTCGACAAACACAGGATGGAACGGAGCTTCGAGGTAGGGAATTTAGTATACTTAAGGCTCCAGCCTTACAGACAGTCCTCGCTTAAGAAGAAAGGAGCAGAGAAGTTGAAACCCTGCTTCTATGGACCCTACAAAATAATCCGGAAAGTGGGGGAGGTGGCATATGAACTAGAACTTCCTCAGGAAAGCAAAATTCACAACGTGTTCCATGTATCTAGCCTGAAGAAGACCCTTGGGGAACACATTGCTCCATCCACCGAATTGCCTCCTTTAGATGATGAAGGATTGTTGATACTGATTCCCGAACGGATCATTCAGACTCGAGAGAGGAAGCTCAGGAACAGGGTAATCAGGGAATACTTAGTTCAATGGAAGGAACTACCGCCAGAAGATGCTACCTGGGAAGGTGAGCAGGTATTGCAGCATCCCAATTTGAAATTGCTTGAGGACAAGCAATCTCGAGCGGGGAGGACTGTAATGTCCTCTTCCAGTTAGGCCTTAAGGCCCAAAACCGCTAACCTATGTGATTCCTGTGGGTTCGAGCAGTTACTGACAGCTAGGGAATCAGCTAAGGATTGATGCCATCCATAGAAGATCTAGGGCATCATCATTTGGTCAAGAAGGGCCACCGGGGCCAAAGGCCACCTTCGTACATGCCATCCTAGCATTATTTAATAATGCATGCACTCTTTAAGTCTCCATCCGCATGCATGCAAGTCAACGACAAATTAGAAGATAAAGTGACCTAATTAGGTCAAAGATTAGGTTTTGCGCAGTTGAACTTTATAAATAGAGGATAAAGCGAAAGGAGACTTCACTTTTTGATTATGATTATTTTGGGAGCTCTTGGATAGCAGCACAGCAATTGGGGTTGGAAACAGAGTCTTCAGCTAACAGGATTTCGGCAGTGAAACATCTGTCCTAGTCTTATTCCGGGTAAGCCATACAGGTTCACCACTTGTTCTTCATTCATTCATCAGTTATCTAGCATATGGTATAGATCGTTGCAGGGACACGTGTGCAGCCGTAAGAGGGGGTTTTCAGCCAGAAAGCCCTAATTAGCTGCTGGGCCTTCAGGTCTCAGTTTCCTTTCGAAACTCAGGCACCATTCTCATCATCAGCTTCATACTCCGGTACCCAGTGAGTTTCAGATCCATCAGTGCTCATCCGAAGCAGTTATCAGCCGTTTCGGGGTTCCAAGGGGTGAGCAGCTGCCTCTCTGAAGTGATTCGCTACACTACCTAGAGATCTCAGAACCTTCGCATGCTCCGGGCATTCTCTCTAACACTGAACTGCTATCAGTCCTGCAAATTCTCAGTCCGATCGGACACCTCCTTCCTTGAGGGCGTCACACTTTCCTACTTGGGCGTCTTGCTGCTGGGGGAATTCACCTGAAGCAGAGGAGCTCAGATCCTCTCTGATCCAGCTTGCAGTACTGGCAGACTTTCTCTGGAGTAGTTCAGACTGACTTATCAGTGGTAAGTGTTCATTCTATCTCGCAAACCCTAACCCTAATTTTTCCTATAAAATAGGGATTTTTGCATGGCAGTTTGCATGCCCAGTTGTANATATAAAGCATAAATCATGCATGTCGACGAATCATTGCTTAAACTGGAATCCTATTCATCAATAGCACCCTATGCCTCCCTCGTCTAGGCTCTAGACCTTGCCTCTAACCCGAATTTCCAAGTTGATCCTCCAAGGACATTAGTTAATGGCTAACACCCTACAATTTTGATGAAACTTCATAATCCAATCGTTAAAATAAGGTAGAAAAAGCTTCCCATGCTTAATAAGTGATTTTGCTTGAGTGAAGAGTACATTTTTATTAAGGTCATGACAGAGGAGTTCAACAATCAACACCACCAACATCAAGGTACATATAGGGGTTGATGTGCTTAATTAAATGCAAATTCCATACCCTCATGCATAATAGAATCTGGTGGAAACTTTGCAATCCTGAAATCCTGAAACTATTAAGTATGTTGAATTCTGAATGGGATCTAAAATTCTACTTTTTGCATATGAAGTCCAATGAGGTTGGAACCACTCTCAAACATCCTGAAACAATTAATGGTAATGTTAAACATTTAAGTAAAATGATGGAAAATAAAAGATAAGGAGAATGTCACTTTTACTTAAAAGATAATGGAAGATAAAAGATAAAGAATATAACATTACCATTAATAACACCAAATACTACTGCACCATGGCAATATTTTTTGGAAATGTGACCTCTTGGACTACATCTGTACTGGAAATGTATTTTCGTACGGATGAAATGCGTTTCCATCTTGGAAACATGTTTTATCCGTATGGAAACGTGTTTCCACACCATATGGGACGCATTTTCGGGTTTTGAAACGACGAAACGGTGGGGATGGGGTTGAGGCTCACATTTCTTGCAACATATATCCTAGGCCTTTCGCGTGGAGGTGGGGTTGGACGTGAACACAAGCAAGATTAAGGTGGTGATTTTTTTCCTTGAGAAAGAAAGTGAGACAAAACTAGAACCAAATCAACTTCAGAAATGAGCATTTAGAGATGATAGAAACTACAAATACTTAGGGCTAGGGTTTAATGAGTGGTTAAATTGTAATGCATGCACAAGGAGGACACTTCATGTAACACCCCGGTTTTGACCCCGTTGCATTAGATGTATATGATGATGTATATATTGTAAATGATCATGGTGTGGAGCTAAAGGCCAAGGCCCCACCATTGATCGGTTATGCTATGTTTTGGATTCAAATTTGTCATTGATGGTATATCGGGGCATGCAACATATATTATGCTTGTCATCATGTAAATATGCATCTATAATTAATTAAATGAACCCGACCAGCTACGATCGCGGCAACAAAAATGAGAAGGGGCATGATTTTCACAAGGATAAGGATGTGGGGGAATTTGTCAAACCTTGGCCAATGGGGAAAAAAACCCATGTGTCACCACCTTGTTTTATTTCCAACCACTTTCATTGAAGAATGGCTGCTGGTGGTTGAGGCAGTTAATTGCTTTGGGAGTGGGGTGGCAGGACTGTCAGTCCTCACCCACACGCACACTCCACCATTGTTGACTTCACAATGGCAAAAGAAACCACTGCCATCTCTCCCGCAGGATTTTACTCTCCCCATGACTGTGCAAAAACGCTCACGCACTCCCTACTTGCAGCCATCAATTGTCTGTTCATTCGCGCGCATAGCCGGGTCTGTTCTTCCTCACGAAGGAGCGGGATTCTTGCTCATTCTCGCGCGCAGGAATTTCCTGGGTTTTACCCACGTGGTTTTCTTCTACAGATTTGTGAATAGTGTGGCTGTATCCTTTCCTCACGGGCTTATTCGTGGGGTCTGTGTTGTTTGTTGCTCACGCACAGGTTGGGAGACTGTAATCTATTTCCCCGCGGGGTCTGTGTATGTTTTCCCGGTGATTTTGTTGCCCAGGACGGGCTGTGGTTTTTCCCCTGTTGTGATTGTGTTGCTGTTACGTTGGAACGGTTGGGATTTGCTCAGGAATTGTCTTCCCTGCTTAAGCTGTGATAGCTAATTGATTGCATGCGTGCAATGGTGGGTCTTTGGACTGTATTGGGAGAAGGGATGGGGGCTTGGTTTGCTGGATAAACCTGGTGTTGGAAACCACACAGACAGAGCTAGAGGGGCTTTCTTCGCCACAACCCCTGAATAGCACTGGAAGGGAATGCAGGGCCTGAGGGACTGTGTAGCAGAGAAGGGACTGATTCCTTGTGTTGGGTGTGTGTGGGTGTCTTAGAAGTCAGGCTAGTTCTGGTGTAGGTGTTCCTAGCTCTGTAATGAGCTCACCAGCTTAGCATTAAGCCTTTCCCAACTCCTTAATGGCCTGATAAACCCAACTGTGTTGGCTTGGCTGTGTTTTGTATATCCTTGGCTATGTGTAAGCTTGCTAGTTCCCTTATTCCTTGGAGAATCATGCCCAGCTCGGGGGTGGCAGCGTTGCTGAGAGATTAAGGAGCACGCTGGCCTATGGTTGGGTAGAACGTTGCAGCGACGTAGCTGGTTGCGGAACGTCTTCTTCATAAGATAAGTGATCTCGTGCATTTTACTTCTGCAACTATTTTTCTGTTAATGATATGATGAACATGTTAAATGCATGCATGTATGAACGCTGTTGGTTTCCGCTGTGTATGATGATTAATTGCATATGTGCATGTTTCACTTCAATACGTTTGCTTCAGCATTCTGTTTTAGCATTTTTATGCATGTACATGTTCATGGGGCTCTTAGCCCGTGTGTTGAAGCTTGTAGTCGCGTCCTCTTCGCCGGTCGGAGGCATGGGGACGTGACACTTCAAGGTGGATGGAAGGCAATCTTCTCATTCCAAAATAGGTGCTAGGCAGGAAAGGTATGGGATTAGGGCATGCCATGCTACCTGTACCAAGAACTTGTCACACAAATACTTATATGTGATTGTGAGGTATGGGGACCAAGCACTTTTAGAAGTATGTGGAATTAAATTGAGAGGGTGCAAAAAGACTTTATAATAGGCTTCCATATTAAAGGTAAACACTTCCTATGAAATGCTTCTAGTAGAAGAGGGTCTATATCCAAAAAAAAATCCAGGTAAAAAGGAAGCTTATACTATATAAAGATTGGC
Organism: Pseudotsuga menziesii; assembly: GCA_001517045.1. Lineage (NCBI taxonomy): Eukaryota > Viridiplantae > Streptophyta > Pinopsida > Pinales > Pinaceae > Pseudotsuga > Pseudotsuga menziesii. The sequence goes on from LPNX010055449.1 coordinate 392,157, forward strand.
AATTATAGAAAACAAAAGGATACCCAACAAGATCTTCTAGGAAACCTCAAAAAGGAGGAAAAGCACATGGGACGTGCAAAGTAAGAAGTGGCTTAATAACTAGGACATAGCAGATGAAAATCACTCAGTAGATAGGAAGGAATTGGAAATCAACATACAATAACACTACAAAAGATGTAATTGGAAAAAAAACCCAAGAGGAAGCAACGATTCTACATGGAAAAATTAAACTTGGAGGGAGAATTCAAAATTGAGGACAACCTCAAACTAAACATCTTCATGGATAGAAAGCAAGGTTTGGAAGAAATAAGAACCAAGTGTGAAAAATAAGATGGAAAGGACCAAATGAAGAATAGGGAATGTGGGCATGCCAGGTGTGCAGAAAGTAAGAGATAGAGAGCAAGTGACATTTCCTGTCGCCTTGTGATGCATACAACTACGTCAAGAAAGGAGTAAAATTAGAGAACAATAGTTAGGAGTCAAAATTTTGATAGGGTGATGTAGAAGACATGACCGAGAGAGCCTCAAGGATGATGCACCTTAGAGACAAGTTAGGGAAACCTGATCCAACCAGATCAGAAACTTACGAATGGAGAGAACAAAGGTCAATTACAGATAAGTAGTCCCAATTCCTTTATATTGCGTTATGGATCTTTCCTTGTATATATATTTTTCTTCTTATGAGATGTGAGAGTTTTTGTCCCATAGGCCAATTGGCCTTGTGGATGTTTAATAAAATTCGAAGTCAATCCAGTTCAAGTCTCTTTGTTTTTAAAGACTAGATGATGTTAACAATATGCCTGCTATTCCTTTTGTTGTTTAACCATGAATGTTGTCGCAACCACAAGTTGAATGTCACATATCAATTGTAATTTGACAATGGCTAGATCTTATAGTTTGATTTGCACTACACTTAAAAAAACTCAGGTAATCTGAATAATCTTCCATTAATTTCCAAGTTAATAAAATTCAGAATGACATGAAAATAACGCATGTAGGAAGTACAAATACATGCAAGTCTCTCTCTCTCTCTCTCTATACATACACACACACACACAATGATATGGTCACCATTAGCAACAAAGGGAAGAATATGTTCTCATCAAATATGTTTTGAGGTTTAGTTCTCATGGACTTAACAAGGGGACTACATAATGATGGTACAACTTTTAGAGAATGGTACGTAGACCGTCCTTCATGTCTTCTATGTGTCTCTGTATACTAATTATGCAAATATACCAGTCTAGATCCATCTTAATCTTGGATCTATTAAGAGCTAAGAGGGATGGAATCTCTCAATGTGCAAGCTTTATTTAAAGTGTAAAAATTTGGGGCAAGGTTTGCACTTATACAGATTTGATTCTTCTCCATGTTTTTGACAGATCCATGGTCGAGATGGATCTACATTGGTTTTTGTATCAACATATTATTAATATATTAAGATAACTTCACATGTACATTTTTATGACTATTATATTTGTTTGATCCACCCCATGTCACCTTTATGTTACGTTATACATCTCCCCCATATTGGGATGTAGAGAGTGCCTTACGGGCCTATGACACCACAAAGGAATCAATTAAGACATTCTATATCAATGCCCTTCTTATTAAATTAGAATTTACAATAAACAATACAATTTCATCCCTACAATAAGTGACGCAATAGCGTTGGGAGGAGCTCATCTCACTAGACAAGAACAAAACCTAGGAAGGTGATGGCAAAGTATAAATAATTTAAAAGGTTACTAAAACATACCAACCACATTATAATATAGGTTTCCAACTAAGTCACCTGACATGAGGACACGGGACACGAAGGACACGAGGATTCGAGCGTCCGACATAGACATGGTGACCCCCGGAATCAGGACACGTAGGACACGTTATATATATATTTAAAAAAAATTATATAGATTAAAAATATAGACATATAGATCCAAATTTTTACAAATATTCAATAGAAATCAAAATCAATGCACATTTAACATTAGTAATTAGTATTACACATTTACAAATCAAGTCAGTAATCAAAATCTTCTTCACCTGCACAAAAACCACTATTTAGAGCTCTCTCCACACTTGCAAATGACAAAAAAAAGTGAAAATTTTGTTTTAAAGCGTTTTCAAGCATCCCTTCCGCGAAAGACGTGTCATGTTTTTGGGACACATCCTGATAGACGCGGGACACTCATGTCCGAAATCGGTACACGCTGAAAAGACGTGTCCGACACGCTCTGTCAGCGTGTTCGTGTTAGACAGGCGGACACGGGACACGCTGTCCCATACAAACGTGTCTGGTATCTTAGGTTTCCATATTTCTAGGTTCATAGAGAATAGGGTGATTTGTTGGAGCTTCACTCATAGCCACTAACTAGTGTCAAACTTGTAGTCAATCTCAACCCTTGCTTGATTTGGGTGAAGTGCAGGTATCTCATTCTCATTCAATTTGATCTATATAATGTTGCCATTAAGAAATATGTTTACTCCTGGAGAGTGTTGATTGCTAAGCCCCACCAGACTTTATTCTCTAGTACTAGGAGTTGGTCGAATATTTGTTGAATGCCTAGCCTAGCTGATTAACTTGATTATCCAAATCAAAGCTCCAATAATTCTAAGGAGCTTAGTGGACCTAAGGGGTCCAAAAGGGCTTAAAAAGGAAATGGGAAGTGCTCTAGTCCCTTAATGCTGGAAGTAAATTCTTGTTACCAATTCTCTTGATTTTTTGATAAAACGATCCATGTTGAATAAACACAAATTGTTGTTTTTTATTTCTCTGTTATATGAGGAAATACAATGGATATTCCATGTCACTTCTCAGCTATGTGATGCCTAAGATCAAGACACTTGTTTGGATTTAAAGTATTTTGAATGTATAGAACTTAATCATTTCAACTACCAAGCCACTGATGGAATTATTTAAGAGATGCAAAAGGACTGAAGTATGATATAATAGTGGAAGGACAAAATTCTTCTAAATTTGATGTAGTTACTACCAATATCCTTCGTGTTGTCAAGTAGGAAAAGATCCAAAATTGTGTCAACTCATTGTCGTGTTGAAATCTAAGTTATCCCAATTATATACATAGGAATCAGAACAATGCTAGATAGGGAACAACAGAGGAGATTGGCCAATATCTGATATTGCTTGATACACTTCTTGCATAGCTAAGATATCGGACACGTCCAAATAGACCACCGTGTCCCGTGTCATCGTGTCGGACACAGACATGTCCTGACACGGTGTTAGACACTTGTTTTGGACATGTCATGTTTTAGTACACGTCCAAAACACGTGTTCGACATCGTGTCAGACGTGCCCTAAAATCAGGACACCGTGTCCATAAAACAAGACACTTCTAACCCCCCAAAAAACTATAAAAAAATAATTTTACCCTCATTCATTCATTTTTTCAGTGAAGATTGATCTCTAATAGGGTTTTTTTTGCAGGTGAAGTGCATTAGAAGGTTTTACATCTTGATCTACCCCTTGTTTTATTTGTCAGTGGCATTCCGACATCTATGTAACACATTTTCATTTTGATGACTTAATGAGAAATATGATTCTGACATTTATGTAATAGAACCTTGTGATTTTGATGACTTAAAGAGAAATTTTATGAGTCTATTAGAGCCCATTGCATCGATGGAGTTATAGCCCCCCATGTTTGTCATCCTTCTCTTTCTCTGTCTATAGTTTGTGATGTATTTTATTATTCTTCCATAAACATTTTCATATTACATTGTTTGGCTCTTAGTTGTGATGTATTTTTATTATTCTTCTATGTACATTTACATATTACATTGTTTGGCTCTTAGTCTCTCAAATCAAGTTAGGGAGCACACCAATAAGTATTCTGTGGGGGCATATTCCACAATCAACATCACAAAGGGATTCATTTCACATAGAGGAGGTTACCCATTATTAAGTTATTTATATTCCTACCCATGACAGTCAATCTAAGTGGCATCATCATTATAAGTGGCATAATCGAAAATATGAAGGGTGTTTAGTAATAGGAAAATATAATAATAGGGTGTGGCCCCCATCCATGTAATCTAATCAAATAGAATAGTCCTATTTTGGTTGGATTTCTTATGCCTCTCATGGGCATCCAATAGTGGGCGTGAGGGAAGTCAATCACCAACTTTTTTCCCTTGTTTCAATAGTGGAGTGAGACCTATGCCTCTCCGCTAATGGGGGTTTCAGATAGGTCTACCATTGACATATGCATTGTGATTTGTGAATGTGTAATATGCATTGATTGTAATTTCTATTGAATATGTGTAAATGTTCTTGTTTCTACAAAAATTTGGATCTGAATGTATGTGTATATATATAAAACATGTCCTAATTTTGGGAGTCGTCGTGTCCGTGTCGGACACTCATATTTTTGTGTCCTCCGTGTCCCGTGTCCTCGTGTCAGGTGACTTAGTTGCATAGATGTTGTATTGGTTCACCTTACTCAGCATAGAAATTCTGGTTCCACTTATTAAGGAGATTGGGGCTGTGTGAGATGAGCTTCAAAATTAAAAAAAATTCACCTACATTGGCACCTGAAAAATTGTAATACCCCCATTTTGACCCCTGGAGTGTATTGGCTTAATATGTAAATGTTGTAAATATGCGATGTATGATTGATTCCTAGTCTAGAACTCAAGGCCAAGGCCCTACTAGCAAATTCCCAGCTTATAAAGGCTAGTATTTTATGTTTTGTGGACATGTGCTAGTAAGCCATGGAAAATGTAAAAACAGTATAAATATTTATAATTCTTATAAAAGTCTAAGAGTTGGCTTTGGAAGCAACTGAAATGAGGGGCTATGTTTATCCACTAGGGAGAGGAGAGGGGTGTGTGGGATTAAATCCTCTTTTTCCAAGTGTCATCTTAAGAACCCATGTGCCAAAACTGGTAAGCAACCACCCATATTGACTCCCTGCTGATATTTAATTCTATTATAAGAAGACTGTTGAGAAATCAACTTAGGAATTTATTGGAGCATGGGCTGAACCTAGAAATTCGTATGGCTGAGTGTGGGCTCAGTTTTTTGTACCCGGAAGTTAATTTCCTTCATGGGGATTCGTTTCCCTTCATCTCCATTCTATGGTTGGGCAATCATATTCCAATTTTTCAACAAGCTATGCATTCCTAGCAGTAAAAAGAATAGAAATCATAACCACAGGAAAAACCGTGCTTTAGAGTGTTAAAGATGCCCAAAAATTCATGTGAGTTGTGAGATCCAGTGGGGGATCCATAGATATCAACCCCGGGTTGAATTTGACGGAGTCAAAAGCCCAAAAAGCTGAGAGAAAACTTATATTTGGGAGCCTGAAAATTGAACTTTGTTGTTGAAATTTAGTGGCCAGAAATTAGAAAATTCAAGAGAAAACTGAAGTTATAGAGAGATCAAAGGTTCAAATTGCTTGATAAACCTAATGAAGGCAAGAAATATCTCAAGGCTTAGTAGCTTGGACTTTTCTATGCCCACCCTGAATAACACTGGAGGGAAGGGGGAACCTAAGGGACTGTCTGGCAGAGAAGGGGATCTTCCTTATGTTGGGTGTGGTAGGTAATGTGGGTTCCAAGGATGGATGAAGCCAATTGAGATGCCTATAGCTTTGTGATTGAGCTCACTAGCTTAGCATTATTCTTTGTCTCTCTACATACTCAATAAACCCAACTGCTATGTTGGCTTAGCCTGAGAATTGACTGTGTGTGGCTGTGAGTGAGCCGGTGTAGTTCCTCCTTAGTGGATACATAGTCTAGCTCAGGGGTGGCCTCTCAGTAGAGAGATAAAGTGTTGGACAGAGTGCCTACAGTTGGGTGGAACGTTGCTCTTCCATAGCCAGTTGCTTGGGCAACTTCATTGAAAAGATAAGTGTTTACTCGTTAATTTATTGTTTTATTTGAATATGCAATGTTTTTATTGTTATGTGTGTGATAATTATGCCAATATATGTATGTTGTGTGTGTAGATAGAGTTTATTTCCGCTATGATTATATTTATGCATCTGCACACACATTTAGATGTTTATGACTTTTGTATTATGCCCATTGGGCGAAATTTGAAATCCCATAAATTGTTCATGTCCCCTCCATTGGTCAGATTGATGGGCAGGGAAGTGACAAATGTCAAAAATATATAGAATGCCAAGAAGAATCTGGATAATTTTGATGGATCGTAGGATCCAAAATGGCTTTGAATGAAACAAGTTTCTTATTAATTTGGTGGACAACTTTGCAATAACTGTCACACAGACCTTGAGAAAATTATTCAACCACTGAAAAAATTATTGGAGGATACTACTCTAGTCGGGCATTTGTTCTTTGTGTAGAAAGGTATCCAAGGCAAGTTAATCGCACAATTAAAAGCCAATATTGAATCCCAACTTGATCTGCTGAAAGATGCCACTCTGACATAAGGATTCTTGGATAGCTAGTTGATTGACATTGTCGAGAATCACGAGTGGCAAGACCACTTCCGTTTTGATTCAACCTTGAAGGACAGTGACTTGGTAGAAGAAACATATTCACTGGATTCAAGATGCCATACTCCCCTTTATTACATGTGAGTGCTTAAAAAAATGATGCATACTTAGAGGCCTCCAAGGAGCCTTAGAACTTAGAAGTCTTTGGAAAACTTTTATTATTTTTTTCTGTGGCCAGTTGAGCTATGATCTATTTTCTTTCCTATGGTTGCGCTCCTTTTTTCACATTTCTCAACAATAACCTTTTTGGGAGTGTCGAGAGTGATGCTAGTTTGACCTAAGACATAACATATACCAGGTAGAATTAGAAACTATCGTTGCTTGAGGTAGTAATAGTCAGTTATCCCAATCTATCCTACTGAATAATGTATTAACATCAAAATCAGTGTTGCCAGAGCGTGGAAGCGAAGCGGGTGCGGGTGCGGGAAGCGGGTGCGCAGAAGCGTGTTTTTCAAAAAATGGCCGGAAGCGAAGCGTGGTCGGAAGCGTTT
>LPNX010055449.1:401502-441417 GCA_001517045.1 Pseudotsuga menziesii
TGACGAAGAAGAGGGAGAGATTGGGCTTTATCTCCCCTCTCTAACCCTAAGAAAGCCCTAGGACCCACCCACAAAGCCAAATTAGAAAAAAAAAATAAAAAAAAAAGAAAACAAAAAGTGAGGTTGCGGCCTCTCGCCGGGCGCGCGGTTCCAGGCTTTAAGGCGTGCGGTTCCGGGCTTCAGGGCGCGCGACCTCTGAGATGCCGGCGCGCGATTCCTCCACGAATTGCCAAAAACGAACTTGAAAAACCAGGAATCGTTTTTTTCTTCACCGGTTCGCGGTTCGGGTTTTCCGGTGCGCGGTTCCGATCACGCTTCGGGGGCGAACTCGCTCGGAGTGCGATTCCAGGGTCGGGTCCGTGGGGGGGGGGGACGCTTCGGCAACCCTGATCAAAATGAATGAATGTATGATTGAAGAACAAATGGGAACATTATTGATTGAGTTGATGGAAAAACATTTATCGAACTCCATTGCCAAATGATTTATTAAGATTGGAATGAATGAATGTGATCGAATGGAGGAGTTGAGACTTGGGATTACAACTGCTTCAGTGTGTATGCTTGAAATGAATAGGATTGGTAGCTGTGGATTGGTTATGTTGCCAATGTTTACATTTTGTGATTAATTAAGAATTGCTGATATATAGTAAGAATGGATAACAAAATTGTTTTAAAAACAGGCAAAACCTACAACTGGCAGTGGTAACTAATAATAGTGTTTTCTTTTCTGATAGACCAACTTTGATGCTCCAGATGGCAATGATCCAGTTGCTCTAAACCTTTTGGGAATGGGCAAGGGAGTTGCTTGGGTAAATGGACAGAGTATTGGACGCTATTGGCCATCCTACATTGCTTCTCAGAGTGGTTGTACTGATCCATGCGATTATCGAGGAACTTTCTCTTCAAGTAAATGTGAAACAAATTGTGGCCAACCATCACAAAAACTGTGAGTGTTCCAACACTTTTATCTCTCTGTTGATGATCCTCACATGATGTCATTTGAGAAGTTTATGACCTTGGTTCAACTTGGAATTTTGTTTTTTTTACCAGTGATGCTTTGTTATATGTTATACCTTACACAGCTCATCCTTTTTGTTGTTGTAATTGGAAACTTGTTTTATGATTTTTAAGTTCTCTACTAACTAGATGTCTATTATCAGATATCATGTTCCTCGTTCTTGGATTCAACCAACAGGTAATGTGTTGGTTCTCTTCGAAGAGCTGGGTGGAGATCCTACTCAAATCTCCTTCATGACACGTTCTGTAGGAACTTTGTGTGCCCAAGTATCAGAGACACACCTTCCACCTGTAGATTCATGGAAATCAAGCACAGCTGGTGGATTGGAAGTGAATAAACCAAAGGCAGAACTACAGTTACATTGTCCTTCATCTGGCCATCTCATAAAATCTATCAAATTTGCAAGTTTTGGAACTACCAAAGGGAGCTGTGGAAGCTTCACACATGGTCATTGCAACACTAACAATACAATGTCCATCGTAGAAGAGGTTCAATCCTATTCTCTTTCTTGCTTTATTCTATCAGATTTTGGCATTAATTAAAAACCATGAGAATGCATCTAGAAGATATCTGCTCAAATGCTATCTATTTTGTTAAGGTTTCTTTGGGTTACACTGCAGGCATGCATTGGACGTGAGAGTTGCTCAGTTGAGGTTTCGATAGAGAAATTTGGAGATCCTTGTAAAGGCAATGTTAAGAACCTGGCAGTGGAAGCGAGCTGCAGTTGAGAATGGTCAATTTTTTAGTAATCTACATGGAAATATAAGTGAAGAAACAAAATCTATAAGTTGCAGACAATTGTAATAAATATCATATAACAAAGCATCTGTGGGGTCCAAAAAATAAGCATTTATGTGGCACATGGTGCAAGGTACCTCAGCTTCAATGTAATTGATATTTATTATTTTATTCTCAAATCCATCCCTTTGTTTTACCGCAGATTTCATAGTTGATGTGTACATTTGTCTCAACCTAGATTGAATCATGTCAACTGCATCCATTAGAAACTCAAATCAATCTCTGCCATTGCATTGAGGAAAACCTTTGTAGCCAAGTTTATTTAAGCCACTATTTAATTGCAAAACACTGCAGATATGAAGTTGCATTCATATTAAAATCAGAATTCTTTCAGTGCATTCTTTGTTTAAGATAATTAGACAATGACTGTTGAAATTCTAAAGGCATAGGAGGAATAGTGTTGAAACAAACTGTCATTCATTTTGAAAATTTAATACAGGGATTCCCATAAAACCTTCAAACAGAACAACCCCTTAATGAGTAGCCTTTGTTGTGTTGACAGATGTATGGATTTTGTTTGCTTCCCCCCCTAGTTCCATTTGCATGTTCTTGTCAAGATTCAGGAATTTGAAGTTCTGTTTCACAACAAATTGTACCATAAGAAACCTATAATGTTTTCTGGTTCTGAGCTGGCAAATGTCAGGGATCCATGCTCATCAGGCATCACGTTCTCAATATGGCTTGGGTGGGCTGCACCATTAACTTAATATTTTTGGTCATCATGGTTTCTTTGTTTATGATTTCGCTCACGCTTGTCCTAATGAATTGGCTCACTCTTAAAATGAGACCCTCCATGAAGGATCCGACAGAGCCGCTCGAAAGCAAGGGGTTAAATGGTAAAAACTTAAAAGCCAACTAGTATGCCTCTGCATTCCTTAAAGAGAGGGAAAACCCTTTGTGTATGGTCATCCACCCTTTGGGGGTTTGGAATGAGGCTTCCCTTTTTAGAGGTATGGGATGGAAGGGACTTTCTGATATACACTATTTCCTATAATTTGGAAACACAGTGGGCATCTATATCCAATAATGAGTAAGTGGTGGTTGTTTTATCTATAGTAAGCAATAAAACCAGGTTATCCAAATAAATAAACATTTGAGAGTGAAATTTTAATAAAGATATAAGATGAATGTTGAATATGAATGAGAAATAAGTGCAAGGATGTGTTTATATGCACATGTCAAAGGCGTACAAACCAGTTGGGCCTATCTAATCTTGACCCACCTTTTTTGATAAATGCCACTATAGCCTACCTAATGTAGCCCAAGTAATGAATGCTCATGTTCATTACAAGTCCTCCCTTTTCAAGATGCTTTGTCCTCAAAAGAAGAATTTGGAAGGATGTTGAGGAGGAATGGCCATGCTTCCTTACAAAATGCCTTTAGCTAGTGACATCTTCCATTGAACTGAAGGTTGTTGTAGTAGTGGTTGATTTATTTTAGTCCTTTCTCAAGGTTCCCTTTTAGAATTTGCATAATCTTATGGGATTGTGTGAAGTCCTCTGTATGACATTTACTTGGTTGTAATGTCCCCTTCCAACTAAACCACCCTGAGAACACCTGTTAACCTATCTGATTCCCATAGGTTCGAGTGGGTATTGACAGTTAGGGAATCAACTGAAGACTGATGCTATCTACAGAAAATCTAGGGCATCAATATGTTATCACCATTAGGTCAAAGAAGGCCATCGGAGCCAAAGGCCACCGACATGCATGACATCTAAGCATTATTTAATGATGCATGCACCCATTTAAGTCTCCATGCGCATGCATGCAAGTCAACTGCAAATTAGAAGTTAAAGTGACCTCATTAGGTCAAAGTTAGGGTTTTCGCAGTTGAAAGTTATAAAAGAAAGATAAAGTGAATGGAGACTTCACTTTTGATGATTATTGATTTTGGAGCTCTTGAGTAGCAGCACAGCGTGCAGCCACAACAGTTGGGGTTGGAGACGGCGTCTTCAACTAACGGGGTTTCGGCAGTGAGATATCTGCCCTAGTCTCATCCAAGGTAAGCCATCCAGGTTCACCATCCGCTCTTCAATTTATTCACAGTTATCCAGTATCCATCAGAGATTGTTGGCAGGGGCACGTGTGCAGCCATAAGGGGTTTTCAGATGGAAAGCCCAAATCATTCGCTGGGTCTTCAGATCTCAGTTTACCTTAGAAACCCAGGTACCATTCTCATCATTGGTATCATACTCCAGTACCCGGTGATTATCAGAACCGGTCTTGCTCATCCTGAGCAGTTATCATCCATTTCGGGATCAGGGGGGCGTGAGCAGCTGAACCTCCAGAACAATTCGCTAGCCTGCCTAGAGACCTCAGTATTTCCGCATGTGCTAGGCATTCTCTCCGGCACGGAAAGACTATCAATCCTGCAAATTCTCAGCTTCATCGGACACCTCCTTCACTGAAAATGTCACCCTTAGCTGATTTGGGGTTCGTGTTGCTGGGGTATCACCGGAAGCAGAAGATACCAGGTCATCTCCGATTCAGCTCTTGATGCATGCATATTCTCTCAGGAGCATTCCAACCAGCTTATCAGTGGTAAGTGTTCATTCTATCCTACAAACCCTAACCCTAATTTTAGCTATAAAATAGGGAATTTTGTATGGCAGTTTGCATGCCCGGCTGTTTCAGTATATTTGCATAGAATTAGAAAATATCGGGATTTGGGATATTACAGTGGTATCAGAGCTATCTTCTTGGCCAGCTGTGGGCTTAAGAAATGAGAAGTAGATGAATACAAAAGATGACACTTTTGTAACCTATAGGAAAAGAAGGAGTAGGTACACAGAGGAATTCGAGGATATCCAACTAGAAGATACCAACTTAGACATGGACCCAACACTCTGATAGGGGAAAAGGAACAAGAGAAGATGACGACAGGATGGAGTTTCGCAACTTAGTGTCTGCATTACAAGACTTAGCCAAAGGGAAAAAGGATGTACTTAATGCAATCAACAAATTATCGGCGAAACTAGAACTAGGTAACAGCAGTACACCTCCTTCACCGGTAGATAGAGGGTCTACAAGCAGCAGTGGGAAGGTTGGATACACCGATATACATAATACACCCCACATATATACTAGACCTTCCAACAGGCCTACTATGCCTCACTTCTTGGCAGATGCAGTAGGAGGTCTAGTCATGCAGGTAGAGCCTAGTGAACCCTTTGAGACTTACTAACATGAATACAGGAACTTGGGAGATGAATTCCATTCAGCCATGACTTTCTCATATTTTTGCAACATGAAAAGCAGGAACAAGCCAAGAGGGTTCAATAGAGCACTCAATCAGAATTTTGAGTTGCAACGCACATTGGGGAGACTGACTATCCCCAACTTTGATGGGACATCCATTTGTTCAGCCAAGATTTGGGTACAGGAGTTAGACATCTACTTCCAACTTAACCCCATGACAGAGACAGATGCAATCAAGTTGGCTACTTTACATTTAGACGGGGAAGCACATGAGTGGTGGTACCACAAACTGGTGACATTGGGTCACAACACTATTACTTCCTACAGTGACTTCACTCAAAGGCTCATGGAACGCTTTGATAAGAAGGACCCAAAGATTCCTTTCAAGGATCTTGCACAGCTCAAGCAGACAGGCAGTATCGAGACATTTATATCTGAATTTTAGAGAATTTCAGTTATGGTATCTGACATATCAGAGAGTCGGTTGATTATGCTATTTACGGAGGCACTATCCGAGCCACTCCGCAGATGGGTGAAGGCCTATAGGCCAATTACTTTGCAAGATGCTATCAGTAGGACTCTGGACCTACAAGATTCTGTACCAAAGAACAAGCAGCCACAAAAAGCTACCAGTCTCCTGGAAAACAAGGAAAAACCTACCCCTCTTCCAGAAAATAGGGAAAGGATAATCCCACAGAGGGAATGGTTGAATGAGGACACACGACGAGACTTGAGAAGGAAGAACTTATGTTTTGCTTGCAAAGAACCTTGGGTACTAGGCCATAGATGTATGGGTAAAGGGAAAGTACACCTCATTGAGGTACTTCCAGTTAGCAGTGAGGAAGACGAGTCGGAGCAAAAACCGAATGGAAAACTACACAGTATAGAATTGGAACAATTGCCACAGAGAGCCGCTATTGCTACCCTCACAGGAGTCCCCACCTTCCATACTATCAGGATCAGGGGAAGTATCCAGGGACAACGTGCCATTGCTTTGATTGATGGTGGGGCCACCCGCAACTTTATAGATGCCTCTTGGGTAGAGAGGAAAAGATTTCCCACTGAGGACTTTGAGGGCTTTACCGTTGTCATGGTAGGGAATCACACAATGAAATGCACACAGAGGATACCTCAGTCACAGGTACAGCTTGGGAATTATACATTGGTAGACGACTTTTATGTGGTAGATGTGCTAGACACGAGCATTGTTTTGGGAGTACAATGGCTGTACTCAATTGGGAAATACTCAACCAACTACCAAACATTAGAGATGGAGTTTCTGGCACCAGATGGGAAGAGGGTAGTCCTAAGGGGAATGCCCAATGAAGCTTCAGGGTCAGCCACAGCAAACGGGATGACCACCATATTCAGGCATGAGGGCAAGAATCACACAAGGAAATGGCCAGCTTCAACACATAAGAAGTCAAGGAAGGAACAGTGGTGTGCGAAGGGCTTTCTGGGTAGATCTCCAGACAAAGGTAGGATGAGTCCTAGGGGATTTGGACAAGGAGCCAAAACTAGCATGTTCGATCCTCACCGGTATCCTAGATGATACAAGGAGGGAATATAGAGCAGGGGTGAAAGGAAACACCAATTCGGAGGAAAAGAAGGGCCACCCAACAACGGAATAAACTGGTTGATTAAAATGGACACGAAGAAACAGGGACAAATGATTCAATATATTGGTCAGAGATTGCTTAAGGACAAGCAATTTGAAGAGGGGAGGACTGTAATGTCCCTTTCCAACTGAACCACCCTGAGAACACCTGTTAACCTATCTGATTCCCATAGGTTCGAGCGGGTATTGACAGTTAGGGAATCAACTGAAGACTGATGCCATCTACAGAAAATCTAGGGCATCAATATGTTATCACCATTAGGTCAAAGAGGGCCACCGACATGCATGACATCTAAGCATTATTTAATGATGCATGCATCCATTTAAGTCTCCATGCGCATGCATGCAAGTCAACTGCAAATTAGAAGTTAAAGTGACCTAATTAGTTCAAAGTTAAAGTTTTCGTAGTTGAAAGTTATAAAAGAAAGATAAAGTGAATGGAGACTTCACTTTTGATGATTATTGATTTTGGAGCTCTTGAGTAGCAGCACAACGTGCGACCACAGCAGTTGGGGTTGGAGACTGTGTCTTCAACTAACGGGGTTTTGGTAGTGAGATATCTGCCCTAGTCTCATCCAAGGTAAGCCATCCAGGTTCACCATCCGCTCTTCAATTTGTTCACAGTTATCCAGTATCCATCAGAGATTATTTGCAGGGGCACGTGTGCAACCGTAAGGGGTTTTCAGCTGGAAAGCCCAAATCATTCGCTGGGTCTTCATATCTCAGTTTACCTTTGAAACCCAGGCACCATTCTCATCATCGATATCATACTACAGTACCCGGTGATTATCAGATCCGGTCTTGCTCATCCTGAGCAGTTATCATCCATTTCGGGATCAGGGGGGTGTGAGCAGCTGAACCTCTAGAACAATTCGCTAGCCTTCCTAGAGACCTCAAAATTTCCGCATGTGCTAGGCATTCTCTTTGGCACGGAAAGACTATCAATCCTGCAAATAATTAGCTTCATCGGACACCTCCTTCATTGAAAACGTCACCCTTAGCTGATTTGGGGTTCGTGCTGCTGGGGTATCACTGGAAGCAGAAGATACCAGGTCATCTCCGATTCAGCTCTTGATGCATGTATATTCTCTCAGGAGCATTCCAGCCAACTTATTAGTGGTAAGTGTTCATTCTATCCTACAAACCCTAACCCTAATTTTAGCTATAAAATAGGGAATTTTGCATGGCAATTTGCATGCTCGACTGTTTCAGTATATTTGCATAGAATTATAAAATATCGGGATTTGGGATATTACATTGGTGTTCTTTTGCATTTCATCTTCCTTATTTGTTGCGAAGAGGTTGTTTTGGCCACTGGTGGTTCACCATACAATTTGTGCATTTGCCATTGCTATTTGAGCTTCTAGCATCTATGGTGGATTCTTCTTTGTCTTATTTATCTAACTTGGAATGAGAGATATCAATCTTCGTATCATTTTCTTTTGTGACTTTGATGTGGGAAACTCCACTCATGAGCAGAGTTCAACATCAAAGTGATGTACAAACCTGTTACTCATTTTTCATTAAGCAAACCCAAGCTTAAATAGATTTACACCAATAAAACCATCTCAATGAACTAGGAGACAAGATTCTCATAAATAACAACCAAAGTACAATAATTGATCTAATTGGAGATAGGATCTCAATCAGAGGGGAATAAGAGACCAAGAAGGTATTGACACAATAATCCTCAATATTAATAATCTCCCATGTGCACATGCACATAATTATACTAAATATTAAGAAACCAATGCTAAGAACTGGAATCTCTATCATTCCTCCCCAACCACCGAAGCATTGGCCTCCAATGCGTTTAGGAGATAGGTAGGAAGTAGTGAATCCTTGCCAAGTTTGACAAGTCTTTGTGTTGAAAACTTTATCTGCAATAAGTGAAATCTGAAAATCTAGAATAACATTTGCAGGATCACTAATCAAAATCATTATGTCTTGTTGTCGCCTTTCACGCATCTAGGGGGGTTAGGTTGGCGTGGCAAGAATCTTCAAGCCACTAAGTGCGTCATTGGGAGCAAGTCTCGAGTCAAGTGCTGTCACTTGATCTTGACTCCTTCGTTTAGAAAAACTCCTAATGAAGCCAAGCAGGGTAGACCCTATGAATTACTAAGGCTGATTAAGCTTTAGATGGTGGTTTGTGATTGAGTAAGTTGTTTAGAAGTTTTTTGTAAAATGGCTCAAGAGATTGCAATAGTGATTAAGAAAACATCATGGGTGTTACCAACTATTTTGTACAATAGTTGAACCTCCCATTGAGCAGCCATTTGATGAACATGGTCAGTGTTCATATCCACTGCAGCAGAAGTTCAAACTGTTTTGCCTAGCCAGTTTTGGCTAGTCATTTTTATTTTTATGCTGAAATGACCATGCCCCATGGGGTTTTTGTAATAAGTGTGCTAGTAGGAGTTTTGAGCGGCTCGGTCTCCTAAGACGTAATTTTCAACTAAGATATTCCAAGGAGTTTTTTCCCTTGTCGATTATGCTTTGCTTATAGCCGAGTATAATCAATGAGTTTTTCTCCTGCTTCCTCCAAAGCTAGAATGCTCAATTTTGAAATTTGGGCCGAGGGGGGTTATTAGAGTCCAACTAGTTCATAAGAACCTACTAGACAGTAGTTGTATGTTCTATGATCATTTTCTAGGCCCCGTGATACATTAAAACAATGTCCGTTTTTTTTTTCCCGGACGCGTGGTGATTTTTTTATTTTATTTTTATTTTTTGACTATAGAGAATTAATTAAAAATTTCAATTAATTAAACCATTTTGACCATGGTTTAATTAAAAATTTTCAATTTGTAATAATTAAGTGGTCTAGGGGGTGTTTTTGGCAATAAAGACTTGTTTTCTAAGCCTAAACACTCATTTAACCCTTAGACACACTTATCCTAAGTTTTGGATGATTATTTTTCTCTGAATTAAATATTTCCTCAAAATTAATAAATGAGGAATATTTAATTAAAATAATCATTTTTTTATTAAATGGAGAAAATAAAAATATCTCCAAAAAATACCAAATTGAATAAAGTAAAGGGCTAATAAGCTTGAACATTTTTCTTCTTTGGTATGATTCTATTGGCCGGGTGATAAGACTGAGGAGGATTGAGGCTACCTCACCCCCTCTCATTACTCTGCAACTCAGTTACTACTCAGTGAGACATCAGTTCAACTCTAAATCATTTACCAGAGCTTCAGTCTGATTTAGGGTTTTAGCTTCTCTCTTTTTATATAAATAAGGGTCTCTTGCTCCCATTTGCATATGGAGAATTTGCAAGAGAACTCTGCCAAGATTGTAACCGATATTTGTTAATGGAATAAAGTGACTTTGAAGGTCTATGGGTGGGCTTTTTGTATGTGATTTTTATCTTGCGAGGTGATCCCATTCTTACTCTACTCTCTTTATTTAGTAAATATTTGATCAATGTTAGCTCATGAGGGCTATAAATCTAGCACGGTAGGGTAGCCATTTAATGTCTTAACTTGGTTATCTATGCAATATTCATTATATGTTTGAAGCGGGTAGGAAGTAGTTAGTTATACCAATGCTTTTCAAATATTTATTTTGATTATTGCATCATAGCATTTGATCTCGTTTACTTTTATTGAATTGTTTTGGTTTCAGGAATCACCAAAGGAGGAGGGGTTGAAGCACAACCAGTTTCTCATCAATAGTTCTTAATCTAATATTTTCACCATGCAGGTTCTTCACAGCGCTTGATTCCAACTTCAAAAACACACAGCTAAAAGGGGCTCTTCCTCATCCCTCTTAACCAAAACTTAAAATCTTTTCTATGTTTACAAGATCCACCCATCCTCCTTTCTCTTCTAGATCTACCTTGATTCTTTTGCCTCACTTCTTCACTTTTCTTGCCTCTTTTTCTCCTTCGTTGTTTTCCCTTGTCTTTAGCTTTTTTCTCTTACTTTAGTCTACCTTTTCTTCACTCTTTTTCACTCTTTTTCTCTCGATTTTTTCAACCACTTTTCTCCTAGTTGGCTGCCCTATTTTTCCCATTTTTTGCAACCATCATTTTCTTTGTTTGGCTGTCCCATTTTCCTATTTTTTACAGCCAAATTTTTTCTTAGTTGGCTGCCCTTTTTCACCTCAATTTTCAGCCTTTTTGGGCACTCTTTGCGGGCACTTTTAGACACTTTTTTATCTTGTTTTCCTCCCTTTTTTGCAGCCACTTTTCATCTTTTTGTTGGCTGCCCATTACTTACTTTTTGCAGCCATCTGATTCCCTCATTGGCTGTCTTGTTTCTTCATTATTTTCAGCATTTTTTCACTTTTTTTTGCATGTACTTTTTTTCTAATTTTGACTCATAAAGGACTAAAAAATTGCAATTTCATACTTAGATTAATTTCAATATTTTGTGCATCTAGATTAGTTTTGTTTGCTAACAATAATGGGTGCTTGAGTGCTTGGTTTTTCTGTGTATGTGGCAAGGACAAAGTGAACCAAGGGAGCAAGTCTAAAGGCTTGAAGATGAGTACAAAACAAGAAGACAAAATACAAGCATAAATTGCTTCCTTATAAAAAACCATTAAGGCTCATTCATCTTAGTAGCTTGCAATCTTTCTTTTTCAAGGGTTAAAATCCCTTTTATTGTAATCATTAATAAAAAGGGACTAGTGGGGTTAAGCCTCCCACATTTTTTCTACTTTCCCTATTTGGGGGAAGTGTGTCTTGTTTTTTCCTTGCTTAGATTAGATTTTTTGCTAAACTTAGTTTATTTTCACTAATTGCTAGTTTTAACTTTCATCACTTGCATGCTTCTTGCTTCATGTGTATTTTTTGCTTTTTTAAATTATTCATAAAAAGAATCTAAAGACTTTTGAACTTGTCATAAGACAAGTCAAAATCACTCTCTATCGGAGAGCATTTGCATTGCATTATCATAGTAGGTTAGATAAGACTCTTGAATCTCACCATAAGGTGGATCAAGAGCACTCTCTGTCGGGCATTTGTATTTGTTAATAAAATATTCAACTCACACATCCCCTAAAATTAGAACTTACCATTCTACAGTGTGTATGCTCTACCCGTTAGGGATACCCAGAAGCATTGTCACTTATTAATGTGCACGCTTAACTCCAAGTACAACCATAATGAAATTTACCACTTTTTCCAGGCGAAAATCCAATGCCTAGATTTAAGCCGTTGCAGTGGAAAAATACCCAAAGGAAGCAGGAACAACTGGTTAGTGACCTCGAGGCGCCAGTTAGGCTACACCCTTACGGTATAGTGTTGAACATAGCTTCAGAGACTCCAGAGCAGCTTATATATTCCTTGCGGGTAGCCGCATCGGTTAAGAGTTTTGGACATATCTCCCGTACCAAAAGGTATATCTTGGAGATCCCCCTCCCATTTAATAATCAACCTCATCTTAAAACTTACACTAAATTTTACCAAGAAGCATTTGCAAAACGATCTCACAAACATCAAAGACTTGTATTTTAGCATCCCCAACACTTTGACTCCATTTAAGGCACTGGTCTTTTAATTCTTGCGCATTATCTAGCTTGGACCATTTGTCCTTTTATTGCTAAGTTATTCTTGTTGTGGATGCTCTGAATTTAGTCTTCTTATGCTACTTATATTTTGTTTTGCGAAATAGCAACTTGGATTGCTTAATTGATTATTGTGTATATCAAAACTCCTAAACAACACTAATTCACACAGTTAATCTAAAAACACTTTAAAGAGCCTTAGACAACTCTTTTTTAGGGACTACCCCCCTTGGCTTAGTTAGGAGTTAGCCTAAACGAAGGAGATGAGATTAGGTGACAACACCTGGCTCTTTGCTTGCCCCCAAGGACACACCTTTCCGACTTGTGAAACAACAGTACAACAAAATTCTGCTGATGATGTGCATTCGACGGACAACAATGAACAATATAATTAATCAACACATTGTAAATTAAAGAAAATGCTTATATGATAAAAGAAAAGACCAGTGCTGAAAATGGACTCTAAAATGGAGTGTTGTTGGAGTGTTGAATGTATTGCAATTGTTCTTGGTCGATTTTAAGTTTATGAATTAATGAGTGGATTAAACAGGGGGGAATGGACTCTAGATATACATGGCGGTACGAGGAGTATGTCCAAAACCCTTATCTGATGTGGTTCCACGTGAAGAATATGTGGGATGGATCAGAGTCTCTAGGACGTGCCGAACACGACACTATATTGATCTATAAAGCAAAACTACACTAACATAAACAAAACCATGAAAAAGTGCATCGATGCAAAACCCTTAGGGGGGATGGGGAGTGGGCTTTGAAGGAGCCTACTCAAAATATTTTATTATGGTATTTACAATGCTTGAGGTGGATGCCAATGTTCCTTATAGATTTGGATCCAAAGGCTTAAATGTTTTAGGAATGAAGCAAGAAAAATGAATGTTACTCTGGAAGGCTTTGGATGGCCCAAATCTTCAATCTTCTAGCAGCACTTCTCCTTGTCCTATCAACAAAAGACAATAACCAACCACCTATCTTGCACCAAATGTGTTAAATCTAATGTTAAAATCATAAAATAGTTAAGTACTGAATGATCGAAAAATATGCACAAGTACTTAGCAATACTAGATCTATTCTAAGAATGATGCCTTACAATTCTAGATCTGGAAACATGTTTAAAAACTAACCTTTAGATATTATTTGAAAAAGAAACTAAACTACTTAACCATGTGAGTAACCGTAAGCAAAGGGGAAATCTTGATTAAAATTGAAGGTGAGGGAGAGAATGAACGAGCTCAAGCTTGGGAATGCTTGGTCTATGGAGTTCGTTTGTCGAGAGAGGAGGGACTATGCCTCTCTAACAATGATTTCTTGGAGAGTGAGAGAAGCAAGCAAGATCTCACACAAATCCAAGAGAAGCATATATAAAACACCTTCACACTTGCCAAGAGACTAGTCAAATCTAGTAAAAATTCATGCTAAAGACAAGAAGAGCATACCCATAAGCAAATCAACATGCAAAATTCTAAATCTTGAACATAAATTAATTAAGAGAGCAAAGAAACTACTTTACTCACTCCTAATGATTAGTACTAATCCTTCAATAAGGCTACCTTTGACAATGATGACAAATGCATAAAAGAAATTCTACAAGTTACCTCAACAAAAATATGAGACAATGATTATCCAACACTAAAGCCATGCACCACATGAGACCTCCAAAGCCTTTTATTATTCCAAAAATAATACAATACAATACAACTAGAGCAGAAATTCGGTCCTTTGACCATGAATAACCCTGAGCAAGAAGCTTGCTTAATAGAAAAATGAGTGAGGGGAGGGGCACATCCATCACTTGAGTAAAGTCGAGTTAAAGGAGAGATTTGCTTGAGCTTGTGAGATATTGAAGGGATCACGTTTGAGTTGAAGTGGAGTGGCAATTATGAAGGCGACCTCACTCCACCAACTTGCCATCTCCCAAAATCGCTAATACAACAACCAAAGATTGCATCATTTAACCCATGTGCAAGTCAATCCAAGGATGGCGTCATCCCTCAACCACTTCATTCACTACCTTAAGAAAATAACCAAAATTTGAGGCCTTGTTTATTTAGAAGGGGTTGCATGACATGGGGACCAATTTTCCATGTCACCCCATGAATAAAATTTGACCTTTCTAAATATTGACTTTAGTGCCAAATTGTTGCAACTTTAGCATTTAAGTGACACTTTGAAGCATCCTTAGCGAAATAATGCTTTACGGGATGTTTTAGCCTCCCGAAACATAGGAAAAATGGGTCCTCAGGAAAAGAGGACGCTCTAAGCATGAAAAAAAGCCTCCACACTCCAAATTCTGCCTCCGGATCAAACTTTTATTCCTTTTACAATTTTTTTAATTAAACCATTAAAAATGACCTAATTTTGCGGGAAAAAAATAATTTTCTCGGAATTGAACAACAATATAAGGGGACCTAGAACATGTCCATATGATTCTATTCGAATGCCTAGCATGCTTATAAACACTGAAACATAGGCTCTAATAACACCCTAAGGCCTAACCACCAAGACGACTACAACTTTGGAGGTGTGAGTGAAAAACTCAAAAATTATTAGTCTTTTGTTCAACAACAAATAATTACCAAGGGAAAAAACACTCTAGGATAGTTGACTTGATGTCTAAGTCTAGGAAGCCGAGTCTTTTATAAAATTGACCATGCTAGCACATTTTTTACAATTTCCCCAAGGGGGTATGAACATGTGTTACAAAAAAAAATGAAAAATATTCCAGAAAAAGCCTAGCGAACTTCTAGACTTTGAAGAATGAACAAGTGTGCTTGTTGAAACACTATTGTCTTGCCTGAAAGTCCAAATTGGTGCAACTTAGTTGGTAACATGTCCAAATCCAATGAGGAGAGGCCACCAGATCCAAACTTCCAAGCAAGGATAGAACTTTGTAACATTTGATAAACTTTGAAGTTTGTAGTTTGACTTCTTGAGGTTGGGTCTCGAGGAAATTGAGGTTCATAGGAAAACAAAGCAAATGTTGAAGGAGGTGTACAACAGTCCTTTAAAATTGCAGTATGTACTTGAGATTGCAAATTGGGAACATAATGATGGTGTGGATAAGGCTAACAAATTAAGGTTAAAGAATGCTTCCTAACTAGTAGGATCAACATCATGTGGTAGCTCAATGTACTGTGAATAAACTACTTGGTGTTTTTTTTATGCAATAGGTAATTGTTGTTTAATGCATCATATTGGGCCTTAATACACACCTTAAGGTAACGTGGTATAAATCTTCAAGCCATTGGGTGCGTCCTTGGGGGTGAGTCACGAGTCAAGTACTGTCACTTGAAACTTGACTCCTCCATGTAGGCCCACTCCTAGCGAAGCCAAGGGGGGTGGTTCCTAATAAAATAACTAAGGATAAGTACACTGGTTATGTAAAATTAAATCTAGGAGCTTGAAATATTACTGAAGCAAGAGCAGTAACAATGAATTAAATTCAGCAGTTTGTAAATTATTAACCAATCACGACATGTAAATTTCTTAAATAAATAATTGAAAGCAGACCAATGCTGAGACAATGAATGTGTACGGCTAAAAGAAATATTGTGCAAATTCTCTTGGTCAATTTTCAATTATTATGATGAGTTGATTAGAGTGGGTTCGATTAAAGATTGTACATGTGCATGTAAATTGCAGAACGAAAACTATCTAAAAATTTGGCCCACTTTAGAATTTTCCTCTAAGCGAGTATTGAGCAACAGTACCAAGTGTCCATCGGGGGGAGACGTATAGTCTGCTTTGAGCACCCCTATGACTCCATAGTAAGTTCAAAGTAACCCTTCACTTCGACATTAAATCCTCAGATGGATTTTCCTATTAATACTAGCTGCTAATTCCCCTTTCTGATTGTTAATTCTTAGATTAGGCAAGCTTGCGATGGTCACAAGAACATATTGTGGGATAAAGCCAAGATTCAATTAATTGTCAAAATGAAATAAAATAAAGCAACTAAACTGAGTGCAGTGCGTGCTAAAGTGGTTTAATCTAAGTAAAATTGAAACAACAAAAGTAAATCAAACTAATGCAGTGAGTGCATGTGTCTTAAACTAAGAAACTTAAAATAAATCTTGAGTGAGGTTTGACGTTGAATCGAAACCAACAAACGGTTAATTTTAACTTAATTAATCTCACTAAAATAGAAAAAAGGGAAAATCCTAGAAAAATTTCAGGCCACGAAAAGTGACACGAATCTCCTTAGGGGGATGGGGTGTGGGCACTGGGTAGCCCACTTTATTCTCTTTTATTATGGGTTTTACAATGATGGAATACACATGGTCCTTTATAGATCAAGACCACTAAGCTTACAGCTTTATGGAATATTTTAACAGATTGAGAAAGGTAGAAGAGAGGAGGAGGTTCTGAATGGCCTGAATCATCAAATTTTTGGCAGCATTTCTCTCTACCCATTCATCAAAAAGAAACCAGCCACTTGAAAGGCACTAAAATGATAGATAAACCTTTGGAAGCATAAAAAATCTTAGCCTTCAAAAGTTACCTTTTAACACAACTAAAAGCTAGATTCAGTAGCTAGATCTATTTTGGAAAGATCAAAAGCTTCAATAACTTAGATCTAACTTTAAAAAAATGAAAACTAGGTGATTAGCGTTAGATATGAAATTATGAACTTATCTGCAACTAGTAAGCAAAAGGGTAACCAAGAAATATTTCAGCTTAGATAAAGAAAGAAGGAAGAAACTAGTGTGACACGGTAACTTGGGCTAATGGAATTTGGTGAGCGGATCCTAGAGGGACTATGCTTCTTCGGAAGTGCTTGAAGACGAGGAGGATGCTTACTTGCTCAACCTCTTCTTGAAACTAGATACCTATAATTTCTTAAAGATCCTTGCACACAAATGGTTAAACAAAAAGGTGTTGCCAATAGCAGAAACTCAGAAAACATGCAATTAATCCAAAAATACATGCACTTTTAAGAGATCTACAACAAACATATAATAAGATAATAATCAAGCTAGAAATTATCTTACCCTAGTAGGAAAAATCTCCTTTTGCAGGTCACAACTAACCAAACAAGCACAAGAAAATAAGTAGCAACAAGTTACCTCCTAAACAAAGCAATGCTCATCAACACATTAGCAAGCTACGCAAAATGAGACCTCCAAAGCCTTTATTCCATTAACAAAGTTCAACAATGATTATTACAACGTACTCAAACCTGGATTCAACCTTCCATCCTTAACAATGGAAAAGTAACTTGCTTAGATAAAAAAGGGTGGCACATTTCCCAAGGAGGGCGCATTCCTTAAGTGGAAAATGAGCTAGATAAAAAGGAGGGTGGCACTTGGCTTGAGTTTGGGTTAATTAGAGGTGGATGATGCCACCTCTCTTAAGGTTGGCCACTCCCCTCTTCCCCCTACACAACCTCTCTTCAAGTGATGCACCTATCCATCATGAAGTGCGCCCCTACCTCAAGAATGCACCACCTTTACGAAGATGATCCAAACCACAATACTTGATTGTTAGTTAACTCGCCTCAATTGCCATTCAAACTTCCACAACTGCAAAGACCTGAGATCATGTCCCAGACAAATTTCTTTGATTTGTGGGATGTGGATTTTCCATATATATATATATATATATATATTTGTTTAACTTTTTCAAGAGAAAATGAAATTAAGTGAGAAAGAATCACTAATTGCACTCTCACAGTGGTTACATGGGTAAAATGGGTGCTCCGAGTTAGAAACGAGCACCCCCATATAAAATTACACCCCATAGAACCAATTTTATGTCTCAATGAAATTTTATAATTAAAATATCTAGTTTTTTAACAGGAAATTTTATTTTAGTGAAAAATTAAAAACACCTAGGGGGGATTAGGGCATGTTCATATGACTAAAAAACAATGACTGGCATTGTAATATAGATTGACACTAGGATTTAATAACCCCTTAAGGCCTAAACGCCAAGACCATTAATCCAACTTTGGAGAATTGAGTGAAAAACTCAAAAATTATAAGTTGTTGAAAAACAATAATAATTAACAAGGAAAAAAACTTTAGAGTAATTGGATTGATGTCTAAGTCCTAGGAAACCCAATCCTTTTACAAAAGTTCATCATGCTAGTTCACTTTATTGAATTCCCCCATGGGGGTGTGTACATGCAAACAAAATGAGAAAGGGCCACACAATGGCCTGCATGGACTTCTGAACTATGATACCGAACAATTTGACTTGTTTAATCTTTGACGCCTCAACTAAAATTCCATCCAAGTGTAACTTGGGGTTAACATGCCCTTTGACCATATTGAGAAGGTTAGGAAAGCATAAGACCTCAACAATCAATATAGATCACATTATAGATGATTTTGTCCACAAATTTTGGACCAAAAGAAAACAATACAGTGCATGTGTGTGTGATCTAGGAAGAGGAACCATTTTCCTTCGATCCAATTGCATAAGAATGAGGATGGGGAGTCCATTGGTAAGTGCATCATATCGATGATGGATTTGTCAATCAAGTTCTCATGTGAGCCATTATCAAAGATACAAGTTGTGGAGAAATCATGGGAGAGATGTGCACATGTGATAAATAAACTATCTCGGGATTTGGGGTAGTGTAGTGTTACAACACAATGATCTTATTGAGTTCTGTCAACTCTTCATAAGTCGTGTCATCACCATACACTTCAATTGGAGCATTATCATGCCCCTCATTAGGACATTGTACAATCAAAGTATTTTCTTCAATTTGAAACACTTGGACTTATCATGTCCTTGTTTATTACACTATTGACAAAACATATTAAAAAAACAAGAAAAATAATATCATGAAAGAGATGATGACCCTATAGTAGTAGGAGCATGCTTTGAAGGTGCATACCTGGAAAATTTGGAAGCTAATGAATGTTGTGGAATTGTGTGTCGATCCTAAAACGTCTTTTGGTCAACTGTGCTTGATTGCAGGTAGAATCAAGAGTGGTGATTTCCATGTACTTCATCTCTCAATACAAATGCTCCTACAATCTGCTTTTAAACTTGAGGACACGTTTATCAGTTGGATCAGTAATGCTAAGAATAATTCACAATCAATTGAATGCATGGATGTACTCTTATATTCTTACACATGCATATTGAATCCTTGATGCAGATGAATCCACTTGATGTTCACTTCCTATTTGTAGCTAGAAGGATAGAACAAAATCCTAAGGGCTTATGACAAGCCTAGTCCAAGTGGTGATTGGAATTTTATTTCCCACACATTCAACAAGCAATAGCTTGGCAGGCCTTGTAAGATTCAACTTGGAAAATGAAACCTTTTCATATTTAGGGATTATATTATATTCAAACCAAGTGTCTATGTCAAGAATCTAGTTGTCGATCTTTTTCAGATAGTGGAATCCATTATAAATGGGCACCTTGCATTTTGTGCGCCAAGTAGATGGTTTTATAACATAAACATTGTTAATCTTCTTGGCTACTGAGGCAATGAATTTCCAAGTTCCGCCACCCATTCAACAAGTGTAAGTGTTTTCATGGCTCGAGTGGTCATCATATTTGATGTGAAGAAATCGAACCACTTGATGTGAAGAAATCGAACCACTAACACAATCTTGACAAATTAGGTTTCATGAAAAAGTTTTAAATACAACTTTTTTCCCAAAGCTTACAATAGTTTCTTCATGATAATGATGAATAAAAACCTTGACAAATTAGGTTTCTTGCAAAGTTTCAAACACAACATTTTGCCCAAAGCTCACAATAGTTTCTTCATGATAATGATGAATATAAACTTTTTGGAAGAGAGTTATCACTTTTCACTAAATAAGTTACATATAAATAACCCTATTACAAGGCATGAGAGAAAGCATCACCTTGCAAATATAATAATATAAGGAACACATTGTATATACGAACATGTAGCTCCAATTTCCATGCAAGTCACCAATTAGGATTGACCATAAACACAAGAGTTGATTGAGCTTTTTTTAATTGTCAATTGTTGGTAAGTTGCATGCATGAGCTAGTGGGGTTTAACTAAATCATAGTTACCAAATTCAACCAATTTGGCCAAATAAATTTAAAATTTTGACATTTTGTTCAATTTAGCTAAATTGTTCATTCAAATTCTATATTGACATGTTGTCCTCGTGTCATTAAATTAGGGATCCTTAATGTGTCATTGCATAGTGGACGGGGATCAAATCATCGAGGTTTGATGCCTCTAGCTTTTGGTGGGATGCAGGTTTTGAGGGAAGCAAGGACAATCTTTTATAAGGCTCGGTGTTGGGAAGAGTCATCCGATCTTAACATTGTGAAAAATAAGAGCACATTGAGAAACTGTGGTGATAATATTAGTGTGGTCAAGAAATTGTAGGGAAAAAGTGCGGGAATATATATATTATATATGCATATTGTTGAATTTGCAAAATAGAAAATTGTATATACAAACTATTTATGTATCGTATTGAATTCGAACTCAAATTTGAACTTGGTAACTAATGCAATGACACAAATCATTGTCTCAACAAGAGGTCAACTTTGGGATCGGTGCATTGAAATATGAAACCCATCACAAAAAAACATTTGATGATTAAGTTTTAGATAGATATATGATACACCACCAAAGAAATTGTTAAATACAAAGAATGCTCCAAAATCTACTTAGAATGCTTGTTGTTGGTTGAGTACAATGGATGCCAAAAGAGTGTGAGGAATGGAAGCCACTTGATTAATTAAAACTACAAAAATGTTGCAGTGAAAAGGTGTTTCCCAGATTATCTTGATTTATTGGGCGAAGCACTTCAAACTCTTTTAAAATGCTATAACACTATGAGAAGAACATGCAATCATATAAGAGAAGAATGCACGAGGGAACACACATATTTACGTATAAATGTAGAGCTAACCAACAAAATAAATGGAGAAGGTAAAGATTTGTCAAGTCAAATATCAATTGGTGATGTGTGGAAAACATAATTTTCAATGGGAAAGCAAAACAGGTTGACACACTATAGCGCCATCTCGAAGAGAAGCAAATTGGAAATAAAGGTGGTTCTATAAAAACAAGTGATATATATTTAATGTTTGATGGCATTCATGATGACATATCCATAGGAATATTAAAAAAATTAATGCAACCTGTTATCACCCTGTAATTTTCCTATGGTTGTGGTAGGAAGTCACAAGGGCAGCCATTTCAACCTATCTTCAGACTATAGTCTAGCCTTACAGTTAGAGAGGGCTCTCTCTTTGTCACATAAACAAATTCACATAAACATATGGCTTTAAGTAGCTTGCAGAATGGCTATATTTTTTTATGGTAACAGGGTATTTGTAGATTTAAAAATGGTGAAACAGACAGACAAGAAAAACCATTGGGAAATGGAGTCAAGGTTTAAAACATTCAAGGAATTAAAACAAATAATAATCAACAATAATCTTCATAATCTGAGGCAAAATAGGCATCAATATTCAGCAAAATATCTTTGAAGAGATGGCAGGGGAAAAGAGAATCCCGATCTAAGAAGACGCACCTATCTGGGGATGAATCTCCTAAACACACCTTTAACATAATTAAGAACAGAGGCTAGTAACTACAATGGAGCATATAAGATGAATTCCAAAACATTTACCAGGAACACATAAAAAAATGCGTAATCTGATACAAAGAGAACATGACAGAGAGAGAATTCCTCACATACAACTAGAAATGCATTACCAGAAAATACACAGGTGAAAATGGAGTTTACAAAGGAAAAAACAGACTAAACAGTGAACGTCGTGATGAATCTCAGAAAACTTAGAGCACACTTTTCATTAAAGCTTCCAAGAACATTAAAAAGCTACAAAATCCAAGAGCTGAGGCTTCTGAATGAAATATTTCAACCCTTTCTTCCTCTTTCGAGGGTATATTTATAGTGTAAGTAGGCTCTCGAGACCAACCTCGAAACATAGCCAAATACAGAGAGTGGGGATCAAACTTGCATGCATGAAATTGTAACAACTTCTGATCTGGCGGATTCTCCATGATCACGAAAACCAAAACAGGAACTCACGCTAAGATGCACATGGTGGATCAAAATAGAAAACCTGACAACTGGAAACCGGATCCACTAGCTGAAAATGACAGTCTGCAACGGTTCTCTTCATCCCTATGTCTTCAACTAGTGAGATCAATTTCCACCATTGATCTTAGCAATATTTATTATAAGCCATCGATCTGGGGTCTACAGATAACAAAATACCGCTCTTTTTATGACCAAAATTTTGTCTTTTTCGGCTTTCGACCTTTTTTTCTTCTCGTCGTGGGGTCAATCAAGACCGTTGGATCTGAGATGCGGAATTTTCTTGTATCGTTGGATCTAGCGGAAAGCGGAACCCAATATTTCGACTTTTTATAACAAAACCACTTGGTATTTCCGATTTCCTCCCTTTTGCGCCATTCTGCACCGTTGATCTGGGCAGAAGCCTTTTGGACTGTTGGATCTGGCGGATAGCGAAAGGCAGAAAATAATATTTTCAGGATCAAATTCTTAATATTTTTTATTTCCTCTCTACTGCACCTTTCCGCACCGTTGATCTGGGCGGACGCTTTCTGGACCGTTGGATCTGGCAGATTGCGGAAGACAAAAAATAAAAATTTTAGGCTCAAATTCTTAAGATTTATGATTTCTAACCTTCTGCGCCTTTCCACACCATTGATCTGGGTGGAATCTTTCTAGACCATTGGATTTGGAGTACCGCGGAAGGCAAAAAATCAACTTTTGAGGCTCAAATTCTTAAGAGTTTCGATTTTCGATTTTTGCCCTTCTGCGCCTTTTCGCACCGTCGATCTGGGGGGAAGCTTTCTAGCCCGTTGGATTTGGTGGATCGGGGAAGGTGAAAAATCAACTTTTCAGGCTCAAATTCTTAAGATTTCTGATTTCTAATTTCCACCCTTCTGCACCTCTCCGCACCGTTGATCTGGGCGGAAGCTTTTTGGACTGTTGGATCTGGTGGATCGTGGAAGGCAGAAAATCAACTTTTCAAGCTCAAATTCTTAAGATTTCCAATTTCTGATTTCCGCCCTTTTGTGCCTTTTCGCACCGTTGATATGGGCGGAACCTTTCTGGACCGTTGGATATGGCGAAAAGTGAAACCTGAAAAATCAACTTTTCAGGATCAAATTCTTAAGATTTACACTTTTCGGTTTTCTCCCTCCTGCGCCTTTCCATGACGTTGATCTGGGCGAAAGTTTTCTGGACCATTGGATTTGGCGGAAAGCGAAACTTGGATCGCGAAATGCGGAAGTCGAAACTTCAAATTTTTATACCTGGAAACTTTGGGTTTGTCGATTTCCGATTTCCTCCCTCCTGCGCCTTTCCGCACTGTTGATCTAGGTAGAAGCTTTCTAGACCGTTGGATCTGGCGGAAAGCGGAACTCGTATCACGGAAGGTGGAAGTTGGAATTCTATCTTTCATAACCCAATTTTTACCTCTTCCGCACTTCCAATCCCTATTTTCCTTGGGAAGAAATAATTTTTGGCCCTTCGATGTTTATCTATGATGCATCCAGTCTGTCCATTTTGGTCCTTGTTTAAGCTTGATCAGATTTTTCTCACTTGGGCATATATCCAAGGCCGCACTGAAGGATTTTTTGGAATTTTTTGACAATCAATATTAGGAAGAATCCTTCCAAGCAACTTCCAACCTCCTCCTGCATATCTCTAGGTCATAAGATATGAAAAGTTTTTGACCCTACCCGTCATTTTTCACTGGTCCATACCTTTGAAGGGGGATTAGTGCAGATGCCTTAGGTAGATAATTTGAAAATTTAGCACATGTGCTAATGACGACTCCAAATCAGGGATGCTACCCTCCCTGTGAGGTAGGAAAGAACTACGTAGACCACATGTCTTATCCATTGGGCATGCTCCGAGCTTGAACCTTCAAAATTTTCTCCGGTGCCTTTACTCCAAATCTGTATAAAAAGAAAGAAAGAACCAAATGACAACTTCTCTTGGGGACCTTATAGCCTTGACCTCGAGCTTTAAATCTGTCAGAGAGCTATCCACACATTCAATGCTAAAAATAAAATGGTATATACAATGAAAATGGAACCGACCTTACTTTACAGAAAATAATGTTTGAGGAGCCTCCCATTCACGGGAGCTCTAGATACTAGGCCGCCCTCCATCTCATCCAATACATAGGCATTCTTTCCTCTGAAAGCAATGATTTTATATGGACCCTTCCACAAGTGATTGAACTTACCATGCTTCCCCTTGTCCTCGTGTGCTGCATCCCATAGCAAAACTACATCTCCCAACTGGAAATCATTAGGCTTAGTCCTTCTGTCAAATATTTCCTTCATATTTTCCTGAAACTTTTGGGTCCTGTCAAATGAATGCTCCCTCTGCTACTATAGTTCAATCAACTGATACATCCTCCTCTAGGTTGGATGTGTCTCTGTTTCCTCTTCCTGTATTAGTTTCATCACTGGCAGACTTAAGGAGCTAGGGAAGATTACCTAAGAACCATAGAACAACTGGAAAGGTGAGGTGCCAATGGATTTCTTTATGCTGATCCTGTCAGCCCACAAAGCATGAATCAACTTTGTGTGCCAGGCCTTCTTGTTTTCCTGCAACAACTTCTTGATGATTCTCATGAGGCTCTTATTTGATGATTCTGCCAATCCATTTCCTTGTGGATAGTAGGCAATAGAGTGACCCAACTGTATATGATATTTGGAAAAAAAATTCCACCATCTTCTTCGACTTGAAACCAGGAGCATTATCCGTGATTATATTTCTGGGAACCCCAAATATTGACAGGATATGCTCCTCTAGAAACTGCATGATCACTGTCTCAGTAGCTTGTCTTCTGGGGATGGCCTCTATCCATTTAGTGAAGTAGTTAGTAGCAATAAGGATCCACATGTTCTGTCCTGAGGAGTGTGGATTTATTTCCCTAATGAAGTCTAGTCCCCATTGCTGGAAAGGGGCTTCAACCTGTATGGGTTTTAAAAGCAATGGAAATAGTTTCCTTCTCCCATCAAAGATTTGACATTTATGACATGAAACAACCTTCTTTTGTGTATTAGAGAAGATGGTAGGCTAATAAAAATCTTCCCTCATGATCTTATTTACAGTGGATTTCCAATAGTGATTCCCTCCACACTCTCCTGCATGGAATTCCTCAATGAGCCATTTTTCCTCTTGTTCATCCACACAGTTCAACAAGATCCCTCCTGGCTCCTTCCTATATAATTTTCCCTCTAAGATGCAAAATCTATATTCCTTCTGCTTGACGAATCTAGCCCTTGTCATGTCCATACCCTATGGGTTAGTGTACCAAGGGGATGATAGAAAATGATCACCTATTGGGGGACCTGGCTATCCCTAAGGATTTTGCTGCTCTGCTGACAATTCAATAATCATGTGCAGGCTGAGAGAATCATAGTTGGATTGGGCCATCAGCATGGATAATCCTTGTCCTTTAATCAACTTTGCAGGCTTGATCTCCAGGTCATACTCAAGCAGAAATGCTATCCACTTTCCCCTTCGCCCCTCAGGATCAGGTTGGGTGAGAATATCTTTTACACCATTGGTGGGGACATGTGCAATGATATGGGGATGTAGTATGTATACTCAAAAATCCTTTAAGGACTGCACTAGAGCATAGGCTTGTTTATCTAGGATATTATACTTCAGGGGAGCATCTCTCAGGGTCTTCCTGTAAAAAGAAATGGGTTGTTCATGCCCCTCATGATTCTTCTGCAACAATACTCTTGCCACTGTGTGCTCTGAGGAAAAGGAAAATATGATGAAGCCTTTAGTAAAATCAGGGGTTGCGAGTACAAGTTGAGCTTTAGATATGGCCTTCTTTATGTCTTCAAAGGATTTCTTAGCTTCAGGAGTCCACTTGATTTCCTTATCCTTTCCCAGCATACCAGTTATATGTTTCACTATTTCAGAAAAAGCAACAATAAATATTCTCAGAAAATTTACCCTTCCCAGAAAGGACTGAACCTCCACCTTAGTTCGAGGGAGCTCGACTTTGTTGATCACCTCCACCCTCTTTGGATCTATCCCGATGCCTTCATGAGATATTATATTCCCTAGAAGCTTTCCTTCTTTCATAGCGAAGAATGACTTCTTCGGATTCAGGGAGATGCCAAACTTTCTGCATTTTCTAAACATTCTCAATAGGTGAGCCACATGTTCTTCATCAGATTTGGAAAAGACGGTGATATCATCCAGAATAGATGACCAAAATTTCGACTTTCTCATCAGCGAAAGCTATGTCCATGGCTCGTTGGAAAGTCGCTCCCATGTTCATAATCCCAAATGGAATTTTAGCAAACATCAAAGGTCCCTAGGGTGTAGTGAAGGTTGCCTTCTCTTAATCCTCCAGGCGCACTACGACTTGACTATAGACCAAGAAGCCATCTACGGTGGAGATCATGTATGAACCCACTACTTTCTACAAGATATGTTCCATTTTGGGAAGTGGATAATGGTCCTTCAAAGAAACTTTGTTTAATTTTCTGAATTCGATGCATATTCTTATTTTCCCATTCTTCTTCCTGACAAGGATCAGATTTTCCACCTAGTGTGAGAATCTAAAAGCCACAATGATTTTGGCTTCAAATAACTTCTTGATCTCCTTTTCTATCAGGGGTAGTAGTTTGGGATTCATCCTTCTCAGCTTTTGTTTGAAAGGAACCTCATCCATCTTGAGTGGGATGGTATGCTGGATTATGCTTGTATCATAAGCCTTCAGGTCATTGTAGCTCCAAGCAAACACATTTGAATATTATTTCATCAGTGAGATGTACTTTTTCTTGGCTTCAGGTGAAAGGGTCCTTGCTATTTTGATTATCATAGGATGATCTTATGTTCCAATAGTTACATCTTCAACATCTTCACAACTTGGGACCAGTTGAGGTTCTTTAGCCTCATCATTAGGATTAAAAATTTTCTCTAGAGGAATTAGGCCCCTGGGGATGGAATTACCTTTCACCTGCAAGATCTCTTTGCCACATATGTTTTTCACATATTCATGTTGCTCATCAGTCTCCTTCATCTTTGTTTCCCAGGCTTCTTTAGCTTCGCCAGCATCAACCTCTTCAACATGAGTGAAGTCCTCCTCTTGGGGAATTTCCTTGGGAACAACAGTATGGCTTTGCAAAGGTTCTTGAGTAAGAGTAGCCTCCTCTAGCAACTCATTTTCTTCATCAATACTCAATCCATCAAACTCCCCAGTGAGAGAGAGGAACTTTTGGATCTGCTTATCATCTTCAAAAACTTTCTAGCTTTTGACATTATCAGGGACAGAGGGTTTGTGTCTTACTTTAGTTTCATATTTCCCAACAAGGTGCATAGGGACTTTGAAAGCCGCTACAGAAGTGTGCAAGGAATCAACTACACAATTTTGTACCCTGGGGATTAGATTAAAACTGCATTCTTCAAATATTTCAATGAGGTCCTGGGAAACATTTCAGTAGCTTTTAATAGAGGGATGTATGACCTGATATTCACCAGTAATTTGTTTGATTATTAGCTCAGAATCCCCATGTAACACAACCCTCTTGACTTGGATCTCCTTCAAAGCCAGAATCGCTAATATCATAGCCTTGTATTCTGCTTCATTGTTCGTACATTTGAAAGCAAGTTTGTAAGAATACTTCAAAGCTCAGACCCCTGGGGGTCTCATCCACACTCCAGCTCTTGCCCCTCCTCTGCATGCCGACCCATCGAAACTTACCTCCCATAATCCATCTAGTTGCTCTTGAGTGGGTACAAAGGAATCATTCTGGGAACCACAATTGTTTGTGTCTCCTTCTGTAAAGAAATTAGATGATCCCATCTCAGTGTCCAATGCATAGATGGGGTGATTGTTTGGTCTTTCAACATAGCCTAGCCTTTGCTCCCTAACTTCTCTGTGTTCCAAAAGCAGGGATAATAGCATAGGACATGTCCATTTGCAAAGTACCTTTAAGTTTGGCTGCCCAAGATCTTGGTAACAACATCCCAAACTTTGGAGGGATGTCAACTACAACCACATCCATGACTAGGTTCTTGGAAAAGATTTGGGCTAAAGAGACGACTAGATATTTTATCAGTCCTAGACACCTGACTTTGCTGGAATCAAAAGAGAAAAGATCTTTGTAGGGTTTGGTCACTTCCAATCCCAGTTTCTCCATGACTAACCTGGGCATCAAATTGTGGGAGGCTCTTGTATCATACATGGCATTGCGTAAGATGGAATTTTGGATGTTCAAACTGATATCGAAAGGGGGGTATCTTCCTTAACAGTCTTCTACATGGGCTCCAAAAAGGAAAGTGGGGCTTTCATCTTGGAGATTTAGGGAGTCTGACATTTCAAAAACTTCTCCTGGAGGCTTCAATATTTTGGCAATTTTGGAATGATATTCATAATTTTTTAATAGCTCAGTGAGAGGGATAGATATTTTTAACTTTGCAATTTCAGCCTTCAGACTGAACGAGGTATGCCCCTGATCTGACCCTCTTGGATGATCTTTCTTTTTCTCCTTCCCTTTGGGATCTGCTACATTCATGGAGGTGTCCATAGGGGGTGGGATGCTCTTTGATTTGCTTGTAGAGTCTTTATTTATGACCTCTTTATTTTTCACCACAGGAACATCTATGTTCTTTAGACAAATATGTCTTTGTGTCTCCATGACAGCAAGTTGGTATACCCTCTTGAAGTCATGTGTTTCTCCAGCAGACATCTCTCCTCTTTCAAGACAAGCCTTATCATGTTCTTCTTTGGTCAGAAAGGTGGAGGGTGGGTCAGTATCCAACTGATGGATTTCATCTTCTTGCTGATCCTCCCCAGCCAGCTCTACATAATTTTCCTGAAAGGGAGGCATGATGAGTGGATTAGGATGGTTTCTTTGGTCCCTCTGCCTGTTTTGGGGAATTGGAGGCCTTTTGGCATCCAGGTTCCTGTTTTGCTACTCCTGATTTTCCCTGGCATGAAGTCTACCATCCACAATGAGTATCTCCATCATTCTTTCCATGGTTCTCAGCATCATGTCTATTCTGTCCTCTTGTGAGCTAGAGGTAGAGGGCTGCTCAATTTCTTTTTCTTTTCTTTTCTCTCCTATTTCTCCTTCATCTCTTCTCCATTCTCCTCCATCTCTTCTCCATTCTCCTCCATCTCTTCTCCATTCCCCTTCTTGTTTTCTCTACTATCCTTCTTCCCTTCTCCATTCTTCCTCCTCTCTTTTCTTATTTCTTTTAGCAGTCAGGTTACCTCCACCTCTATGGCATCTTTCATCATAGCTACCAAGGAGGATGGACTCCTTTCACTCAGCCACAAGGAAAATTCACCATTGAAAGCTTCAACATATTGAAGTCGGGCAGAGCCAATGGGAGGTTTGAATTGGGAAGGGAATGGAATTGTACACTTTCATAAACCTGCCAAAAAATTCTTGGACAGATTCACTCTCTTTTCTCCTCATGGAGTGATACCGGGACATATACATCTTAGAGTTCTTTTGATCTGTCCATTTATCCCTGAAGGACTCTTCAAAGGTTTGATAGTTTTGGATGGATCCAGTTGGAAGGTTTGTGAACCATCTTCTTGCCTCTCTAGCAAGGAACTAAGCAAACAATCTGACCTTCACGTCATCATAGTCGACCTCTTCTAAATTTTTTCAGTCTGAAAACCACTCCAAGTGTTCTTCAGCTGAATATCCCCTTTCCCCATTAAATTGTCTGATTCTTTGGGCATAAAGCAGGGGAAGGTTGTGACAAACCACATGGAGGTTTAAATGGGAAAAACTAGCCATCCTTGGGGTTACAGTGGGGATTCCAAGTGGGATAGAAGGTGGTGAGACAAACAAAATTAGTGTGTTGTGAAGAACTGCAAAGATGTGAGGGTTTGTGAGGTTGGAAGATGAAGGCTGATTTTGTTTTAGAGTAGTGGGAGACAAAAAGATGGCAACAGATTGCCTTATGACAGTGGAATTTAGCAGGGTTGAATCAGCAGTAAGTATCGGGAACTCTGGGTTAGGCAGGTCTTGGAAATCCTTACCTAGAGGCTTTGAGGTTAGGGGTGACCAGGAAATGCCGGGAAAATCAAATACAGAAGTATTAGAAATCAGGTCAGAGAGGCTGGAATTAGATTTGGTTCTAGGGAAGGTTAGTCCAAACTCTTCATTACAATATTCATATATGTCACTAACATAAATAACACCCCCAATAGGGAAGGAAAGGTTTCTGACTAACATTTGTCGTCTATTTGCACTTCGGATTAGATTTTTTGGATCAAAGAATTCTTGGAAGGATTTTGCATCAGGATTTCTCCTCGTGTGAGTTAATCTGGCCGCTAGTATTTCCTAGTGGAGTCACCTTCAAAACTTGTGTGGAGTCACCAGAGCATGTACAGCCAATTGTGTGTATAAGATTGACTTTTCAACTAGATCATAGAGCTAGGACGATGTCTTTTTTTCCAGGGAATATTTTCTCTTTCGTTCCGTGACAACATCGCCAAAATGTTATCACCCTGTAATTTTCCTATGGTTGTGGTAGGAAGTCATAGGGTAACCATTTCAACCAATATTTAGACTATAGTCTATCCTCACAGTCAGAGAGGGCTCTCTCTTTGTCACAGAAACAAATTCACATATACATATGGCTTTAAGCAGCTTGCATAATGGCTATATTTCTGATGGTAACAGGGTATTTGCATATTTAAAAATGGTGAAATAGAAAGACAAGAAAAACCATTGGGAAATGGAGTAAAGGTCTGAAACATTCAAGGAATTACAACAAATAATAATCAGCAATAATCTTCATAATATGAGGCAAAATAGGCATCAATATTCAACAAGGTATATTTGGAGAGATGGCCGCAGAAAAGAGAAGAAGCTTGATGTAACAGGAGGCACCTGTCTGGGGATCAATCTCATGAACACACCTTTAGCAGAACTAACAACAGAGGATAGTAACTGCAATGAAGCATATAATATGAATTCCAAAACATTTACCACGAAAACATAAACAAATGCATAATATGATGCAAAGAGTGCTTGACAGAGAGCGAATTCCTCATATACAACTAGAAATGCATTAGCAGAAAATATACAAGAGAAAATGGAGTATACAAAGGAAAAAATAGACTGAACAGTGGACGCGGTGATGAATCTAAGAAAACTCGGAGCACACTTTTCATTAAATCTTCCAAGAACATTACAGAGCTACAAAATCCAAGACCTAAGGCTTCTGAATGAAAGATTTCAACATTTTCTTCCTCTTTTGAGGGTATATTTATAGTGTAAATAGGCTCCTGAGATCAACCTCGAAACAAAGCCAAATACAGAGAGAGGGGATCAAACCCGCATGCATGAAATCGTAACAACTTCTGATCTGGGGGATTCGCTATGATAAAAAAACCAACATAGGAACTCACACTGAGATGTGCATGGTGGATCAAAATAGAAAACCTCACAACTGGAAACCGGATCCACCTGTTGAAAATGACAGTCTGCAACGGTTTTCTTCATCCCTATGTCTTCAAATAGAGAGATCAATTTCCACCATTGATATTAGCAAGATTTATTATCAACTGCCGATCTGGGGTCTGCGAAAAAAAAATCCCGTTCTTTTTATGACCAAAATTCTGTCTTTTTCGGCTTTCGGCCTTCAATTTTGCCTTCTTGCCGCGGGATCAATCAGGATGTTGGATTTGAGATGTGGAATTTTCTTGGACCGTTGGATATGGTTGAAAGAGGAACTCAAGATTTCAACTTTTCATAACAAAACCACTTAGTATTTTCGATTTTTGATTTCCGCCCTTCTGCGCCTTTTCGCACCGTTGATCTGGGCAGAATCTTTCTGGACCGTTAGATCTGGCGGATCGCGGAAGGCAAAAAATCATATTTCTAGGATCAAATTCTTAAGATTTCTGATTTTCTATTTCTTCCCTTCTGTGCCTTTCTGCACTATTGATCTGGGCGGAAGCTTTCTGGAGCGTTGGATCTGGCGGATCGCGGAAGGAGGAAAATCAACTTTTTAGGCTCAAATTCTTAAGATTTCTAATTTCTATTTTTTTCCTTTCTGCGCCTTTTTACACCGTTGATCTAGGCAAAATATTTCTGGACAGTTGGATTTGGCGGATCGCGGAAGGTAGAAAATCAACTTTTCAGGTTCAAATTCTTAAGATTTTCGCCCTTTTGTGCCTTTCCTCATTGTCGATCTAGGTGGAAGCTTTCTGGACCGTTGGATCTGGAGGATTGCGGAAGGCGGAAAATCAACTTTTCAGGCTCAAATTATTAAGATTTCCGATTTCCTCCCTTCTGCACCTTTCCGCACCGTCGATCTGAGTGAAATCTTTCTGGACCATTGGATCTGGCAGATCGCAGAAGGTGGAAAATCAACTTTTCATTCTTAAATTCTTAATATTTTTTATTTGTGATTTCCTCCCTTCTGTGCCTTTTCGCACTGTTGATCTAGGCAAAATATTTTTGGACGGTTGGATCTAGCGAAAAGAGGAACCTGAAAAATCAACTTTTTCAAGATCAAATTCTTAAGATTTCCGTTTTCCTATTTTCACCCTCCCGCGCCTTTTCACGTCGTTGATCTGGGCAGACGTTTTCTGGATCATTGGATCTGGCGAAAAGCGGAACTCAGATCGCGAAAGGCGAAAGTCAGAACTTCAATTTTTTATACCTGGAAACTTTGGGTTTTCCACTTTTCAATTTCCTCCCTCCTGTGCCTTTTTGCACCGTTGATCTAGGTGGAAGTTTTCTAGACCGTTGGATCTGGAGAAAAGTAGAACTTGGATCAAGGAAGGTGGAAGTTGAAATTCTATCTTTCATAACCCAATTTTTACGTCTTCTGCACTTCCGATCCTGATTTTCCTTGGGCGGAAATGATTTTTGGCCCTTCGATCTCTATCTGTGATGCATCTAGTCCGTCCATTTTGGTCCTCTTTTAACCTTGATTGGATTTTTCTCACTTGGGCATATTTCCAAGGCCACGATGAAGGATTTTTTGGACTGTTTTGACACTCAAGCTTAGGAATAAGCCTCCCAATCCACTTCCAACCTCCTCCTACATACCTCTAGGTCATAGGATATGAACAATTTTTGACCCTACCCCTTATTTTTCACTGGTCCAGACCTTTGAAGCAGAATTAGTGCAGATGCCTTAGGTAGAGAATTTCAAAATTTAGCACAGGTGCTAACACAACCCTCTACTTCATTGCTTCTCATTTATTGGAAACACCATTGTTACAATCACAAAAATTGTGTCCTCTTCATCTAAGTCATCCTCGTATGTTGTCAAAGTGTAAGCACACCATAAATATTGATCCCTCAACAACCTTCTAAGAAGAAACAACGGAACAAGAGGGTTGAGGATAATGTGGATAATTATTCTATTCCAATAGTCAATGCAACCATCCTTGAGGAAGGGGAAGATACGAGAAATGTAAGGAGTGAGAAGGAAAAAAAACTTTCACTGATTACACTGAGTTTGAAGATTGACATTGATAGAGGTGTTAAATTTTAGAAGAAAAGGAAATATTGAACACAAAACAAAACTATGGAGCATTCTCTCATTTCTCTACACTATTAACCTCAAATTATAAATGATTACATTAGTAGCTAAGTGGACCCAAACATAACCTAATTTTGAACTAACTTTCCAAATAAAGAAAAGACTTCATGGATTCATACTTGGTCAAATATTATTGTCTAACTGACTCATAAATGCAAAATACTACTTCTAGATAATTTGAACAAGGGATATTACACACTTCAACACTCCCCCTTAATCTTGATTGTTACAATTTTTCGCATTGACAACACCCAAGTGTTGTCTTATAAATTCAAAGATTATTATTCTCAATGGTTTGGTGAAGATATTTTCCAATTGATCCCTTGATCTACAAAACTGTAGAGTGATGTCTACATTGTTGACAAGCGCACATATGAAGTGGTAGCCAGTGTCAATGTGTTTGTTGTTCAAGTGGAATACATGATTTTTAGATAGTGCAATAGTTGAACTATTATCAAAGAAAATAGGAGTTGTCTCCTTTTCCACATGTGCAAGATCATACAAAAGTATTCTTACCCATACCACATGGAAAGTTGTCGTAGTTGTAAATTCTACTTATTTAGATGAAATGGTGACAATGGTTTGTTTCTTGGATTCCTATGAAATCAAACTTGTGCCCAAATGAAAAGCATATCTTGAAGTGAATTTTCTATCATCAATGTTGCTTGCAAAGTCACTGTCTATTTATCCAATGAGGTTGTTGTTTGTGGACATTGTGTAGCAAAAACCGTAACTAGTTGTACCTACAACATATCTCATAATTATTTTATGAACTTTTCATTGAGAGTCTTTAGGGGACTCCATGAATCTGGAACTGGAACCAGCTTCATACATTAAATCAGGTCTTGTTGCAGTAAGATGCATTAGGATACCTACATGCTTCTTATACAAGGTTGAATTTATTGTTTGTCCTTCATCCTACTTTCCTAATTTTGTGCATGTGGTTGTGGGTGTATTTGTTGGTTTGCATTTATCCATTCTGAACTTCTTCAAAATGTCTATGGCATTCTTATTTCGTGACATAAAGTTTCCCTGAGAAGATTGCTCAACTTCTATGCCCAAAAAATGCTTTATAAGACCAAGGCCAATCATCACAAATTCATTTTTCATGATTGATTTGAATTTTTCTAACTGCAAATTTTTAGTATAAATCATGCCATCAACATATAGATGATAACCACAATTTTACCCTGCTAATATGATTTTGTGTAGAGACTTGTCTCATTACCTCTTTTGTTGAATTCATTGTTGAGCAAGTAAGAGTCATTTTTGTTGTACCATGCTATTGGGGCTTACTTCAAACCATATAACGCTTTCTTCAACTTGTACACTTTGTACTCTTGTCCTTTTACTTCAAATTCTGGCCCGGTTGATCCATGTACACCTCTTCTTCCAATATTCCATTTAGGAAGGTTGACTTCACATCCATTTCGTATAATTGCCACTTATGTTGGTTTACAATGCTTAACACGACTCTAATGATGTCTAACCTTGCTACTGGAGGAATAGTTTCACCATAATCAACTCTTGGTTGTTGAGCAAATCCTTTCGCAACTAATATTGCCTTATGCTTCTCCACCTTTCCTTTCTCATTTAGTTTTGTCTTATAAACTTGCTTGACACTTTTTTTTTCCTTTTTATGATGGAATATCAACAAGATTTGATATCTTATTCCTTTCAATGGCCTTAATTTCATCATTCATGGCCCGCATCTAATGTTCTTCCTTCATTGTGTCTTTGAAGTGTATGGGATTTTGAGATAATAATGCAAAGTGAGTTTGTTGATTCTCTTTGTCCTTTTGCTCATGAATTTATCTTATAATCTTTGTTCCTTGGTTTCTCTTAGTGAATATTGAATCACTACTTGAAGAAGAAATATTTGTTGGTTGTTCTTCTTGTCTCTGTACTTGTATTCTCAACAGCCTGAGGTCTTGTTGTCCTGTATTTTCTAGTTGTTCGTCTATTTGAAGAGATGGACTTTGACTACCCACTACCTCATTTTATTGGTGACTCTGTTCTCCACTAATTTTGCACTTAGTGGATTTTCGGTGAGTTGCCAGTTATTGAACATTGTTCGTTTCCAAATTTCAGAAGTTCAATTTGTTCCAGAGTTAGCTAGTTTTGGCTAGCCTTTTTTTTTGTTTTTGTCGAAATGACCATGCCCCATGGGGTTTGTAATAAAGTGTGCTAGTAGGGGGGTCTTGAGTGGCTCGGTTGCCATATACTTAGCAATCAAATAGGGTATTACAAGGAGTTTTTTCCCGTGTCGATTATTTCTTTGTCTTTAGTCGAGTTATAATCGATGAGTTTTTCTCCTTCTAACTCCAAAGATGGAATGCCCGAAATTGGCGGTTAGGCCTTGGGGGGGTTATTAGAGTCCAGCATTAAAATATGAACCTTGGTAGACGCTATTGGTATGTTCTATGGTCATTTCCTAGGTACCGGGACATGTTAAAATAATGTCCCTTTTTTTTTAGCGGACGTCCTCGAATTTTTAATTTTTTATAATTGACTATTGAAAAATTATTTAAATTTTCAATTAATTAAACCATTTTTCCTATGGTTTAATTGAAACATTTCAAAATGTAATAATTAAGTGGTCTGGGGGTGGATTTTGGCCAATAAAGACTTGTTTTCTAAGCCGAAACACTCTTTAACCCCTAGACCCACTTATGCTAAGTTTCAAATAATGATTTTACACTTAATTGAATATTTCCTCAAAATCAATAAATGAGGAATATTTAATTAAAATAATCAAAAAAATATTAAATGGAGATAAATCAGAAACTCTCCAAAATAAACCGAATTGAATAAAGTAAAGGGCTATTTAGCTCGACAAAAGGAACCTAGGAAGATTCCAATCACCATTGAACTGATTTGATTCAAGTTTGGAGAACTCATGACGAACTTCACCTTGGGATTTGCGCCTCTCTCCATGCATGGGTGAATTTCCTTCTTTGGCACATTTTTATTGGACATGTGATGCAAACAAGAAATAGTGTGGGAGCCTTGCCTAGGTGAAGGCCACCTCACCTCCTTCCATAACTCCGAATCTTAGTTTAACTCCAAATCATCGCAATCAGAGCCCCGTCTACAAATGGTTGCGCCCTCCTTCCTCATGCTTGCGCTAGGGTTGGGCCATCTCTTCCTTTTTTATATAAACATGAGG
This sequence comes from Pseudotsuga menziesii, assembly GCA_001517045.1. Classification (NCBI taxonomy): domain Eukaryota; kingdom Viridiplantae; phylum Streptophyta; class Pinopsida; order Pinales; family Pinaceae; genus Pseudotsuga; species Pseudotsuga menziesii. Next base: position 438,379 of record LPNX010055449.1, read on the forward strand.
CCTTCTTCCTCATTCCAGATGGAAGCAAGGAACCTTTTCTCTTGTAAGGCTCTGTAATTTTTTAATGAATAAAAATGAATACTTTGGAGGTCCATCCTGTGCAAGATCTGTTTCATGGTGAATAATTGTGCTTCATGAGGTGATATTAGCTTAGTTTTATTTCTTCATATGCAAATTGTGGTATCTTTTTTAGCTTAAGAAGGATATATCTAGTTCATGGAGTATGCATTTGAGGTTTTCAAGTTTCTTACTTGTGTTTAACTAGCTAAGATTGGAAATAGCATGTTGTAGTCGGCAATACTAGTGTTCTTTTCATCTTATTTAGGTTATCACACTGGATTTTATCCTTGTTTGTTTGAGGTTTTATAGCTTTGCAGATCGCCACAAGTGAAGGAGAACCTGGAGCTCAGTTTCTTCCTCTTTCTCTTCACTCCTCCTTGTTTAAAATCTAATGCTTCTTGTATCGCAGGAACTCTTCATTCTTCACTACATTCAAGTTGGGGCTTGAGATCCTTCTTTCTTCAAGCAAATCTTTCCCTCTCTCTTGGTTACTTTATTGTTGCAAGTAAAATAAAATCTAAAGCATTTATCATTCTTCTTTATTTGCATATGTTTAGATCTAAAAAATCCCAAGTTTTCATCTTCAATATTAGATCTAAATCACTATTTACTTTAGTACTTAAAAATCTAAATTTTTCCCATTTTTACAAGTACTAAAGTAGTGTATTTTGTATGTATTTTTAAAGTATTAACCCGCTAATTTGGCACTTAAATATTGCTGGTTTTTAGCAGGTCCAAGGAAAGAGAGAGAGAGAGAGATGATGCCGAATAATCAATCTTGGGGCCATCCAAAGCACCCACAATCCATCTACCATCCCCCTCCTTCATTTTTGTTATTTCCCAAGCAATTTTAGGGCCTTTTTTGACCCTTTCTTCAAGGATTGAAAGGCACTCTTTATTTTTCAAGCATTGTAACAAGTTAATAAATAGAAAGTGGGATAAAGGTTCCCACACCCCATTGCCCCCATTTGGGGGAAGCCTGTATCATCCTTGTTTTCTGTTTTTTCTTTTTTCTTTTTTGCATGCATAACAATTGTTTAGAGTAGATTAGTCTTTTAGATTTGATAAAAGAAAACTTCGTTAGTGTAGCTTTATTTCGACAGTTTTACCTTTATTCAATTGCTAAAAGAAAAGAAGGAACCTAAAGCCTCTTGAATCTCACTGAAAAGTGGATCAAAAGCACTCTCTATCGGAGAGGATTTATTTTATCTTTTTGGCTTAGCTTTACTGATTTTGTTTATCATATTGTTAAGTAAAAAAGGAACAAAAAATCTCTTGAATCTCACCAAAAGGTGGATCAAGAGTGCTCTCTGTTAGAGACTTTATTATCTAGTTTAGTCCGTTTACTTTTTTCAACATCTTTTGTTTCTTTTGATCATAAATATCATGAATCTTGCCATAAGTCAGATCAAGGGTGCTCTATGTTGGAGGGTTGTTACAATGGCTCTATTTCACTGTAAATAAAATCGGAATAAACAAATTTACTTATATGTTGTGTATGCTTTACCTGGTTGGGATACCCAGAAGCAGTGTAGAGTATTTAAATCCTCACATCCTAATCAAAGTCACACAAATAAAATTTACCAAGTTCCCCCAGTAGAAAATCCAATGCCTATATTTAAGTCATTGCGGTGGAAAATTACCCAAAGGAAGCAGGAACAACTTGTCAGTGACCTCGATGCATCAGTTAGGATACACCCTTGTGGTGTAGTGTTGAACACAGCCTTAGAGACTCCATACCAACCTACATATTCCTTGCGGGTAGCCGTATCGGTTAAGGGTTTTGGACATATCTCCCGTACTGAAAAATATATCTTGGAGATCCTCCTCCCATTTAATAATTAACATCATCCTTAAAATTTACGGTAAAATTTACCAATAAGCACTTGCAAAACATTCTCAAAGCACTATATCTAGCACTAGTCCTTTTAAGTTTATCTATATGAAACATTGTTATTTTTATCTATTTTTTTATATCATGAATGCTTTACTTTAAATTGTCCAATTGTCAAATGTTTATTTCTAATCCTACATTGTGAGCATTTACTGGTTATTTTATTGTAAGTTTCTTTCAAAAAACTCCTAAACAATACCCATCTGCGTCACGCATCTAATTAATCGTTAAAACATTTTTGAGCCTTATAAACTCTTTGTAGGGACTACCCTCCTTGGCTTCATTAGGAGTTTGCCTAAACGAAGGAGTTGAGATTAGGTGACAACACCTGACTCTTTGCTTGCCCCCAAGGTCGCACCTCTCCCTTTTGCTGGGAGACAATCATTCAAAATATTTTTGGCTGACGTTGTGCACGTCGGCGGGAAACACACTCCAAGATTTATCTTCTAAAAATTTGACATCTCTGCTAACCACAAAATTCTTGTTGATTGGATTATACATTTTGTAGGCTTTGGACTGTTCACTTTATCCATCCAATGAAAATACACTTTTCACTCCTGCTGTCTAGTTTCCTTCACAACTCCTCTAGAACATGTGCATATCCTATGCAACTAAAATTTCTGAAGTGAGAGACACTTGTCTTTGTGCCACTCCATGCTTCTTGTGGTACGTTTTTTTTTCACAATTGTTGTAGGAGATCTATTCAATATGTATACTGAACTTGCAACAACTTCAACCCTAAACTCATTGGACAATTTCTTGGATTTAATCATACTTCTTGCCATGTTCATGATGGTATGATTCCTTCTTTCAACTGCTCCATCTGTTAGAATAATCAACCCATAGTATTTACCCACTTAGACATGATTTCATTTATTTTGTCTTATTTGCCTAGTCCATGAGTCCCACCATGTGCAAGTTGCTAATTGCCTATCCATAGAGGTCAAACTTGCCATTATTGACTCATGGAGCGCTTTGGAAAGCCTTAGGAATCAAATCTGCTTTATTCCTGGCCTCCTAAGCGCCCTTCTGCTTTTTCTGCTTTATTGCCTGCTTTTTCAGTGTTTTAAGGCACATAGGAAAGC